>CM067359.1:121502579-121802579 GCA_034401795.1 Chaetoderma sp. LZ-2023a
ACAAAGATTTAAATGCTTGCTATACTCCGGTTTCACTTCATAAAGAATGAACATGCTCATGGCCTGACTCACGCATGAAACGAATCGAAGGTTAAAGTGGCATGAGAATGTCTATGGACAAAACCGTATTGATATTGGTATGTTTATTTCTATGTTCACGTGTGAGACGTAAAACGTGAATCGTGAAGCGTGAACTTCTATTGAAACGCAGCCGTATGGAAAGATAGTATTGTATTAGGGTATATGTGTGTATGTATGTGTGGCTGTTTGTCTTTACCCAAGTATGTCCATGTCTTAAAGTTGAGTTTACTTGGCACGCGGGGTGCGGAATGTGGAATGCGGAACGCGGAACGGAAAGCGGGTATGCCGAATGCGGGTAAAATATCGCGAGTACCATTTACCTGCACGCGGTATCATTGCGTTATTTTATTGCATTTTTATTGGTGATATTGCGATATTTTTATCAAATTTCCTTCAAAAGCGACAATACATTTTTTACGTTTTGATATTTAACTTTCCACTGAGACTATTACAAAATGTTTGTATACGGAGGCGAGAGATGTAGATCCAAAATGGCAGATACTGACGACTACATTAAAAAATGATACCTTGACCTAATCTAACAACATGTAATTATAATATTACTGATTTCCTAATTTTTTCGACAAATTAGTTCTTATGGTTTTAGACGATGCTGATGCGTTAACTACTTGGATTACCTTTTCGTTGCTGGGTTACATGTGCTCTATCCCGCAACGGAATCTTTTCCGTCCTGAAAAATCGTTACACCGAGCGAAACCGCATCCCGCCGTTCTGCAATCGGCATACCGCTTACCGCGTTCGTATAAATGGAGGAAGGAAAATAGTAAAGAGCGACCTGAGGTATATTCCGCGTTCCGTTTCCGCAACCAGCTTTCTGCATTCCACGTGCCAGGTAAACGCGGCTTAAGGTGGTGTTCACACTAGACGGCTACTCCTAAGTAAGTCCAATGTAAGTCCGATCGCAAAGACTCTCTTACTTGTTATAACTTCCTTAGGATTAGCCATCTTGTCTGAATACAACCTAAGAATTTTTGGAACCGATTTAAATCAAATTTTAGTGGGTTTTCTTTACAGTACTCTAGGACGTCCAGACTTTGTTCCTGATCACAAATATGAATACAAAACATTAAATTCAAAGCATCGCCTCTCAGTTTTACGTCGAATTAAATGATTCGAAGTACATATATGAACACGTTGCTGTGAGTTTGTGGTTTGAATTGATTCTAACCAACAGCAATTGACATTTAGCAACGGAAGACTTGTGGTGTAACTATTGGAGATAGATGACCACACTCTGGAATCAGGTTCTAGAATGAATAGGGTGCAGACAGTACACGAAAAATTCTCGTTGTCTTTTTCGGAGATTTAGTAAAACTAGATCACTACAGTAACTACACAAGTATAGGCTAAAACTGGAGCATATGATGCATGCTTGACTATATATCTATATAAAGCCGTGGACATGATACAGGCACACCGTTCCATCAGTGCTAATCTCACTCCCCGTATTCACTTACACCGCCCATGATTTATGTATTTTTCTCAAGCAAAAAATTCTCCTCGCCATCCGGTCACCACGTACACAGTCTCACATTCCAATTCACAACACGACTCCAGTTTTCGCTACGCCCCGCCCATCTTTAGCTAAACTCAGCCCACACTTCGCACGTGATGGGATCGATCGATCACTAAACTCAATGAATATCTGTTTTAAGAAAACTGTACGTGTAAGCTGTTGAATATTTTAAAACTCATATTACTGGATACTGTTGCTGCCTATGGCATACAATTCAACAACATGTTTAATAAAGACATACAAGTCATACAACAACGCTTAGTCCGTCATCAATAGACCTGTCCACTTTATCCATCCATCATATGAATTCATAATTAACGACGTGACGTGTGGGAATGACATCATAATCAATGACGTCATTATGACGTCATGAATGACGTGTTTAAATACGTCACGCACTCATAACCCGAGACGGACTATGCGTTGTTGTACGACTTGTGTGGCCCTTAAAATTTAATAAACATTCTTTCGAATATTTTGAAACTAATTTGACTGGACGGTGTTGCTGCCATAGGCAGCAACGGCCCCCAGCCAAATTACTTTCAAAATATTTAACAGCTTACCTGTATAATTTTCTGGAAATTGATAGTCAGGAAGTTCAGGGATTGGTCGAAGTGTGGGTGGAGTTTAGCTAAAGATGGGCGTGGCATAGCTGAAGCTGGAGTCTTCCATTGTGCTCACGTATATATTCTTTTATTCCCATGAACTAGAAACGACAAATTATAAAACTCATTGAAAACTTCATAACAATTATGTTGAATAATTTGAAACTAATTTGACTGGGAGCTAGAATGGAAACTTAAATGTTTGAAACGAAGTCGCGTGAACATGTTAAAATCCATCGTCTTATCGCACGGTCTTGAACACCCCCCCCCCCACACCCACCCATCCACCCCCACCCCCATTACGCTTTTGATGGTTGCGCTAAGTTCGCTAAACTTCATAAATGAGGTCAGTCCACTACCGCTCAATAAAATTGCCTGGTTATTATCATCCTACTCATATACGCCCAAGCATATCGTTTGACATTCGTGTCTCGCAAGCTGGCCATGATGAAGAAAATATGCGAAAAATCTTGAAAATCCGAACAATCCGAGGTTTAAAAAAAAGGTGACATGACATGCCGTTTGGTTAGGGTTTGCAGATCTCTCATTGCTGTTATTAGTATTTAATTTTCATCAATAGCGTAAAAATTTGAATTCGACCAAAATTTGCATTGCACAACTTAGGCCTACTGATTCAGATATAATTGAGAAATATTTTGTGTATTTGAAACTTGTGTACATTTTTGTGCCGACTTGTATATGGTGCCTATGTACCTAGTAATTATTGATGTGGCTTGCTTATACACGTTCTCAGCTAAGAATGTATACCCATTAATTAACCACTTTGACAGAATTTCTCACAGACTGACCTGCTTGTAAGACCACCTGCCTTTTGTGACCAAAATATGGCGGTTCTCTATGACAGGTGGTCGTAAGACCACCTGTCTTAAAGTACCGACATATTTGGGGCCAAACGGGAATGTCATGTAACAAGTCGTGTATATTAAGACCACACCTGTCTATTATGATTAACTGTGCGTGGCCTATAAAGCCTATTTTAGTGTCACGGAATAAAAGCTTTGCTCAATTTTAACAATCTGTTCACATCTTTCATTCGTTTGATAATACGTAATTCAATGCCCTTCTTTGTTGCCATTGATAGCACGCGCGTGGGCCGAATAAATTATTGTCATTAGTAGTGTATATGTATGGGCTTTATACTTGAATATGCCTACTCAATTCTGCCCTAAAAGGTCATATGGAATTTATAATTATCCCCACGCGATTTAAAAAAAGACCCGGCGGGTATATTGCAAATGCCTCGCCAGTCTGTTTGTCTGCTTGCCCGCCCGGCTATCTCCTCTGAAACTGTTTGTCGGAATTAAACTAAATATTGTTATATATGAGTTACTCATATGATTGTGGATTGCAGGACGACATGCATATTTATCTCCACCATATAGGAGGCGAGGTCAAAAGGTCAAATATCATACAGTGTCAAAAGGTCAAATATCATACAGTTTATAGCCATGGCGCTATCTCCTCAGAAACAGTTTAGTTGAATACAATAAAAATAGTTTTGTTAGTTATCCATATCATTGCGGAGTGGGAGATGCTATCTTATTTGTCTCCGCCTCCAAGGTAACCGAGCCAGTCATTCTAGTGGTAAATCTTCAAAAATAATCTTCTCCTGGCCCGCAAATAGGCAATCCTCAAGACAACTGCGGAGGCAGTATTGGTCTGTTTTACCATTATAAACGACAAGTCGACACAGGGGGGTTTAAGAGCCTCTCTACCTCATTTGTTTCGAGAATGTAGTTTGTAGTGGCGTAGGATCGTCTACAAATTTGTGCAATGGCTCATCGTCTGAATCCGTGAACTGATTCTCAAACCATTCTCCGATTGCATCTGCATTTCCCTGGCCGACCCGATGAAGTTGCCTTGATAGTTATGCATGGAAAACGATGGTGGTGGACAACCAACTCACAGAGCCTTGCCACCCTAACAATTAACGGCAATCTTCTGGCCTATGCTGTCATCTGGCAAAGAGTTTGTGTGTAGGGTAGCGAGTTCTTTCAGTCGTTCATTGATCTGGCGAAGTATGGCACTGTTCTTCGCGTAGCTTTGCAATATCTATGCTCTACCTACGTTGATAGATGAGGAGCCGTAGTGTCTTCTGTTGCTCGGACAACTTTACAACGAGTGCGTCTGAAGTGTAGCATCCAACTCTGTTGTTATCCTTAATGGTGCCGACAACATTGGTGACTGATGAATACTCTGGCTAAAACCTCGTTTGGATACGAGTTTATGTCAATGTTTGCTATCTGTTCCTCGGTGACCATCTTCTATGATAGTCGGGTGGTGGATGTTGTGTCTCTATGTTGTTGCTTATTACTCAACACCTTGGTTTGTACTTTACTATATTTGTTAACTACTAATTATCCTACAAACTGGTTTACTATTAATACTAGATTGGTTAGACACGAGATCAATATATGTATGTACACACATGTTGCTTGTCGGGTCTCAACTGATGCATGCTCGGATCTTTCCGTAAAGCATTGGAACTATGGAAGGCTTGTACATCACAGTGGTCTCCGAGATCAAAGTTGACTTTACCACGCTGGTTGGCATTGTGCTTACGCAGCAGGTAAATGTGGCTGGCAAGCCACTACCTTGTAGTTAGAGTTGAGGTCTTGAAGTATTGTGACTTTGCACAGATATTACAGATCACATAATCAATTTGGTTGAAGGTGTTGTAGCCTTAGAGCCTGTTTCTATTCGTCGGCCTTTGATGTGTCTTGTCTATGTTGTTCGGGTGACTGCATGTGTGTTTGAAGGCCGTGTTTGTGACAAAGAGGCCGTGAGCACTGGTGAACGAGGCGAGAGAATATCCATTGCTGTTCTGTTGAGTCCTGCATTCTTGTCTGCCTGGCTGATTTTGCCTAGATTGGCGGTGCAGTCGCCACTCACACACAATGGGGGAATCCAGTTTCAGCTATGTCCCGCCCATCTCTCGTGTTGCCGGTGTTGGGATCGATCGATCCCTGAGCTTCGTCACTATCACTTTCCAGAAAACCTTCATGAACGCTTAACTGATGACGGACTAAGCATTGTTGTACGAATTGTATGTATTTACTATTTAATAAACATTCTGTTGACTATTTGGAAAACTAATTTGACTGGGTACTGTTGCTGCCATATTGCGGCCAGTCAGATTATTTTCAGAATATTCAATAGAATGTTTGAAGAACGGAATGAGATCACGCTATGGTAAGATTCATTTTGTTTCATTATGCTGAGGTACACAATTTAAACCACTAAAGGGAAACAATCTGAACAATTTTATTTTAAAGAACGTTGGCGTGAATGCACGCCTTTAACGAGTATATACTTTGTGAACTCAGATACATTTCGCATGACTTTATATATTCAAATATTTTCGCATTCTTGTTAACTACACCCATCAACAATGGATTCAGGACGGAGATAATGAAGATAGATATTAAAAATTGTTTCCCCTGATATTCTACAGTTCATTTCCCCATTGAAAAAGCAGAGCCATAGCCTGCAACGGCTGAGGGGGCGGGTGCAGATTTATTTTAAACATAATTTTATTTTGTTCAATGGGAGCACAGTAAGACTTATACATGTGTCGCCCATACATACAAATGCCATACAATAAATACACCAAGATGGGGTATAATAAAACATAATTACATAGTAACGTATGTATAACTAGGTAATTGATAATCTATATCAACCACTGATCAAAATTTTACTAGGTAGTTCGCACGCTTGCGTATGTGTACTTGAATATGTGTGTGCGTGCGTATGTGGTGGTGTGCGTGTGTGCATGCATGATGCGAGAGAGAGAGAGAGAGAGAGAGAGAGATGGTGGGGGTGGGTGGGGGTGAGTGAGGGGTGGCTGGGCTGGGGTGGGGTGGGGTGGGGTGGGGTGGGGTGGGGTGGGGTGGGGTGGGGTGGGGTGGGGTGGGGTGGGGGTGGGGTGGGGTGGGGTGGGGGTGGTGGAGGGGGTTAGGGAAAGAGAGACAGAAGGAGAGGAGAGGTGAATATGAGAAAAAGGGTATAAACTAAGAATTTGACAAGAGTGAGAAAGGTTAAGGCGGTGAGGAGCTCTTAATGTTGTGTTCATCATGCTTGTACATGTAGGGCTGTTTGCATTCAGCACTTATGGGTGTGAATTTAACAAATAGGAAGTTCCTTAAAGCGGTTGGTACTGACTATAGTATATGACATACGGTGTTACATATCGTAATATTCTTTTCCAAGTCGACATTGTTGATGCCGTATAGGAGTTGATTAGCCGTCAGTGTGGCATGAGGGATATTGTTTAAGACGAGCTGATTTTGGAGAGAGGCTCTTTGGTCGTTAAAAAGGGTGCAGATTTGCCATGCCAAGTGTGCCTCTTAAAATAATCATTTAAAAGGCAGGCACCGGTGAATAAATATAAGATAGATTTATATCCAGCTGAAGATACATACTTACCTCCAGAAATTCGGGAAATGCTACCTGAGAGCATCTAATCATTCAAAATTAGGCGGGGTGAGGATGGGGGCGTGTGGGGTGAGGGCGGGGGTGGGGTTGGTGGTGGGGGTGGGGGTGAGTGGGGGGGGGGGGTGTCTGGCTATTTTCTTCTTCAGATACCAGGTCCATGCTACGACCCTGACCAAGCACTGCGTTTGATTTCTCTATCATACAGTACGACTCCGAAATAACATTACATGTTTCAAACCAGAAAATCCCAAAACATGTTAGTTAGTACGATTTTGAACGTCATTTAAGATATGTTCTGTTGGATATTTTGAACATAATTGGATTGGAAGCCATTGCTGCATTTGTAGTAATGGCTTCCAACCCAATTCTGTTCAAAATACTCACCAGAACATTCCATATTATTTCTGAGCTGTATTGTAATGGACCTTTCTATTTTTAGCTATGCCTCGCCCATCTCTAGCTACGCCCCACCCACACATTGCTCGTGTTGGGATCGGCCAATCTCTGAACTCCCTGACTATCAATTTCCAGAAAACTATGCAGTTAAGCTGTTGAAATATTCAACAGCATATTATTTAAATAGTAAAGCCATAGAATTCTTACAACTTGTCGGGCTATAAAGAGTTAAAAACGGGCCTAATAGAATCATTTAGGACGTCATGATTATGACGTCATCCTGCACGAGGCTTAGCTGATTATGACGCCATATGACGTCAAATCATCGATGGATACCCTGGAAAGGTGAATACAACTGTATGTAATGTGCAATTTTCCCCATATGTCACAGTGTGACCTGGGAGTAATAAAGAAACATGAAACTTTAAACTTTATGCATACTGTCAATTGGGGATTACATGAAATATTCAGGCATAAATTGTCCATGCCATGACTTGTATAACTTGCATAAATAGATCACACCTGCCTCAATATCTCATAAAATACATACCGGTTCGCTTGAAACGTTCTCAGTTAATAACAAAGACAGCTTTTGTTCAATATTTGACAGCCTGCCACCAACACGCTGGTCGATTTCAAGCTCAAAATGATTCACCTGTACGGGAAGTAATCAAGCATATGTATTTGCTCATATGCCTCTTATAAGACAACATTTATCTCCCTTGCACTATAGTTTCATTGAAAATGAGCGAAATCTGCGGGATTTTACACACACACCTCTTCGATAACGAAATTGGAGCATATCTCCAAATTATGTCTGTTTAATAAAAAATAAATATGTACGAGTATTCAGCAGGAAAAACTGTACTAGAACCAAGTAAAAACACCGGTGTACTAATAGTGCTGCAGCAAGGGCCTAAAAAGTGGCTTAGTTAGCGAGCTACTGATACCAAAATATTAATAAATACTACCATATATTAAAATGACCGCTAGAGTGTTTAGAATAAGGAGATAACGGATGACAAGCTTGAAAATAATTACAAATTATGTTATGACCCAGTTTCTGAATGGGTGGGGCGTATATTAGATTATGAAGCAATAACCTCTGCCATTGTCTTTTTCGCAATGTGCGTATATTTATGCATGTTTAATAAATGTCGAGGTTTATACTATCATAACAATAACGAAATCAACTTGAAATCAATCGCTATATTCGGATTTTTTCTTGGGCTGGGGTGTGCGCGGGGAGGTAGGCTGGGAAAGACTTTGCACGTGGACTCTATGCTTTGAAACTTATTGATGAAGTTTTACATTGCCAGTTTCTCAAGAACAGCAGCATCTGTTATAAAACATCAGGCCATGATTTTCCTGCGGATGTTCTTGAAGGTCTAAGTCATTTACAGGTTTGGTTTGCAAATCCTGAAAGTCTACCGCCAACAGCTATTATGAATGGCATGAGAAGTAAGATGAAATGACGTTGCTTCCCTTGATCAATTGATTCTGTGATGAAGGTAGACAAAGTTCTCCAACATTCAAACACTGGGATGATTATCTTCAGAAAGTTTCAATACCGTTCAAGATGTTCTTGGCGACTTCGCGAAATGGAAATGTGGCAGGTTTATCAGTCAGCAAAAGCGGAAGTATACCATTGATGTTCGCTTCAAACAGAAGTATTTATACTAAGTAGATGCCACCTTTACTGCTCATGATGAAAAGACTCCCAGATGAGATTTTGGATCACTTTGAAAATGAAAAATAATTTGTCACTAAGCTAACCCATGGTAGATTTAACATGGTCTGGCTGGATTACGCCCTGGAAACTACAGAGTCCCTGAACGGAACAGGTGGGATCATTTGCTTGGCGTTGAAAGTTTCTGCTCTTGTCCGTTGATTTTTAGTTTAGTTCGGTCAATAACAGCTCATTATTCAGAAAATTTTCAGACATATTTCTGCAGAGTCCAAAGATTCGTTCCTGATTGTGATCTTCCACACAATAATTCCAATGTAGCAATGAAGCGTTGGGGTTAACGGTGTACAGAAGATGACACAAATGTTTGGAGAAACGTATTTGGACCTATTCTGCCATCACGATCCACCAACATAACTTGTAAATTTTGCAACAGAAGTTGTAGGAACTACAGATGTTCAGGGAAGCCCAGTTGGTGCTTTGGAAAAGGGTGATGCTTTGACTGACAATTTCGTCAATGAGCGGCTTGCCCTACCTGCAGATCAGTCAGCACCACTTAAGCGTTTCTATGACATAATGCCACATCCCGGTGTAAAAAACACTGAGTGAAATGACAAAGGTAATTAAGATTGGCAAACGCATTGTTAACATGAACGCTGAAGCTATGTATCTTAGACTACTGGCAATAAGCGCAGAGACGCAAGTGCCACTGGAGAGGGTGATGGCTTACGAAAATTCACCCGTACGGTTGTACCATTAAGCATGTTCACCAAGATGGGATAATGCACTCTGGAACAAAAGCAGAATTTATGCATAAGCTGGAAGAATTACTCCCTAAAGAAATGTTTGC
Source organism: Chaetoderma sp. LZ-2023a (assembly GCA_034401795.1). Classification (NCBI taxonomy): domain Eukaryota; kingdom Metazoa; phylum Mollusca; class Caudofoveata; order Chaetodermatida; family Chaetodermatidae; genus Chaetoderma; species Chaetoderma sp. LZ-2023a. Next base: position 121,512,194 of record CM067359.1, read on the forward strand.
TACTGTATGAAATGCAGACGCACTTATCATGGATGGTCATGCGGCTATACAGATGCTGCCAATCTAAAAATCAGATAGTATTTGTTTTAAAGAGATGGCTATGGCATTCATGGGATATGTCCTCTGTATATGCGGGCAAGCGACTCAAATTCATGTTGTGTTTGACCGTTACCTAGAGAATAGCATTAACGCCCACACTAGACAGAAGAGGAGTGGAGGAAAACAAGGAAATGTTTTTTCCTTTGTACCTTTGTACTGGAGGTACATGGTGTCCATGTACCTCCAGATACTACTGCTCCCAGAAATTGGAATTTATTTCTTAGCAGAAATTAGAACAAATCAACACCATGTACCTCCAGATACTACTGCTCCCAGAAATTGGAATTTATTTCTTAGCAGAAATTAGAACAAATCAACATTGGCAAAAGTCTATAATGAAAAGCAGAATGTTGCGCAAGCAGTGTATAGCAACCAATCAATCGTAGTCAGTGGTGGCTTGGGAGAGGTTGCTGTTGCTATAACGATAACCACTGTAGTGAATGATGTCACCGCACTGCACTCGAATCACAAAAAGGCGGATACTCGCATAATCTTTCACGCTGCCTATGCTGCTGATCAAGGGGCAAGAACAATCATTGTAGCTAGCCCAGACACTGACGTTCGAGCCATGTTGATTCGTCATCGACCATCCATTCGCGTCAAGGATATATTTTTTCAGACTGGTCACGAGAGCAAGCATACTTCCCTTAGACGATACGTTCCGGTTCATTCCCTGTATGACAAACTGACACAGAAACAAATACACATTATGCTTGGCGTCTATTGCATCGCATGATGCGATACGATCAGTGCATTCTATGGGCATGGGAAGAGAACAGCATTTAACCAGATAATACGGCACCCATAGAGGTTTCAAGATATAAGTTGTCTAGGAACGTCATGTCATGAGACAGAACGAGTGAGCCCACACCCACCCTCCCAACTAAATATTTCTGACCGTTTCAATGCTTAATAGCAGATAGTTTATCATAAATACATCGATTGGCACCTATATACATAATTGGTAAGCTCTCTTGATACCACGAATTACAGTAAGCTTGAAAAGAGACGACAGTATTTTATTTGAGGACAGCAGCTGCGGATTTTATTTATCAACATGGATGGTGTATACCGCTACACTCGGACGCTCTTAACTCCATTTGTAATAAAATAAGTCAGCTTGTCATCCTATATCTCCTTTCTCCTGATGTTTCATGGAACACAATGATATATGTTAGCATTTGTTAATCTTTTGCTATGGGTGGGTGGTTCCGACAGTGATCATTGGTTCAGCACTATAAAGGTAACGGACCTTTCCATTTTAGCTATGCCCGCCCATCACTAGCTAAGCTCCACCCACACCTCTCTCGTGTTGGGATCGATCGATCTCTGAACACCCTGACTATTAATTTCCAAAAAACTACACATGTAATCTGTTGAATATATTGAAACTAATTTGACTGGACGCTGTTGCTGCCTAAGGCAGCAACAGCGCCCAGTCAAATTAGTTTCAAAATATTCAACAGCATGTTTATTAAATAGCAAAGAATTACAAAGACATAAAATTCATACAACGTGTCGGACCATTTGAGATTTGATGACGGTCTATATGGAACCCTTTGTGATGTAATGCTTATGACGTCATCATACATGCGCTGAGCGGATTATGACGTCATACGAGGTCTGATAATGGATGGATACTCTGGAAAGGTGAATTTCGACGACCACGCTTTCGATATCTGCCTTGTTTACTATCGAGTCCTATGCAGGCCTAAGTTGGTCGTAAATTGAGTGACGTAGATACAGGCGCCTTATCGATTGCCGGAATGGAAAATGTTGAAATCAGAATTCACGGTTTGTGTATTTTCAAATTCGCATTTCTCGCTTATTTTTTTTAGCGTATTCTCTCACTGTTTCTATGTGGGATACGGATTTTGATTGTATTTCAACTATATCGTATTCATGGCTCTTAAGATTGTGTTGTCATATGAACTTTAACCTTTCTTGTGTCAACTTAACCCTTTAATGGTCAAACTAACCAAAAAACAACTTTGCAGTGGTCTTCAGACATGGCTACTCGAAAGGCCGAGAGGAGCATATTTGAGAAAATTTACCACTATTACTACTACTCGATTACCGAGCCAGTCATTCTAGTAGTACATTTTCAAAAATACCCTTCTCTCGGCCTGCACAGCCCTGCAGATAGACACTGGCTAAAAACTTAATTTTCTTTATCATTACTCCTTTAATTGTCAAGACGGCGAAAGAAATTCAGTGGTAAATTTACAAAAATAGTCTTCTAAAATTAAAATATCTTGAAAAATATTGACCATCAATTGATATATCAAGTAGTATTTTAAGCGCGTTGAGGCGCTGTTGACGCAAGACGGGTTAGTACTTCCCCGTGTGTTCGCGATCTGCTACTATTAAGCCTGACAATACAAGTGAAATAACTCAAGCCATGTCTCGTAGGCCTAAATTATTTTGACAACTATCCAAGAAATTAGTCGGTTGATGGACAAAATTCGGTATGCTAATTACATGCGAATTGCAATAAAACTACGTGAGGAGGGTCATGTGCGTTTATGTTGATGTGGGTGTACTGTGTACGTATGCATGTGTGGGTGTCCTTCTGCGCCTATGGGCAGGGGTGGGGGGGGCGAAGGAGGTGGTGGTTGTGGTGATGATGGTGGTGGTGGTGGTGGTGGTGGTGGTGGTGATGTGTGTGCGTGCGTGCGTGCGTGCGTGCGCATGGAGGGCAATGTAGCACCAACATATCAATTACATACATTCCACAATATTATTCAAGCTAGTATGATGAACAAAAAACGTGTCGACTATGCAATATGTATAGCCAAAGTGTGAATTATAATTACTGTCTTTGAACCGTCTATTAGCACGGCTCCTATTGCTACCATCAATATAGTCAATTCGTGTGGTTGTGAGACGAGTGGTTAAAAGCTGGTCCGGTGAAAGAGGATTTTTGTCCTCTGGTTGCTGCTGGAGCGGAAGGTGCCGCGTAATGGACCTTTCCGGTTTTAGTTATGCCCCTCCCCTCTCTAGCTAAGCACCACAGCTGTTGAATATTTTGAAACTAATTTGACTGGGTGCTGTTGCTGCCTTAGGCAGCAACAGCACCCAGTCAAATTAGTTTCAAAATATTCAACAGCATGTTTATTAAATAGCAAAGAATTACAAAGACATACAATTCATACAACGTTTCGGACAATTTGAGATTTGATGACGGTCTATATGGAACCCTTGTGACGCAATGATTGTGACGTCATCATCCACGCGTTGAGCTGATTATGACGTCATACGAGGTCAGGTGATGGAACGATACACTGGAAAGGTGAATTGCCAGGGTTCCGAATCGTACTAAGGTCGAAAATTTAAAAAGGTAAAAATTACATTCCAGATGATGAATGAGCTAGCTACATCATAGTTAGTGCCAGCGCGTCGTCAATAACAGGGTTCATAGAACTAATGCTTGGCAATAATAAAAACTACTACTACTACTACTACTACTACTACCACTACTACTACTACTACTACTACTACTATGCCCATTGCATCAACTACGTTATTTAAATAAAGAAAACCGACAAGATCTACTATCAACTAGCTGTAAATCTAAGGGAGGTTACTCTGTACGGTTACTCCGGAATTCACGCCGCGTAACTCTTCGCATCGGAGATTGTGGCGTAGTGTTGTGGAATTCCAGAGCAATATAGCCTATAGCTTACTCATTGGGTATTCATTCACAGGCAAACTCACGTTATCATAAATAAAATCGTATATTCCTTCTGGGATTATGTCGATTAAAGGCCAATAGGGATCGCGTAGGTAAATTCACATTGGAATTTGATGAATTACTCGTTTAGGCATTTAACGCTTACATTTTTTAAAGAACGTTTCAATTTTCTTATAGAAAATGTTCATTTGCAGACCATGCGAATATTATTTAGAAAATTTACTACTGGAATGACTGGCTCCTTTATTTTAGGCTGAAAATGGACATTTATCAAGACCACTGCAAAAGCTGCTTTGGCCAACTTGAGTGTTAAAGGGGTTAATCTACTGTCTCAATGGAGGAATCCAGTTTTAGCTATGCCCCGCCAATCTCTAGCTAAATTCCACCCACATGTCGCCCGTGCTGGGATCGATCGATCTCTGAACGCCCTGGCTATCCATCTCCTGAAAATTATACTGATATGCTGTTGATTATTTTGAAACTAATTAGACTAGGTGCTGTGGCAGCAACAGCGCCCAGTCAAATTAGTTTCAAAATATTCAACAGCATATCTATTAACTAGTAAAGACATACAATTCGTACAACAACGCCTAACCCGTCATCAATTAAGCTTTTGTGACGAACGTATCTACGCCATTCATGATGTCATTGATTATGACGTCATCCTACACCTCACGTAGTTGATTATGGCGTCATATGATTGATGGATAAACTGGAAAGGTCCATTTCAAGACAATTATACAGGAAGGCTGTTCATTATTTTGAAACTAATTTGACTGGGGCCATGGCAAGAACAGGTTCCAATAAAATTATTTTCAAAACATTCAGAAGACTATTCCTCCCACCATAAAGAACTTGTCATATCGTCTATAAGGGTTAAAATATGTAAAGCTCTGAATATTTTGAAATTAGTTTGCCTTGAATTTATTGCACCTACATAAGCCCACACCTCACACGTACTCACTCGCACACACGCGCACACGACCGGCCCTAATCACTGTAACTCACACGCCCACCCCATCAATATCAAGACTAGCTGTTGATACTGATGCGGCTATCGCTGCTGCTGCTGCTGCGGGTGGCCGTGACATAGCAACGTTCGTTACTACGACTGATGGTGAATAGCGGTTCATGCTGTATTGGATTTCCACAGTCTAGACCATTTTATATACTCATCTCTGCCTCTACTGATGGTGGACCAGTAGTCGAGATCTTGGCTGGATTACGAGAAACAAAGAGATTTCGTAGTACATCGAGGCAGTTAGATCGGAACTATACCACGAAATTATATTCGTAAGTGTTTATAAGCAACGCGGAATTTCTTGTTAGGGGAGATATGCCTCTGAATTTTTGTCAAAAATGTTAGTAATTAACAAAATACCCGCTTCTATTAGACTATATATAATTTGAGTTTGACAGAAATTCAAGGATCTGTGACTGTGTTAGGAAAAGAAATGTTAAATTTGTGGAATTACTCAATTAGCACTTTCATTGCGAAGACGACCAAATGGCCTCTGCAATTGTTTTGAAGAATGCCCATTTGCAAGACCAAGAGAATACTATTTTTGAAAATTTGCCACTCGAATGACTGGCTCGATAACCGAGCCAAACATTTCAGTGATAAATTAAAAAAATTGCATTTTCTTGTCCTATAAATCGACATTCAATGAGCCAATATTGTAATTTTCTTGCCCAAATTTAGGCCATATAATGGCAAAACATGATTAGGCCAAATCGGCCCTTTTTCAGTAACCGACTTACTAATTAATGTAGGAATCCAGCGTTAGCTATGCCTAATCCATCTCTAGCTAAGCTCAACCCACACTGATCGCTCTCTAAACTCCCTGACTATTAATTTTCAGAAAACTATGCAGCTAAGCTGTTGAATATTTTGAATCTACCTTGACTTCGTGCTGTTGCCGCCATACGCAGCAACAGCGCCCAGTCAAATTAGTTTCAAAATATTCAACAGCATGTTTATTAAATAGTAAATACATACAATTCGTACAACAACGCTTTTTCCGTCATCGATTAAGCGTTCGTGATGAACTTATCTACGTCATTCATGATGACGTCACCATACACGTCACGTAGTTGATTATGACGTCATGCGATTGATGGATAAACTGGAAAGGCCCAATACGTCTAATCATTGTTCTGAGTGCCACTCTTTAGCATTTAATAAATATTATGTTGTGTATTTAAACTAATCCGACTGGAAGCTGTTGCTCACCAGTCGAATTCGTTTCAAAATATTTAAGTTTACCTGTATAGTTGTCTGGAAATTGATAGTTTGGAAGTTCAGAGAACGATCGATCCCAACACGGATGACGTGTAGGTGGAGCTTAGATAAGATGGGCGGGGCATAGTTAAAACTTGAAAGGTCCATGGACAGGTGGCCGCTCGCAGGGAGTAGCTGTTGGTGGCAAATTATGGCGCACCGGCATAACCCTTTTGACCCTGAATTCCAAGAATCGCGATTTCAAGATGACTATACGGGTAAGCTGTTGAATATTTTGAAACTAATTTAAAACTAACATGTTGCATGCAACATCTAAAATTGGTTTCAAAAATATTCAATGTAACATTTATTGAATTGTAAATGCATACATGAGTTTTAGAATATCGGCGTTTCGGTTCCAAATGGTTAAATAATCGCCATCATTTGAACAGGTGGCCGTAATATTAGATTTGTATGGATTAGAATCCCTCTGTATAATAAATGAGCCAGCGGATGATTCATACGCTTATTCATACGCTCGCTGCGGGCTCGTACAGTACAGCGAGTTTTGATGAGAGTCAACAGCGTCAGCCTGTACTGTGGTCCGAGGGCTCTAGCTGTCGGAAGCTGATAAACACACTGCGGACCTAATACGCCCCCAGGGCGACAATAACGACAAATCTACGACAAATTCTACGGTAATAAATACGCATTAAGGCTATATCGATGAACGGATTTAGCATTTGTTGTTTTTAACATCTGCGACTTCCTAAATGATGTTTTTTCCTTTAACACTTATATACCAAAACAACGCATTGTTTATGATGTAAGGCATTTTCTGTTGAATGTTTTGAAAGTAATTTGACTGGGAGCTGTTGCTGCCTGTGGCAGTAACAATTCCCAGTCAAATTTCTTTCAAAATATTCAACAACTTTCCGGTATAGTTCTCATGAAAATTGAGACACTGGCATTTTATTTTTATGTGTAAGTGGGTTAACTTATACATTTGAAATAAAGTATACATATACTGCTTGTTTGTCCTAATTATATTTATACGTTTTATGATACAGCGGCTATTCTATCTATCGCATTAAAGCCGGACTAAAAGGATTTTAGCAGAGGCATAGCTTGATTTCAGAATAGTATTCGATGGATTAAACGGATTTAACCGAGCTGGATTTCAGGATATTCTACTCTCAGACGGATTATATCCCTTCTATATCTCGGCCTGGATAGCCAGTCTGAATCTCCATCTGCTGCTGTCGCTGTCGCTGCTGTTGTTGTTGCGACCGCTACTTTTGAGGTCAGCGTGACCCGCGAGAAAAGATGACGACTACATCATTGATGCTGTATATGACAACGGTCACCGCAAACAGGGAGGTAAGCGAGGAATCTAACGATAAATGTCGAGAATATGTATAAAAGATAATACCGAATTAGGCATATCTATCTATCTATCTATCTATCTATCTATCTATCTACTAAACTATCTATCTATCTATGTTGCCCACCAGCCCACCCTCCCAACCACCCAACCGCTAACCGGCCTATCTATCTATCTATCTATCTATCTATCTATCTATCTATCTATCCCGCCGGCCCGTCCGCCATCCCACTCACTCACCCACTAACCAATATCTATCTATCTATCTATCTATCTATCTATCTATCTATCTATCTATCTATCTATCTATCTATCTATCTATCTATCTATCTATCTATCTATCTATCTATCTATCTATCCATCCATCCATCCATCCATCCATCCATCCATCCATCCATCCATCCATCCATCCATCCATCTATCTATCTATCTATCTATGTATTCTGTCTGCCAGTCTACCGGTCTGTCGGTGGGTGGGTGATTAGTTAGGTGGGTAGGTGAGTGTGTCAGTCTGTGGGTCTGTCTGTCTGTGGGCCTGTTGATCAGTCGGTCGGTCGGTGGGTGGGTTCCGGTATTGTCAGTCAGTTTGACGGTCGGTTGGGTCCAGTCTTGTCGGTCGGTATGTTGGTCGGTCGGTTGATGGGTGGGGTCCGGTTTGGTCGGTCAATCGGTAAGTCGTGGGTTGTTCAGTCAGTTTTGGTTGGTTGGTCAGTCAGTCGATCGGTCGGTCTGTCTGTCGGTACGTCGGTCGGTAGGTTAGCTGGTCTCCTAATATCCTTGACATCGGCAGCCTCTCTCACGTCTGCCCGTATTATCTTTTCTTATCATCCCTCATTCTCTCGAATTCGTGAAGACATTTCGATCTCCATCTATCTTTCCAATTCTTTAGCCGCCATTCCCATCTCCCACCATCTCCGTCTATAACTAATGGACCTTTCCAGTTATTGCACTTATCTAAGTCATTGATGACGTCATAATGACGTCGTTGCATATGATGTCATTTTACACACCACGTAGTTAATTATGACGTCATATGATGGATGAATGGATAGAGTGGAAAGGTCTATTGCTTAAATTTGATATCCAATAAATGCTTATCGATTGTTTTGTATAATTTATTAGTATTGATTATGGATTGTTTATGCTTCAGATCGATAAGAAACAGAAGAAGATTAAGATGATACTGGATAGCAAAGGCATCGCTTATCAGGAAGTGGACATGTTCACAGAGAAAGAGAAGAAAGATGAGATGAGAGAACGACTCGGGGTGCCAGATGCTTTACCGCCTCAGCTGTTCAATGGAGAGCAATACTGCGGGGTGGGTACATCAGCTATTCGACCAGTAGCGTGAGTGTGTGTGCGTGTGCGCGTACGTCGACAGAGTGAATATGGCTTTCCAGCTGATAAATCTGTCTTGCAAGCAAACGCTGCTACTTAATGGACACTCAAGTGTGTATTATATGGTCATACTTCGAGCGCCATAGATGGAGCCGATCTGACAACCAAGATTCTGGCGTCATAAGCCAGTATACGTCACATGTTTGCTGGCATCATAAGCACACACACACATACGTAGCTCCGTCATGAAAATATAAAATTATGTCACTAATGTGTGTGAATTGCATGTTTTGGTGAATTTTCAATTTAATAATTTGAATATTTTGAAAAACAATGAGACTTAGGTTCTTAAACTACAAGTTTCAACGTTTTAAATCGATTCCAAAATGCGCAAAAAGCTGGGCGGTACATAGTCAGACATGGGTGGGGAATGGCTAGAACACCCCCCCCCCCCATTGTTTTGGATGTAAGCTCTAACACGTCCATCAGTCACATTTGTCAGTCGGCCATTTTGAACACCGATCTCTGTATGATGATGTTTATGTGTGGCTTTGATTGATTGCCTCAAATCACAGTCCACGTGGTGTAATATGACGAAGATGGCTATCAAAATTCATACAAATGCGAAATACAATATGGTGACAAAGTACTGTAGATAGCAAGGCTGATGATTGTCTCCAAATGGAGGGATTCTATCTGTCACTCAAATATCTGACGCATAATCATTTACGTCACTAGTGATCTGACGTCGCATTCATGATGAGGTATTATACCCCCGTCATGAAGCTCCGTCAAGTTTACGAATTATATATCTTTGATGAATCTACAATTTAATAAACATTCTGTTGAATATATTGAAACTGATTTGACTCGCCAGATTATTTTCAAAATTTCAAAGCTGCGCTCCACTCGCTTTTTCCTCGGATTTGAGTCGATTTTAACACGTTGAACTCCTGAACGCCCAGCGCCCAGGCAAATTAGTTTCGAAATATTTAACATAATGCTTATTATATTATAAAATTTGAAAACATACAATTCCGACACTTCGTGAGGGACCTTTGCCGATTTTGTGTCGGACCTACGTCAGTTCATTGCGACATCAGCTAACGACTGACGTATTTTGATCATGACGTCGGATGCTTGAATGACAGATCGGAGACTTCTATTGATATGTATGCATAATTCAGAATGACCACCATGTGAACATCTCTGCAGACTACTTTTGAAGATTTGCCACTGGGTAGTTTATTGGCTAACAATGCCAATTTGGCCAATACCCACATCGTTGATATATTTTTTAATTGGGTTATTGAATAATGTCTCTAAGCCTGTATTTTGAAAACAATGTTGCTAAAAGCTGTATCTGACACCTGCCTTTTAAATTTTAACACCAAAATTGACATACGTCTTTGGTACCCCACGGGAAAGCTTCCACCAAAGACTGGAGGGGATCCAACCGGAGTTATTGGAAAGCGTCTTAAAACGACGATGGCGGCAGCGGCGGCGGCGACGACGACGAGGGCGACGACGGCGACGACGACGACGGGCACCCAATGCTCGCATTAACCCTTGCGTCTAGGTACGCGGGTAAAAACTGAGGTCTGTGGGATGACTCGTTGGCCGATTGATTCGAAAGCTCTAGAAATTCATTGGGTGTGGTATGAGCCATTGGGAATAACCACTATAAAATTCATCTCATTACGAAATCCAATATGACTTCCAAGCCGGTAATTTGATTATCAGTCTCCCTAACGTAACACTCTGTAGCGTTGACTGATTGAATCAAAAGTTAGGTAACTTACTAAGATTATTTCGTCACATTCACACGCCATATTCTCGTGACCACCTGCCTTTAGAATAATATAGGTGTATTGCATAAGTTAGTTACATCTGTTTGCACTAATCTATTGACCATCTGACCGTGGACATATTTGTGTCTTTTAAGAGCTAAATTTGGGAAAGAAAATTAAAATACTTGTTTGTTGAATTCCCATTTGCGGGTTAAGCGAGGACTGTTTTTTAAAATTTACCCCTGGAATGACTGGCTTAAATTTTCGAAAATGGGCTTATACTTGACCTGCAAATACAGAGGGTGGGGTTGTGGGGGTGGGGGTTGGGGGGATACCAGGCTTCGCCAAGTTAGGGTTACTGCATAATAATTATTCGTTCATACATTTCTTGTGATGACATCCCTTTCGAACCATGTTTTACATAGCCTACTATAATTACAATCGTTCGCCATGCTCTAGCCATAGGCAGCAACACATACCCATCAAATTAGTTTCAAAACGCTCAACAGTTTACCTGTATAGTTACCTAGAAATTTAGATACGGGGTATTCGGGTTTAAAAGTTTCAAATGGATTCCAACGCGCGTAACGTGTGTGCGAAACTTAGCTATACCTAGCTACAAATTGCCGGGACATAGGCATAACTAGAAATGGGCGGGGATAGCGAGATATGGGCGGGTCATAGCTAGATGTGGGTGGGGTATAGCTAGCTATGGACGGAACATAGCTAGAAATGTGCGCCGCATAGCTAGAAATGGGCAGAGCATAGCTAGAAATAATAATAATAATAATAATAATAATAATAATAATAATAATAATAATAATAATAATAATAATAGGATATTTATAGTGCGCTATAATTCCACGCAAATATTGCGTGCTCTAAGCGCTTACAATAATAAAATAAAATGATCATACAGTTGGATATGCCTGACGGAACAAAAACGTTTTAAGATTTGATTTAAATATAGCTAGAGTGGATGAAGATTTAAGACTAGCTGGAAGATCATTCCATTCTGTAGAAGCAACAAAAGCAAATGTTCTGTGACCATAGGTTTTTGATTTAACTTTCGGAATTTTAAGCAGGTTTAGATTTGCAGATCTAAGTGGCCTGCTTGGCGTGTACGTTTCTAGCAGTTCTGAAAGGTAGGTTGGTGCTGTAGATATGATACATTGATAGGTTAGGCAGAGGACTTTGAAGCGTATTCTCTGTTCTATTGGAAGCCAGTGAAGATCTTGGAGAATGGGACTGATATGATCACTCTTACGCTTTAGGGAAACAACTCTAGCGGCTGCATTCTGAATTGCTTGGAGTTTGCGCATAGCATCTTTTGAGGCGCCTATAAACAGACTGTTACAATAGTCTAACCTTGAGATAATTAATGTTAGTACCAGCATAATAGCAGCTTCGCGAGTTATGTATTTTCTGATGTTTAATATATTCCGCAGCTGCATAAAACACACCTTACACAGATAACGGACATGATGTTCCATACTAAGTTCATTGTCTAACATGACACCCAAGTCCTTAACAGAAATGGGTGGGCATAGCTGTAAATGTGCGGGACACAGATAGAAACGGGCATGGAATAGATAGAAATGATCAAGGGATAGATAGAAATGTGGGGTGGGGTGGAGGGCTAGAAATGGAAGGACTTAGCTAGAAATGAACGGGGGGAGCTAGAAATTAGCGGGGTAGCTAGAAATGTGTGATTCACAGCTATAAATGGACAGAACATAGCTAGAAATATGTGGGGCCTAGCTAGAAATTGTCGTTTGCTAGCTAGAATTGGGTGAGGCCTAGAAATGAGCGGAGGGTAGCTAGAAATGGACGGGGAATAGATAGACATGGTCTAGGCATAGCTAGAAATGGGTGCGGCATAGCTAGAAATATGCATGGCATAGCTAGAAATGGGAGCCGCATAATTAGAAATTGGTGGGTTATAGCTAGAAATGGGCTGGAGGTAGCTAGAAATTAACGGGACATAGTTAGAAATGGACTAAGCATAGCTAGAAACTGGCGGGGAATAACTAGAAATGGGCGGGCATAGCTAGACATGGGCGGGGCATAGCTAGACATGGGCGTGACATAGCTAGAAACTGGAGGGACATAGCTAGCTAGAAATTAGCGGGCATAACTAGAAATGGGTGGGACGTAGCTAGAAATGGCCACGCATAGGTAAAAATGGGCGGACATAGCTGAAAATGAGTGGGTCATAGCTGGAAATGGGTGGGACATAGCTAAAATTGGCGGACATTGCTAGAATTGAGTTGGGCATAGCTAGAAATTGGCGGGACATAGCTAGCTAGAAATGGGCGTGGCCTAGTTAGAAAAGAGCGGTCCTAACTAGAGATGGGCGGGTGCATGGCTAGAAATGAGGGGGGCATAGCTACAAATGGGTGGGACATAGCTAGAAATGGACGGCACATAGCTAGAAATGGATATCATTCTCTCGCGACATAACAGTGTTCGCTAGAGAATTACCATTACAGTTATCCTGAAGCAATAATATTAGGAAAATATGTGAAAATTTCAGTTACGATCATCTTCTTTTGAGCCGCCATTTTAGTTTGATATTTGTAGCCTATGGCTCTATTGTTCTTGCTGTCGAGGGTTTCCTAATCGTATTGTTTCATCATAACTTTAATGGTTTAATCTTTTCAACGACAAATCCCTAAGAACGTAACTTCTTTACTATATAAAACTTATTCTGTTGAATATTTTGGGATTAATATGACTGGAAGCCGTTGGTGCCTAAGGCAGCAACGGCTTCTCGTCAAATTAATTTCAAAATATTCAACAGTTTTCCTGTAAGTGTTGCCTAGAAAATAAAATATGGGGAGTTCATCGCTGAAAGGGTTGATTGCTAGAAGTAACACTTTGAGCTCTTTGAAGCATGATAGGTACTCAATAATGCAAGTCAATCTAGCCCGTGTGAGGGTTTATATGACCCATGCCCCATAAATTCATTTCATACCGTCTCATTTTTTCCCATTCACTAGGACTATGAGGCTTTTGAGGACGCAATTGAAGACGGTAATCTGATGGAGTTCCTTCTACTGAAGTGAAGATCCACCGTCTCCACATATACAAAGGATGAGAATTATTGCATAATCGCGTAAGTGGATCCGGACATATAGACTATGACAGATTATGTAAGAAATATGCTGATGAATATTTTGAAATTAAATTGACTGGGAATTATTGCCGCTTGAGGCAACAACCTCTTCCAGGTAAATAAGTTTCAAAATACTCTACAGCTTACCTGTATAGTGTTCTGGAAATTGATAGTCAGGGAGGTCAGGGATCGATCGATCCCAACACGCGCCAAGTGTGGGTGGGGGTTAGCTAAAGATGAGCTAAAATTGGATTCATCCATTGTGACGCATGGCGCAGGTAGAATCTATGTGCAAATGTGCATATCTGAATATGCTCTATATCTTATGCAGCTAATGAGACATAGGTGTGCTTGAGTGTGTGCGTGAGTTGCGTGCGTGTGCGTGCGCGCGGGCGGGCGGATGGGCGGGCAGGTAAGCTAGCGTATGATTTCATCACAAGTGACTTGATGTAGGAGATGTGTAATTACGCAATACATATGGGACGCCCACTAACTAGCAGTAAAACAAACAACTGATCTTAGAATCAAGAGCAAAATGTCTACAAATTTTAACATAAACCCTTAATAATTTATTTATAAAATTTTTAAACGAAATAAATTAATATAAAATTCATCATTTTCACATATACAAGACGGAAGATATGTCAATTATTAGTAGTACTAATTCCAGCAGTATTCTATAATGCCTATCAGTTGCTATGGTCAAGACTAAAGCAATGGAACTTTCCAGTTTATCGTCAATCATATGACGTCATAATCAACTACATAACGTGTAGGATGAAGTCATAATCAATGATGTCATGAATGACGTAGATAAGTTCGTCGCAAACGCTTACTTGATGACGGAATTAGCGTTGGTGTACGAATTGTATGGCTTTACTATTTAATAAACATGCTGTTGAATATTTCGAAACTAATTTGACTGGGCGCTGTTGCTGCCATAGGCAGCAACAGCATCCGGTCAAATTGGTTTCAAACGATTCAACAGATACCCTCTATGTTTTTCTGGAAATTGATAGTCAGGTCGTTCAGGGATCGGTCGATCCCAACACGACAAAGTGTGGGTGATGCTTAGCTAAAGATGGGCGCGGCACAGCTAAAACTTGATTCCTCCATTGTCCGAAAACACTGACCATTACTGGTGATCAATATGATTGGTCATTGATAAACTATTTGCAATTTGCATAACCACTTTGAAAATCATTTTATTTAATTTGTTAACTTTTAACCCACACACACCAGAAACGTTTCTTCCTACAAAAGGAATCTGCTGTTGTTGAATATTTTAAAACTAATTTGACTGGAATATGGCAGCAACAGGTCCCAGTGAAATTAGTTTAAAAATATTCAACGGATTCCCTATATAGTTGTCTTGAAATTGAGACACTGGATTTTAAATGGTTAAAGTAGCACTCGCTCTTGTGACCGGTCACGTGGGTATATGGCCCTGAGCCATGTCCATTCTCACGCGCCATCTTAGCGCCTGTCGTTTCTTATCCGTTGGCGCTACATAAGAATTCGCCACGTATACTTTTTGTGGTTTCCTGCCTGCTGTGACGTCATCGTGATGCATCATGTGTTCTTTCACGGCCCATCTTAATCGCTTCTCTTCTCTCGTGCCGGCGGTCCTCTGCGCCGTCCACGTATGTTGGTATTGCTCATATCTGTATATAAAACATTAATTAAACATCACTATAGAATTTTCTTTTTTGTGTGTAAATATTCAAACTTAGAATTAACAAAGGAGTGACTAACGGGAGTTAACTAAATCAAGGCAACTAAATGGATGGCTCACAGATGGAGACTAAAGGGTGGGTGGGGCGGTTGGCGTTGGGGATAATTAGGTCACCGTGACAAAGAAGATAATGTACTCATGTTGTCAAAGGGAGGTAATTTTCTCAGGTTGTTAAAGGGAGGTAATTTAATCAGTGTGGCAAATCTAGGTCATTTAGTCAAGGTGACAGAGAGAGGTAATTTACTCAGATCGACAAAGGGAGGTAGTTTCCTTAGTTTAATAAAAGGAAGTCATTTTGTTAGGTTTACAAAGGCGGTGATTTGTTAGCAGGGTGGTGGGGGCTCATTTCCTTTATTTGGCCAAGGGGAGGGGGGGGGGGTGAGAGGTAAACAGATGTAAGTTATTCATGGGGATTACTCAAGGTGTAAAAAGGAAGGTAGCTTACTTATGGTGACATGAAAAGGACGATAACTCATCCAGTGTGACAACGGGCGTTAGGTAACTCAGGTTGACTAAGGGAGATAATTCACTCCGAGTGTCAGGGGTATTGGCGTCGATGCACAGATAGTCAATCGATCTGATTCTAATCAGCTTTTTATAAGTTTATCATTGTGAAAAGTGGAAAGTATTGAAATTATGTATTACATAGGGAACTGGAAAGCGGCCATACCGGGCCGAACTTATGACTCGGTGTTGAGGTTGGGAGTGGGGGTGGTGAGCGTGGGGTGGGGTGGGTGTGGGTGGGTGGGGGTGGGAGGGATTGGGTGTGTGGATGTGGTGGTGGTGGGTGGACGGGGGTGGGGGTGGGTGGTTGAGAAGACCCTGTGCAAAGTTTCTTAACACCTTATCCGGGCCACTCGGAACTACCGTTGTGATAGCTAGAAAGTGCGGGTCAAGTTTCAACAATGATGCTGCTGGGAGGTCCTGAAGTCAGAGGGGTGTGGGATTTGGCCACATAAGTCTTATCCAGTACATGTTTCAGCCACAAAATAAAAAACTACTGCTCAACATAATAAAAAATGTTTTCTTTTGGAAACACATTGACTTATTTATGAGCTGTACTATAGGTGTGTCATCTAGGCGTGTAACTTGAACCAAAATTAAGAAAGATAATGTGTGTGTGTGTCACTTTTGGGGCCCCTGGACACTTGTCGGCCTGTGCAAATGCACTTGTTACACTGCCTTAAGTTCGATGTTCTTCACAGCAATCCCATATAGCAAGATTATTTTAAAACACACACCTCATAGCGCATAAGAATAGCCTAATATCACATGCTAATGGGACGGTACTGGGTCTGTGCGGCCCGGTATCCGCCCAGCCCCCGCCCAATTACCCGCCTTTATCAAGGTATATTTGAGCGTTGATTCGCCAACCCTGGCATTTTAGCCATTTATCATGGCGATAACGAAGCTCATTCACGCTTTAGTAACTAAATGTTGACACATTTCTACAGCCTATGATGGCAGTCAGGATTTACTTTTCATCAAATCAGAAAAAACATAGAGTGATTGCCTCGGCATATACGCTCAGTCATAGATATGCCAGCTATAGTTTGACTATGTGGTATAAAACAATCATACAGGCAAGCTGTTGAATATTTTGAATCTAATTTGTCAAATTAGTTTCAAAATATTCAACTGGATGAGTTTTACATAATAAAGAAAAACTTACATGACATCACACACTATCACTTGAGAAGACAAAATGGTGGCGTTCCATGTTCAACATTTACGAGATATTACAAAGCAGATAATTGTGATACAGATAAGGGAATGCGACAGAATATGAATGATATGGAATCTATAAAACATAATCTATCGGTGCAATCCCACATTTGAAATGAGATTAGCATATCCCTTTAAGCCTACAGACCAGATAAAATACCCATTTCTGTTGAATATTTGAAAATAATTTGCTGGGAAGTCTTTACTGGCTAAGGCAGCACCGGCTTACAGAAAGATTATTATCAAAATAGTCTGACAGCTTTCTTGTATGGTTGTCCAGCCATTAACATAAAGGGAATTATTCGGTGAAATGTTTAATTAATGTATCCTACCGCTTGACGGGATCAGATCTCCTGAGCCGATTCATGACCTGGGCGTGGTCAGTGGCGTGTAATATCACCGACGGGGTGTGGTTACTAAAGTCAGGTCGTAATCTGTATGGGTCGTCATCTTGACTGGTCCACGGTCTCCTTGGCCGGCTCCCGGTGCGTGATGTTGGATTGGTGGCGGAGCCATTTTGGCGTATACTCCTCTTGTTGACATCGTCGTTGTCATCGCCATCGTTATCGCCATCGTAAATCCCAAGCTCCGCTAGTCTATCTTGGAGACATGCCAGACTCCCGGGTTCACTCTCCGCGCTGATTGATTCGTCAATAACACGTGACCCTGTGTCGGTCTTACGTAGAGTTTTTCTGCGTACTTGTCGTCTGCCATCAGAATCGTACTCAGAAACTGATGACGTATTATGTCCACTCGCGGTACTGGCTACACTCGTGTCCAAGGACTCGGCCACTCGTGCTGTTCTTACTGATTGCCAATTCCCACGAGAAACATTGTCAAATTTATACTCATCGCCGAGACTAGGTAGTGGATCTGAACCAGGAAGCGGATCTGAACCAGGAAAGGGTGATAACTCTACCAATTCCGGATGAGGTAGCCGTCTGCTCGGTTTACTTATTTGGATATAGTTTTCTTGTTTTCTGATGGTATTACTCTCAGCACTGTGCGTATTTGTTCTATTCGTATCAAGCTGTGCAGTGTCCCTTACTACATGACACACATTTTGTGGCTTGTCATATCTAATCCCTTGGTGTCCTTGTTGGTCGTCCACAGAGGTACTGTCGTCCATGAACCCGGCTACCTCCGCGCTACTATCCTTATTTCCCATGCTAACATCAGATGATACCATATTTTCCAATTCTTGTTTAAACCAACGCAGTTTGTCAGTAGGCACCGAATTATAGCCCAGTCGTGATAATTCTGCAAGGATTTCATCCTCGCTAAAATCCAGTAAATCCATTCCAACGGTAGAATAATCTGTATTCAGTAGTGGTAGAGTAACCTAGACACCGAATTTCATAGAACTTCAACGCGCTTTCAGTCTCTCCGTTACTATAACAATAACACGACACTTACATACCATAAGCCTAAAGGTATAATCACAAGAAACGGTTCTTAAACTGTCAAAATAGCTAAATATCTAAAGCAACAGTTGCCATTCCGGTTCAGATTTGGCTTTTTATTTGACCTACATGCAAAATTATTCAACTGTAACAGGTTTAGGTGATAGATCAGGATCGGTTGAGAAGATTAATCGATAACCTTCTATGTTTACATATATCAGTGTAGTTGATCTTATGCGTTTTATAGATATAATACAATTGTGGCTTGAATTGATCGGATTTGTCTGAGCACGTTTTTGAAAGAGCTGGCGCAACCATGTCACAACACGACCGACTCACATTGCCAATAAACACTATTATAGCTAACCAATGTGTTGCTAAAAGCTACCGATTAACAATCACAAACACGATATTTTATAATTCGCCGATATTTTGAAAACTATTTGACTGAAAGTTGTTGCTGCCCGAGGCAGCAACAATTTTCAGTCAAATTGTTTTCAAAATCGTGAAAACGTTTATCACAATCGATGATTAAATCAATATGAACGTAATTGCAAAATGGTGGCGTTAGAATAGCCCTTAATAGCCTACTCCTCACAGGTGCACAGCTCCCGCCTGTGCGCACTGAGCACAAACAAATGACACCACCTGTTTATTACGGCTATTGTTTAATTTAAAGGGACAATCACGTCATATTCACGATATGCTTCGTCGGTTTATAACCAAATCTAGCAAATTAGCCTTCTGTAGTGTAATTGAATATATTAGTATATTATTTACATATCTCAAATGGGCTTATCAGGCGTCCCGGGTCTGCTAATGTGGTTGTCATATTAGCAATATGGGATTACGTCAGTCCGTCCACCTGCCTCTCCGTACGTGTATTTGCCCACCAGTCCATGGTTGATTATTTATTTCTATAACTTATTCTTATGCATGCACGCGCGAGAGTGTGTACTGGTACGTGAGGGGACGGGGTGGAGAGGGGAGGTGAGATACGGAGAGTGTAGAGGGGGAACGGGGGTGGGGGGGGGGGGGTTGAGTGGAGAGGAGGAGGATTGGGAAGGCGTGGGCGGGTGGAGGGTTTCAGTTTCAGTTTTCTTTATTCACCCAGGCCATTTATACAGCATATGGGGTAGACATTATTATTACTATTATTATTATTATTATATATATATATATATATATATATATATATATATATATATATATATATATATATATATATATATATATATATATATATATATATATATATATATATATATATATATATATATATATACTATGGCGGTAGTTATTATGATTATTATTATTATTATTATTATTATTATTATTATTATCGGGATTATTTCGTGATTAGCTGCAGCCTTTGAAATATTTTATTTTTGACATCGTTTTCCTTGTCGTTGTCAACATCTTTGTCGTTGTCGGTTGCATTGTCGCTGTCATCGTTATTGTTGTGGTGGTGGTTGTGGTCGTGATGATTGTAGAATAATGGTGCTGGAGCCGTGGTTGTTGCATTGGTCCTATTAGAGAGGTGTGTGTCCGAGGTCCTCCTAATGTCGTGGTTGTCGCTGTCGTAGTTGCCATTGTTGTTTGTTTGTAAGTGAGTGAGTCCGCGCGTGCGTGCGTGCGTGCGTGCCTGTGTGGGGTGGGGGGGGGGGCGTATGTTTACATATAAATAATAACATCGCAACACCAATGCAATAACACTTTATTCATAAAATATGTTCTGTTACAGACGCGTTTCAAAAGTTCATTTTATCAAGGCGCTGTATTCGCTGCTTCTGCTGTTAATACGATAACGAAGACAATGCATAGGCATATTTCAATAGCCACGTGACCAGATGTGACGGCGCTATAATTCGACACGTGACAAATTCACGCGAAGAGGAAAATGACAGAGTCTACACAGAACGGCCGCTCTTTGTTTAAACCTTTCAATTAACGGCCACTGTATGGAGCACTGATATTTTGTTGATAATCCCCGGATGTATGTTAATGAAAATCACGTGACATTGAAAATCTTCTTTGTGGCTGGCCAAATGATGGGATTCTTTAATACAGGTGGTCTTACTACCACCTGTCTTAAAGGACCACCTTCATTTGGCTCTAACAGGTACGTGGTCTTTCGCCCAGTTTGCAGGTGCGTGGTATAAATGAATGGCATAAATTTGAGACTTTTCATATTAATACATTATCACAAATATTTCATTGTGATAATACACCAATTGCTTAGAAAATATTTCTTCAATATTTATGTTTGTTTGTGTATGTGCGTGCGTGCATGCTTGCTAAATCACGTGCAAAATGATATTTTCAAAACTCGTTCGTAAATATTTAAACCGTTATCGTCTAAATTTGGCCAAGAAAATCAAAATATTTCCTTGTTGAATATCCATTCGTATGCCAAGAGAAACCTATTTTAGAAAATTTACCACTGGAATGGCTGGCTCGTAGCTAGCCAGTCATTTCAGTGATAAAGTTTGAGAAATAGTCTTTACTTGGCCTGCAAATGTACCGGTACATTCCTCAAAACCACTGGAGATGCCGGTTTTGGCCGGCTTCGTTATAAAAGGGGTTTAATTAAAGTCAAACTCGTTTGAAAGCCTCTATATAGCAAGGGAGGTAATTCAGTCATAATAATTCAAATACGACGCACCCCAAAGAAGTTATCTCCCATTTCGTGCGTATTTACAATGCAGCTCAGAATTGGGTCATAAAATAAGGCCTTGAACCCCTCTTATGTCAACAGCGCCTCAAAGCTCCCAGGATACAGCTCATATCAAGTAACCATTTTAATTGCCAAGATTTTTCAATATAATTATACTGCTTGTAGGCCGAGGGAAGACTATTTTTTGTAAATTTACCACTGAAAATTACAAAAAATTGCTTTCTGTTCTCAAGACAACTACAGAGAACGTGTGTGCGCTGGTTGACAGACAAAAGGGGGGGGGGGGAATTATTAAGAAAATTCGATTTTTATTAACCAGCGTCCATTTGCAGGCCAAGAGAAACGTGGTTTTGAAAATTTACCACTGGTAAATATTCAAAAATACTATTATCTTGGCTTGTAACTGGACATCCTTAGGCCCATAGCAGTGGGAGTTTCTTTCCGGGTTGACCATTACAGGCTAAAGTGGCACAAGAAGGGTTAATGACCTTTGGGATGGCTTGAAATCAACACCTTTGTCCTGTAGCTCTAGCTAAGCTGTTAGGGATAAATGGGAGTGGGTGGGGTTAGAGGTTATCACCCAGACAATCTTGAAATCTAAATAGCTAGAAGCTGTCAGATGATATTTCCTGCATTTCTAGAGTTGTTACCACGAGTTGAGAGTTGACGATCCCTGTCAGCTGCGTGCGGGGTGGAAGCATCTTGGAGGACTCCTTAGGAAAATTATGAAACCTAAATACATTTATAGGGAATTTCTGGAGTTGACGGTGGGTCCGACTTTGGGCCGCTTGTCGATTAACTGGGGGTTGGGGTGGGGTGGGATGGAGTGGGGTGGGGTGGGGTGGGGTGAGGGGTGGGGGTGGGGGTGGGGTGGGGGTGGGTTGTGGGGGGGGGCGACTAGAAGGTTTGGAAATCTAGATGCTCTTTGAAGGCAGTTCATACATTTCTGTACTTGATTAGGCCTGAGTTGGTATCCCTGTCAGTCAGCCTCCTGGGATCTTCTCCCCACCCCTCATCACATCCCTGAATGCACCCAACCCTTTCAATGTCACAAACCCAGCAGATTTAACAAATTCTTTATAATCTAGACATAAATTATTTTATTGAATATTTTGTGGACAGTTTTAGCAACAATAATATTATCGAAATCATGTTTATTAGATTACATAGTCTAGAAACCCATTTTAAAATTCGTTACATTTTTTGAAAATAAGTTTTTTTTATAAAATTTAATTGAAATTGGCCTTACATATTGGCCATTGAATATAATAAAATATATAATTATATTTAATTTTTGAATCTAAAATCCATATGGATTAAAATGCTCATTTATATGTTGAATTTGTTGAGCTCTTATACTGAAATATGTATTTTTGTACTTATCAATGCTAGGCCTAATTAGGTGTCTCAATGCATACGCCTCGTTTTTTAATAATAGAATTCAATACATGGATCAATGTTTCATCAGCCCCCACCCCCCCACCCCCACACACACCCCCCCCCCCCTCCCCCCACCCCCACGACTCCTTCCCAAGTAACATGTATTTTTCGTTATAGAATTCAATACATGGATCAACGTTCCATCACCCTACCCCCTTCTCTGCGTGCTTGCCTCTATTGTTGTATTTTCTATATCATCCACCAGACCGCTATATCATCTTTGACAATAATTTACCAGGAAGCTATTACAGTTAGATTAATTTCAAAATCTCCAACACAATATTTTTTACACCATGACACATCTGGTCATATGCGGTTTTTAAAGTTTAAAATCTATATTTTCACGACAGTATTATTGGTCACATCAGCTGTCAGAGCAGACCCAGTCAAATTAGTTTCAGAATATTCAACAGCTTACCTGCATAGTTTTTTTGAAAATTGGGATTTAGGGAGAGTAGGGATCGATCGATCCCAACACGGGAGAAATGTGGGTGGAGCTTAGATAGAGACGAGTGGGGCAAAGCCAAAATTGGATTCCTCCATTCCCTTTTCTGCATTGTTTTGAAAATTATCGTCTTATTGTATTATTATTATTATTATTATTATTATTATTATTATTATTATTATTATTATTATTATCATCATTATTATTATTATTATTATTATTATTATTAGTATTATTGAATCATACATATTATAATACACCAACTTAAAATACCTGTAAATTGTTGTTTTCTCATTATTTTGGACCGAGTAGTGTCTGAGGAAATCTATGCCACGGGAGTGTAACTAACGTTCTGTCACTCAACAATCTGAGCTCATAATCAAACAGGTCCCGTTTTCGCTGACGTCACAAAAGATGAGACAAAGTTCATATTCACAACAAAATGCGTGAAAATAAAATTGTTTAAATTTGTTTCCTTTAGAGGCTTAATTTGTGTACCTCAATGTAACAAAGCGAAGAAAATTAAAAAAAAGAAAGAAAATAAATCTTAGCATATGATATAATTTGAATTAGGGACTCGTATCTCTAATTCAATTTCACAAATTAAAAATATTATATTAATTTATACGTAATGAAATCATCATATGTTAAAATTTATTTCCTTTCATTACATCTAGGTCCACATTCTAAGTCTCTACAAGCATACAATTTGGACAATTTAATCTTCAAGCATTTTTGCAGTGAATATGCACCTTTAAATTTGAACAATGTATTTAACATCTGGATCAAGTTCGACTGGCTAAAATGAGCTAGTTAGTTTGTTTATTGAACAATCATGCGCCATGTCTAGACGAATGCTGATTGGTTAACTATAATTAGTTGGTACCCGATTCCCCCATCGAATTACCATAAACGAATATAGTCCTACAGGTTCGGGCCAAATTAGCTAACCGGTACCAGAAAGCTGACCAAGGTTATTTGGTATCATTGGAAAGGTTATCATGCCAGGAGTTCATTTTTGCATGATAACAATCTGGAGCTGGTAGCTTAAGCCCTGTATCTCACTGTAATTGCACCCCTGTCAAAATCACATAACCCGCACAGAACAATACTCAAGGATGCATATACTATTAAACACTGTTTAAATGCTCATATCGTGTGAGGAAACATGGACAACACCGCTCGTACACTACCCAACACAGATTACAAAGTAATTAATAGATGTGTTTGTTCAGAACCCTTTTTACCTCCATCATTATTGAAATCGCATGATCTTATTTTTAAGGCAACAATATATCTGTAAAATCTTGCAGTGAAGACGCATATATTTAATCAGAGAGAGAGAGAGAGAGAGAGAGAGAGAGAGAGAGAGAGAGAGAGAGAGAGAGAGAGAGGGAGAGGGAGAGTGGGGGGAGGGAGGGAGGACATACGTTAAGCTGTTCGAGTCATTCGTAGCACATTATTTTCATTGCCAAGAGTTGTTAGACCGACAGTAACAGAACTAACATACGTTTTGGTAAATTATCTCAAGGACTGGCCTAATGATAAGAGACTCAATAAAGAAACATGTCAGAAGAAAACTTGAAGATGAATTCGGCAACACATGCTGTATATTTCCTGGTGAAATCAGCTAGCTTCTTGTGTTCCCTGACAATTTGGCAAAATATGATTTAGGCATGGACAATCAGAAACTAAAGAATGAGCTCATATCATTGAAAACCCTGTCTGCTGACAGTAAATATATTAGAGGAGTTGCTCTGAAATCGAGATTGTCAATAAAATCAAATAGTGCATCTACATGTTGGCCATTTACTTCCTTCATCACTTGAAGAACCATGTGTTAAGTTACCAGATGACATAAAAATGTTCCTGTTTTGTCTCCTTACTGGTGAAGTTGCTCCTAACAATCCATTTCAATGGTGCATATGGCTCGGTGCATGTGGCTCATTGATTCATTTGTTCAAGATTACATTTATGGTGTTAGTCGTGGGTCACAAATTACACCAAAATACATCTTTCTCCCACGTGTTTTGAAAGCTTTGACGTCAAACTTATACAAGCGCTAAACCGTCTCGGCTATGGTGTTTCGTACACTCTCATAGAAGAGCATGAAACAACATTGTGTATGACAAAACTGGCAAGATGTGAAGGCGAGATTGTTATCCCAGATAATATTCAACCACACGTGTTCATTACGTTGGCATGGGACAATAGTGACAGGTTGGAGCAGTGTTTAACTAGTGGAGGTGCTTCTCATAGGGTTAATGGAATAGCTGTTCAACCCAGAATGTGTGGACCCTTACTTTTCAAGCCGGAGTTCCCTAAATCGTGAAATAGACAAAAAGTAGCATCACTAATGTAGAGTTGGTTCTCACCCTTTAGAAACAATCGACACAGACGTAGCAAGTGGGATCTCAATTACTCAAAAGAAGAAGATGGTGTTGTTTCTTATGCACACAGTGGAACTTCCTCTCAACAAGTTATGAGTTGGACAGGATTTAATATTATGATATGGAAAGATGTTGCAGTCTCACAGGATAGGATTGGTTATTTGCTACCATACATGCCATAAATACATGCACTTCGGCAACGGATGTATCAACTGTTTACGAGATACTCAACAGATCTGTGCAAATAAGGCACGTGCTACAATTGTAAGAAATTGTGTTAACATTCGACCAGCCCCTCTATGCCAAAGCCATTAACATTACCTGGAAGCACCAAGAATAGTTCGATAACATCATAGTGAGAATGGGGACATTCCATACTATACGTAATCCATTGTAAGTTATTCGTAAAATATACCAGGATGCTGGAGTTAAGAACCTATTTTTATAGAAGCTGGTGTCATCGCAGAAGGATTGGTGTCTGCTGTCATGGAAGGTTGTCAGTATAACAGAACCGTATGAATACATAAATATGGGTATGAAACGATTCTCTGGTTAGCTTTGAAGAGATTTACCTCGTGGATGCTGCATCACCACCCTGAGAATATTAATCAGGTAAACGAAGGCCCCGAAGTCATCAATGACATTCACTAGGATCTGTCAGCTGGAATATTTAAGGCCACAATGCATTACAAAATGTTGGACGATCTGTTGCAGTACGTTTCATAATATATGACCTTCTGAGAAAGGACAACGGAGAATTATCTTCATTTTGGATCAACTACATGGACATGGTAGGAGAAATTGTTTTGGGTCTGATTCATGCAACAAGAGAAGGTGACTGGAATCAACATATGGCTTCCATATATTCTCTCCTCCCGTGGTGATTCGCATTTGACAAACTGTATTATACGCGTTACCTCATATATTATGCTGAGATGTCTCATCTTCTTACAAAACATCCAGATATCTACCAAAGATAAGTTCAGATAAGTCCATCTAATACCTTTGGTAAGATACCAGTCGACCAGGCATGAGAAGTGACTGTATATGAAAGACACTAAAACGCCAGGACCAGTAAACCGCTA
Source organism: Chaetoderma sp. LZ-2023a (assembly GCA_034401795.1). Taxonomy (NCBI): domain Eukaryota; kingdom Metazoa; phylum Mollusca; class Caudofoveata; order Chaetodermatida; family Chaetodermatidae; genus Chaetoderma; species Chaetoderma sp. LZ-2023a. Next base: position 121,538,738 of record CM067359.1, read on the forward strand.
CTACCTCACTGCAGAATATAGATGCGCGTGTATTGGAATGTTTCATGATAAACTGGATTTAACCCGTGATTACCTCCATCATGCTGTGCTAAATTATCCAAGAGTTATGAAAGATGGACAGGCAGTTGCATCTATAGTAGACGTGTTAGAAGATGTTGTGCCTCCCTTTAAGAATTCGACTGATTTATAGAACATCTCAAATGCTGGTCTTCCACCATCTGATATTGCTAATGACATGTTACGAGCAAAGATGATAGGAGCGGACCACCACAAAACCTTCAAAGTACAAAGACTGGGGAGTGGTCCTCCTTCTGTAAAGTTTCATGATCCGCTACCCAAAGCAATGCTAAAACAATCTCACATATAAGTAAAACCAAGAACGTGGCATCCAATGGTAAGATTGTAATGTTTATGACAACTACCAACCTGCTTGGCAATATGGTTTTGATGTCCCAGGCCTCTTCCATGGGCAAATCAGTTCTTCAAAAAGAATAACAGAACTCGGCACTAGCAGAGGTGATTCTGAGTCATTCAGCTTGTATAATAGACAGGATGTCACTTTCAAGGAGAACAATAAATGTTTGGTGAACTATCCTCATCTATCCTCTATAAAGTACTTCATAAAGCATCAACATTAGGTAGTGAACGCTTTGACATTGTGCTTGATGTGTACCAAAATGATTCCATCAAAGGGATTAAATGGCAGATCCGTGGACAACATTGTAACACACAATATAAGAAAATAACGGCCAGGCAAACAATTGTACAGTGGGGAAAAAGTCTAGCAAGCAGTTCAAACAAAACAAACTTCATTACTTTTATCGCCATTGACTGTGAGAAAGCACCAGCAAGCTACATGGAACGACAATGTATGTAACATGTGAAGACACGCTATGCATGTATGATTATTGTATTCTGCGGCTGTAGTAGTAGAAACATTCTACTGCTGGAATCAGTCCTCCTTCGCTTTTCCCCAAGGTGTCTTGTCCTCAGCCAAAATCTTTAGCTTCCCTAGGTCCATTCCTGATTTGAATGTACCGAGCCATGAGGTCACCTTGTAGCACCCTCAACAGATTTCTGCAAAGACGTCCTCACAGGGCTTTGTATTTGCTGGCTCTCAGTAGGGCGAATTTGAAGGCTCTCTATGCCGGTGTGTTCCCTGACATCCTTAGCCTATGGCCAAACATGAATCCTCTTTGCTGGACGACTTGTACAGACAGCGGCGATGTATTGCACATCCTTTATAGTGCATCATTTGAAATTATGCTGTCTGGCAATGTATGCATAAATATACAAGAAAATAGCAGCAATTAGCAATTCAATCTATATAATTATATTGCCATAGCCAAGAGAAAGTACATGGAATGAATACATACAGTTGCATATAGAATAGAATATAAACAGTTATGGTCTCTTAATGCGGGTAGAATTTGAGATCTTGAGTAGCTCTTTTATTGATTCTGATAGGGGTGCACTTAAAGTGACGTACAGAGCTTAAGCTACCAGCTCCAGTTTGTTATCAGGCAGAAATGAACTCCTGAAATATTCATCTTTCCAATGATACCAAATAACCTTGGTCAGCAGTTTGGTACCGATTGACCGCCGAACCTGATGGACTAGTCTTGGTTAACATTTCATTCATTTGTTTTGGCAGCCTTATAAAATGGTTATTCTTTACGCGAAGTCGTCAAACTGGCCATATGAATGGATTTGAGAAGGGAATAGGTCTTTGGAACATTGGGATACAGTAGAAATGTATAAATTCAACAAACCTTAATTAATTAATGGAATATTTTATGCTTACTTGAGTAGAGGTGAGGCGATAGGGAAGTTTTTTCACACATCTTTTTCTTTTGTTATGTTAATTAGGTGTCAGTGACATCATGATTATTGATTTTGACACCTTTCCTTTCCTCCGCAGCCTTTCGAAAATGTGGGAATAAATACTTCCCTATCGCCGTCATTCTGGTTGGATGTTAGATGTAGAGGGTACCCATAAGCCACACCCCCTCATTAAATCACGTGAGTTAAGGGTAATTAGCGTATTGATTGACAAGGGTTAATGCTGGTAATTAAGGATGATTGACAGGTTACCTGTCTGGACTCGTCTTTTCCTGGGAACTCATTCAATCATGAAGCCCCCCTCGTTAAATCACGTGTCTCCTGGTATCAAATGAGGTGAGCTTAAGGGTAATTAGCGTAATGTTTGACAGGTGTTAATGAGGGCAGGGGCACCGGAAGCATGGGGGCAGCGGGGTCACCTGCACCCCCCCCATTGCCCTTTGGCCAGGGAGTGGGGGTGGGGGGGGGGGGGGGTGACAGCGGGGACGGCTGTGCCCTTTACCCATTTCTCTGGCGAAAAATGTGTAAACTTTACTTTAGAACTTTGAACAACATTTTTAGAATATTTAGAGCAGCCTGAGCAGTTATATTAAAGTTTGGATGTTTTGACATAAACACAAGTCCATAAAGTAATATGGGAGTACTTCTAGGCACAATCAAATCATCAATGCAAACGCTATTTATGTAGTGGCAGTTCCATGTGACATATTTACTTTTTTATCTGTAAACGGTGCATGTATCTTTGCAAGTAAAGGTAAGATACATAGTCACATATGCATGCTATTTGAATTTATGAAGTGATACTGGACCACGCTCCAGTAATTCCTTCCTTTGTGGGTAGAATAGAATATATGTGCAGTGTTGGGTGACTGGGTGCAGGAATGTGGAATCACTAAGTGATATTAGAATTAACACCAACTCTCAAACTCAAATTTTTAACTGACGCATGAAGCAGAAGCAAAGGTAGAAATAGTTTGTATACACATGGCTGAAGTAGAATGTCAGTGCGTGTATTTGAGGAATGTGTCTAAGATTTGTTGTCCCCCACCCACACGACCCCCACACACGTTTTATAGAATGGGAGGAGGGTGTGGCTGGGGCCTCCATCGAAAGAATGTAAAAATTAAATGGGCTTAGAAGCCATCTCCTATATCTCCTACATCTCTAAGTAATAAATATCATCCTCTTAGATTTTTTAATACTGTGCTATCTATATGAGTATGAGCTTCCCCCTCCCCACCCACACACCCAACACCACACCCACTCCACCGCTACAACTCGTACGGTCGTGATAGATATGTCTAGCCATGTCAAGCCCTTTGAGTTCTAACCATAAAAGATGATGCCAGCATCCACACGTAAACAAAATCAGACATTTGAAGACTCCTTTGAATAGTCCAGGCCAAGTGTATCTCTGACACCCACACGCCAATATGGCTAAGTAAGAGGCTGCGAAATCATAATTTAAATTACCTATTCCATATACACTAGCCATTGAATAGTTTGCTACTAATTTGACGTAATTTTGTTGCTACCTCATCTGTCTATTCATCTAGAATATGCCCATCGTATTTTTTAAGCGAGTCTTTGAAACTGCTGGGCAGGAAGGATCCATAGGGTCAGATCCATGGTTGGTCCCGGAAAGTCGCTTGATCGATTTTGTTGGTGGCCATCTTGGATTTTGTACTATTTTCAAAACTAGATTTAAAGACCTGTGAAACTGCTTGACATGAAACTCAAGAAACTTCATGGTCTTCATCTAAGGCAAGAGCTGAACAATCCTTGCTCACATGTTCAACATGATTGGCAGATTTGTCTTGGATAACCTATTTTTCACAAAAAACGGCCTTTCCTCTGAATCCCACTATTGCAAATATAATTCGGAACTAAGGTCCAATTAAATAATTTCAAGGCAAACTGTGCAGGTGTGCTATATAGACCTGAATGCACGCACGTTCAACGTATACATCTTATAAATTCTGGACCAGCTGCTCACTGGTTTTCAAATTTATCTGAATTCATTTGAGGGCACACGGCTCGCCTTTGATTCTGTGATCAAATATTTATATCCATCGTGAGCCATCTGACTTCTTGAAGCTTCTTAGATTCATGCCAAAGTGTTTCTCGCTGGTCTTGTTGCATCACTCTAGCTATAATACTTGTATCAACAACTAGCAACTTCAAACTTGTATCATACTGTGAATTTATTCTCTGTAACAATCATAACTATAATCTGACTAAAACTTCTACTAATATCTAACATCCATGTTTATACTATCTCATGCACCAACCACCAACCAAGCTAAAAAGAGTGAAAAAGTGAACAAAAAAGTCGACTGGAAAGGGAACCTCGCTTGCACAAGACATGCAAATATATAGCACGCTCATCAACCCTCACATCAGCCGATCCTGGCATGGCACACCATCATTCTAAATCAAAATCAGAATTCGGAGTAATCTTTTACTTTGAATAATTCAGATTTTACAATCTGTCGGAACAAGCGACCCACCCACTCGCTCACATTCTGAATTGGGAATAGGTTCAATTGACCAAAGAATACATTTTTTGATTAACGTTGCTCTAACATTTAGGGGGTGGGTAGGGTGTGTGGAGCATGTGGAAGGGGTGGGGTCGGGGTGGTGGTGGGGGTGGGGTGGGGTGGAGGACACCCATTTATATCTTCGTCCAGACAATGCCATTCAGCGTGCCCTTTTGTGGAACCTGCCTCACCTCTTAAATTTGCTTCCGGCACCCCTGAATGAGGGTAGTTAAGAATGATTGATATGGTGCATGTCTGGACTCTGGGAACTCATTCCATCACGAAGCCCCGCCCTTCCTTCAATCACGTGTCTCCTGTCATCAAATGAAGTGAGCTTAAGTGTAATTAGCATAATGACATGTGACAAACATTAATCGATAGGCGAGATCGTATAATCATATAAAAGCGGTTTAAAAATCTGATCTGTTAAGCTTTAACGTTTTGATTTTTGTTTTAATGGTTTGTTCAACATTTATTATAATTATGTATACCACATATTTTATGGGTTGTAACATGCACGTTGCACTGAGTAACAATTATGCAGGTACGTGGCATGAAACGTAATGACGAATCTTTAGTAAACATACGTGAGGTTAGAGTTCGTAGTGTTTACCCCACCAAGTGAGGTGTGTTTATGTACAGTAATATGTTTCGAAAGTTCGCAGGTATGATTTCTGCATTCGAAGAAACTGTGCATATGGCTAGGTGTTCTGATAGAGTAGAGCAGATTAATTACATATATGAATTAGAACCTCAATTAAAGGTCACTATCAGCACTAAATATCCGTACGTCAATCTAACTTGATACTTCACTTCGCCCGGTCAAACTGAGATGAAACCATCATTCAGGACCGCAACATTCCATAGCAACTCGTGGAGAATTCTGAAGGAGAACTTGCATAAAATTGTGTAACCATTTTATACACGAAAACAATGATACCAATCAATTTTAACGTGCATCGGTTGAGCCACGCAATACTGAAAAAAAACCCCATTTCTACAGATGATCGTCAATACCTAGATAAACTCACTATAGTTGAACCCATGCTCTCCAAGGATTCCAGAGATCAGTTATTAAGCATTAGCTAAATATCTGATATGTGTCATTTGGATAATGGGCAGAGACAAATCAGTCTATGCAGTAATGTACCTTTGCTCTCCGGCTCTAGAGTCAACATAAAGTTAATGGTTGATGAAGGCGTTGGTTTGAAATTGTCAGCACTCTAAGCAGCTGTGTAAATGTTAACTCAAAGTTAATATCGGATGGGTTATACATTACTACGATGGTTGAAGAACTTAAACCAAATACAGTTTTAGAGGGTGACACTGCAAAGACTAAGGATTACATATTCTCGAGAGTCTGCATGACTCAATTACTGGAATTAATATCTAAGCAGCCAGACAACGTTGTCGATGTAGCCGATTCTGATTCTGAAATAGACTTGGCCATTCAGAACCTTATCGATCACAGATCCTCTGAGCATTCCAGAGCATTAGATTGCGCTATTCAACAGCAGTCTACGGATGTAGAAGAAGAAATGCCGCCATCAGGATTCAAACCTTTGCCAGCTACGCTGAGTTCTAATGATTTACCTGATTACGAAGATGCATGTTTTACATCACCTGACTCGCCTAGTGATGTTGAAATTTACCCTCAACCGGCCGCTACATAGTATACCCATGATGCATTCCATCAAGACATAAATGAACGTGAATATATGAGTTTTGACTCCAAAAACCTTCCACAATCTACTAGAGACAATGCCACGGGCTATTTTTGCAAACTTATTGAATTTATCAATCCGTAGACTAGCAATTCAGGAACACTATACTTGTCAACATGACAGACTATCTCAGCGCGAACACAAGTGTATGGGTATCGATTATTTCTATCGACAATGTAGAATTACATTACTTAAACTTAGAATGTGTACCTAAAATTGATTTCTTTCATGCATTGTCTACTGATCCGAATTTATATTGGAATGTATACGAGTAATATAACGCCCGTAAGAATGAATGGCTAAACGATGTTCTACAGCTGCGCGAATCATATAATTAAAAATTAATATTATTGACATACTTATAACCTATAATTATTGAATTCGTTGTTTTATTCTCAATCAAATTTCGCTTCGCTCGTATTACAGCTATTAAAATGATATATATATATATATATATATATATATATATATATATATATATATATATATATATATATATATACTACATTGGCATATGGGCCTACATGACTACATCGCTGGTGCATAGTGAAAAAGTAAAAAATCGGTGTATATAATAGCACGCTGTAGCAAGTGCCTATATATATATATGGCCACACAACCTACCACTTTCTCTCTCTCTCGTCGAAGTGTGGTCTTGATTCTTCGATTTGCGCTCCTTTTATAGTACTCGTGACGTCATAGGCAGGACGCCCAGCCAATCAGTGGGCGATCTGTAGCCAATCAGCGTGCAGATAGGAAGGGCGAGGACGCTATCACGTGATAGACAATAAATCAGATAAACTACTTAACAACATTCTAAAGGATCTAACCTTTGTGACAGTACCATATATGCCGACTACACAAACATACATCCACGGGAAAAGCTCCTCACAAATCAACTACTTCTACCATAATCCTACAAATATACTGAACTTGTCCATTGCTAGCATGCACTATATCAGTACATCTACACATGTACCGGTCTCCTGTTGTATTCCTGTCAGAAGTGTCACAAAACTCTCTGCTACAAAGAACAAACTATCAATTTACAAACTGATTTGGACAAACATGGATAAAGATGAGTACCAGTCAGCTCTAGCAAGAAAGAGTGTCATACCTGCATGTAGGGAAGACTGTAACATTGACACATTTGTAGACAATACTCAAAATGCTCTCAAGTGTGCAGCCATCACTACAGTCCCATCCAGACAATTGGTAATGTGTGGCCCGAAATGGAAGGCAATAGTAAGGGACATAATCACCCAGGGTAAGTACTTACACAAAAACTGGGTTGAGGCAGGTACACCCTGACCAGATCATCCTACTTCCATGCAGTGTAAAATATTGAAACGACAGCTCCGCTCCCAACAGCGTACTGAAGCCGCGATAGAGCGAAAATCACTGTACAACCGAGTAATGGTAGAGTATGGTTCTGCAAATTTCTACAGGCTTATCAATCGAACAAAGACAAGGCGTAGTGATACTGACTCGTTAGTTGTCAATGGCGTTCCCACTATAGATATGGTAAAGCAATGGAATGGACTTGCAGCCTTCTATGAAGACCTAGAAAAACCTTCCCAACATGTAAACTTTGATAATGATTACCATACACGAGTTAAGAACGACCTTCATTTGATCCAATGTACATATGCCAAGAATCAAGAAAGACTTCCTACAGTAACACGTACCGAAATCTATGAAGCAATTTCAGAGCTCCACACTGGTAAATCCGCAAATGAATTTGGCCTCAATGCAGAGCACTTTATTCATGCAGGACAGTCAATTATTCCACTACTGGCCAAGTTGTTCAACTACATCTTTGAGTCGAAACAGATTCCAGACATCTTCAAACGGGGAATTATTACTCCAGTACATAAGAAAGGAAAGGACCCCTCAAATCTGAGTAATTACAGAGGTATCACTGTAACATCTCTACTGGGGAAAAATCTTTGAGCATGTCATCCTTAACAAAATTGAAGAGTCGTTACCATGCAATCAATCATCTCTGCAGTTTGGATTTACTAGAGGACTTTCGCCACTTATGGCTGGTTTAATACTCTCAGAAACTACTACAGAAAGCAAAGATCTACATGCCCCGCTGTATACCTCCTTGCTAGACACTCAGAAGGCATTTGATGTGGTGGATCATGCATCCTTAAACTGTAAGCTGTATGACGAAGGTATAAATCTACACTTACTGCAAATTACTGATCTGCTCTACAGGGATCTTACTGCGAAAGTGAAGTGGTGAGGTTCTCTAAGCCACTCATTCCCGATACTGCAAGGTGTCCGACAAGGGGGCATCCTCTCCACTGGGTTGTACAAAGTTTGCATTAACAACCTGCTGCAGCAATTAAAATCTTCACAACTGGGAACATTCATGGGAACTCAGTATACTTGAACTGCAACGTGTGCTTGATATTGTATAACGTTACTCAACTCGTGAGCGATACCTAATACATCCAGAAAAGTCTACAATACTGCACAATTCAGTACCCACAAAATCCTAAATGGTGGCTTGGCGAATTAAAAATACCTGTCCTTACAACAGCAACTCATTTGGGGTTATCTCGAACTACAAAACAGGAAACGAAGATCAATGTTCAAGAGCGTATATCTTGTACTAGACGCACACTCTATAGTCTCACTGGAACAGGTTTGTATGGCTCGAATGGTATATCAACAAAAATTGCATACCATATCATCCAGCTTTTATGTCATCCCTCGACTACTCTATGGACTAGAGATCCTTGTACTACAAAAACAAGAACTTGTTCAACTGTAAAGCTTCTTTATTGACATACTTAAGAAGATACAAGCCCTTCCAACGAGGACCGCGAAATGTGCTGTACTCCTTCTACCTGGCGCTAGACCAATCACTGCAGAGCTACACATACGTCAGATAACACTTTTGAGGAACATCCTGGCATGCCAAAACAACCCACTTAACCACATACTAGTAAGACAGTTGGCGTTTGAGACTCCAAAATCGGGCAGTTGGTTTATTTATATTAAGAATTTGCTAGAGAGATACAACTTATCAAACATCCAAGAGCTTATTCTGAATTTACCCTCTAAGTTAAAATGAAAATCAGTAGTAAATTCTGCCGTGGACAGCCAATGGCACGAGGACTTACAGTTTGCGTGTGAAACCAAAAGTACACTTAAAAACCGTAACACTAAAGACTTTTGTATTGGGAAATGCCATATATCCATGCACACTGTAGACAATGACAACAAGGATGTAAAACGTAGTGTCATTAAAGCCAGGCTCATTACAGGAACCTACCTAGTACAAGCAACACTAAATAAATTCAACCAAAACATTGTGCACCCCACATGCCGTCTCTGTCAGTTGAGTTCTGAAGATTATCAACACTTCTTGCTACACTGTGGTGCACTCCATTAGTATAGAAATCAATATTTATCACTACTCAAGAAAACCACCATCAACCACCTTGGCGAGAATTCCTGGAAATATATCTCCAGCATAGAAGATCACCTCGTAAAACTTATTATCGACTGTACAAGTCTAGTCAGGGCTGGATTACTACCTAACAACTTCTCATTATTATGTGAATTGGAATGTATAACTAGAAAACTATGTTACAACCTGCATTGTGGTAGAAGCTTCCTCTTTAACCAGCTTCCACAACAACATTAATCAACAGTAACTGCTGTTAACTGATATCCTGGATCAGAACTGTATTTATATATAATTATCCATGCACTCTGGTGCTGAACAGTGTTTATGTTATTATTATTGAACTGTATTTGGACAACATATTTAGCTAATCTATAATTGCGGACTAAAATTACAATTATATAATGTTCATAAATCAAACTGTAGTTTACGTAACCACACATGTGGGTGCTCCTATCAAGAGGAGGAATATACGAACAACAACAACAACAACAACAACAACAACAACACGTAGTACGAGTTGTATCTCTCTACTATTTAATAAACATAATGTTGAAATACTTTGAAACGAATATAGGCAGCAACAGCGCCCAGTCAAATTAGTTCGAAAATATTCAATAGCTTACCTGTATACTTTTCTTGAAATTGATAGTCAGGGAGTTCAGAGTTCGATCGATCCCAACACGAGCGAGGTCTGGGTGGAGCTTAGCTATAGATGGGCGGGGAATAGCTAAAAATGGGAAACTCCATTGTTGGCCGCTTCCCGGTGTGATGTAAAAATCACACTCGACAGCTATACACGTTTCGTTGTCAAGGCGGTTGCTAGGTTCTTTTCTTATCTTTGACTGGTCAGATTCTAACGATTTTAATTGCATTCGAGGAGGATACATAGTATGACAATCAAACACTCTCCCGGAGTGTAATTACTGTATAGGCCTAAAACACTCCTGAAATGATAGCCCGGAATTTGCTTTTGTGACCGACCGACTGTTTAATTGCCTCATTAGTTTGATCTTGTGTCGTGAATGAGCACAATAAAAAAATAATAATCCATATGCTGAATTTAAATACTATAATTCTAATCCTTGGTATGAGTTCAGAGCCCATCAGCAAACACATTTGTGCCATGTTTTTGTTGAGTTGTGTGTTGGTGGTCCGGGTGTATTTCCCAGGAAAATTTTGAAAACTAAATGCTCGCAGATGGCATCTCCTGCAGATAAATATGGACCATCAGTTGGCTATTAAATTATTCTTTTTCAGCCATTTAATTTCGTTTTTTGTTCGCTCAATTTTTTTAGCCGTTCAGCTGAAAGAGCAAAAAATGAAATTAATTAGGTAGCCATATTTACCTCTGGAAGTCCAGGTAGTGCCACTTGAGAGCATCTAGAAGATAAAAAACATAATATTAAACTGTTGTAATACAATCATGCACCATATGACTCCTAAAACATTAGAAAGGTTTCAAAACAAAAGAAACACCCTTTAATAATAAGAATAATACTGAAACAATATATAATGGACAAATAAGACAATAGGACCCACCCCACCGATTCCATTCCATTTCAGTGTTCACCTTCTGAGGTGGATCCAATAATTATTGAAGGGTGGTCCTTGGGGTAGGTTTAGGAGGGACTCTGGGAGGGCGTGTCTCTAACCCAGAAAGAGGGGTGGGGGAATTTCGGGTGTGAGGGATGGTCCTCCCACAGATACATTTTGTGAATCTAATACTGCTGAGATGCGATCGCCAGCCTTCTGTGTGGAAATATTGATTTTTATTTTACCTGTAATTTAGAACGTTCTTGGAGATAATCAAGCAGTCAAATGAAAATGTATCTACGGTAAGAATTTTTGTCACAGTGTGCTAGGATTCCTGCCACATTGATCGTGGTGCGAAAGAGATAGTCGAAACATCGGGACAATTTGAAATTTAAGAAGATGTGACAAAACGGGCGGGCGATGGTCTGCAATCTCTGATTGTTCTCGTTAATGTTAATCTCACTTTGTTACCCGTGATTATAGAGATTACAACTTCAATCCTGGAGCTTGTATTTGCCATTGACGTAATTATAGGCAATTATTTTGAGAATTCCGCCTTCAGCCTTTGGCCTTAAACCTTTGAGACCAAAATCCGCCTTCACACACGCTCTTTGTCAGTAGTAGTAGTAGTAGTAGTAGTAGTAGTAGTAATAGTAGTAGTAGTAGTAGTAGTAGTATAGTAGTAGTAGTAGTAGTAGTAGTAGTAGTAGTAGCAGCAGCAGCAGCAGCAGTAGTAGCAGTAGTAGTAGTAGTAGTAGTAGTAGTAGTAGTAGTGGCGGTAGCGGTAGGGTAACAAAAATAAATAACAAGTACAGACCGGTGCTTATTATGCAATACTGAGGAGGAAACGACAGACCATCTATTTTCTCAGTGTCGCATAACTACAGGCTTTTGGGTATATAGCAATATGCTCCTTGCTAAATTTGGAACCAAATATGTGAATTTAGTGGCTGAAACAATTTATTTCAACGATTGCTCAACTATCGGACGAATTATTAGTAGCAAGGAGAAAGAATTGTTAATAACCCTGTTATCTGTAGGAGTGTGGGCCATCTGGAAGCATTGGTGTTCAGAGGCCAGAGATAAAACCGGCAACAACCATCAAAGAGCCATACAAGCTATATTTCGATCATTGTTGATAAACTGCATTCATTGTGAATTTTACAGGCTAGTGGAACATGGAAAAGAAAGTAGATTTAAAGATGTATGGTGCAAAACTGGCCTAGTATCAATTGAACACGGATATCTAAAAATAGCAGAAGCAGAACTTGTATAAGCTAGCACACTCGCTGCTTGTTGTATATTGATATATGGTATTTAATTTAATTTAATTGACTTTATTTAAAAATTTTAATGTCTTAGGAGATGATAATTTTGACGAATAACCTAACCTTGGGAACCGGTATATTTAAATATGAAATGAGCATCGCGTCAATATTCTGGAGGTGATCCGACTTTCGAGTTCATTAGGTTGACAGAGTATGACATCTTACATATATACAATTAGCATCCTGTTGTAAATGTTTACTGTAGGTGTATTTGTTCCAGCGTAATTTGCAAAAACTTACAATGAAGTAAATTTAGAATGTGAACCCAGAGCGTCATCTATGTAGTCATAGTTTGTATACTTTTGCTTTGTGCATTATACGACATAAAGGCTACTACGCCTGCTCGGTATTTAAGAATCGGCCAACTGGCGTCAATGAGTGAACTTTTGTTACTTATTTACGAGTCACCTCGCCACTTGTTGGCAAGCTGCACTCGCCATTTGGGCCTAATACTATACGGTGTGCTACGCTAAACTACATATGATCTACTTAGCCTGTCGGTCACGAATCGGCTCAATGGCGTCAATGAGTAGCAGTAACTTACTGTTAATTATTGATGAGTCGCTTTACCACTTATTGGGTAACTATGCTCGCCATTCGGGCCTACTACTACACGGGTTGCAAATAGTAATGGCCTTGTTGAATTATATTATGTTATTAGCTCTTTATTAAGTTTTTTTTCTATGTAGTTATGCCATGGGTGTGATATATGGTAATAGAGTATTTTAGCTAGCACTGTTTTGATATGTTAAGTTTGTATTGTTATTCATATACTGTTAATAAAGCCTGCTATTTCACCCGATATTTTACGTGGGTTTGCAAGCCTTGTTCAAAGGAGCTCCACCGTGAAGTGTGTCCGACTGTGTCAGCGTCGGATTTTTAAAAAAAAAAGAAGAAAAAATGTAGTAGTAGTAGTAGTAGTAGTAGTAGTAGTGGTAGTAGTAGAAGTAGTAGCAGCAGTAGTAGTAGTAGTAGTAGTAGTAGTAGTAGTAGTAGTGGTAGTGGCAGCAGCAGCAGCAGCAGCAGCAGCAGCAGCAGCAGTAGTAGTAATAGTAGTAGTAGTAGTAGTAGTAGTAGTTTTGGTATGTTAATTTCTTTTATTGTTATTCGCATACTGTTAATCAAGCCTGCTATTTCACAGGATTTTTATGGTGGCTGGCGGGGGTGGGGTGGGTGTGTGGGAATGCAAGCTTTGTTAAAGGACTTCCTCCGTGAAGCTTATCCGACTGCGTCAGCGTCGGATTTTCCAAAAAAAAGAGAGAAAAACCCCGGTGACGATGTCAATTTTGAAACCGGTTTGATCCGTATATCGGTTTTGGTGAGGAGGGTGGGGTGGAGTGGGGGGTGGGGTGGGGTGGGGTGGGGGTGGTTGAGGGGGTGGGTGGTCAAGGAGGAGTTGGTACAATTATTGAATGTACATATATATTTTCAGAAAGATTTGACACGAAATACACACTCACTTTTAATTTCTTTATAGGCCTCGGAAATATAAATCAAATACTATTTCTATATGTTTTATGCATATCTACTATACCCCCATATAGGCACTAAATGAAACCAGCGGCGCGCGTGTGTGCACATAGACTACGACTTTCAATCATTTGGACCAGCAAGGTGCTATACATATACACCTGTGCAAAAGTTAAGCACCAGCAAAAACAATAGAACGTAGAAACATGATGGTACAACTAGGCTGCCATACTTTTTGTCCCCGCGTTAGCTGACATAATTCCAAGTACGAAATGCACATGCATGCATGACTTCACGCCGCTTGATGTCCGTGCGTGGCGGGAAACAGCACACGTGTTCAGTTATGTAAAAGTCCAGTTTGAGGTGTAGAACATTACATACAGATTTAGGCGACAAGATTAGGAATTTTGTGTTCATGACCGTGGTTTATTTGTACAGAGAGAATTAGCTCTTGATTGTGAACCGCTATGGCAAGACGAAGGTTAAGTGATCGTGTGAAATGGCAAATCATAGGCATGCATACCACTGGTATGTCATGCAGAGAGATTGGCAGACAGCTGAACATTAACCATACTGTAATCAGTCGTTTGATTGCAAAACATGGGCAAACTAACGAGGTGAAGGACAGGCCTAGATCTGGAAGAACGAAGAAGACTACTGCCCGTGATGATCGAGCCCTAGTACGCCTTGTTAGGAGATCTCCATTCACCAACAGCAGAGTGCTCAGCCAGCAATGGGAAACGCGCAATAGAGTGTCAATGTCTACCGTCAAAAGGAGACTGTATGCTGCTGGCATGAAAGCTAGGAGACCTGTCAGACGTCCTCTCCTCACTGCACACCACAAAGAGGAGCGTCTGAGGTGGTGCAACGAAAGAAGACACTGGAACATGAGATCCTGGAGACGGGTACACTGGTCCGATGAAAGTCGGTTCCTGCTTCATGCCACAGATGGTCGAACTCGTGTATGGAGGTCCAGACGCACGGCGTACGACCAACGTAACATCATGGAAGAAGTTCCATTTGGTGGAGGTTCCGTTATGATTTGGGGGTGCATCTCATTTGATTGTAAGCTGGATCTGTTGACTGTACCTGGAACACTAAATGGACAAAGATATCAAGATTCCATACTGGATAGAGTTGTGGTCCCTCATTTTGTAAATCATGCACCTGGAACCCACCCTATATTCATGGATGACAACGCCCGACCACATCGTGCTAGAGCTGTGCATGAATACCTCCGCCAGAATGCCATCGAAACCCTACCATGGCCAGCAAGGAGCCCTGACATGAACCCTATTGAGCATATCTGGGACATTCTGGGAAACATGGTGAGAAGGAGGGATCCTCCTGTGCAGAACCTACAGGAATTAACAGACGCACTCCATCTTGAATGGCAACGAATACCACAATGGCGTATCAGTCGGTTGGTGACCAGCATGAGACGTCGTGTCCAGGCCGTCATTCAGGCACAAGGTGGATAGACCCGGTATTAATAATGACAGTCTCAAACTCGTGCACAGATGTTAAACTTCGTTTTCAGACACCATTAATGACAATCTAGCCACGTGTGTCAACTGTAGGGCAATAGTTGTCAGTTGTGTCAACGTAACCATATTCAGGCCTCGTTTTCAAGTTCAAACAAAAACATACAGTGTTTCCCCACCATCATAATCAGCATTCCTCTAGTTGCATTATTACCTCTTGCACTAAGATGGATGGGAACATAAATGTTTATGCTATTGCTTTCTTCATAGCACATGAATATACCCTCGCATGTGCGTAAAAATAGGGTGGTGCTTAACTTTTGCACAGGTGTATATAAAGCCCATTATAATCTAGAAAAATACATACAACATTTATTTCTTCTTACGTCAGTTGTATTAACGTATTTGTAAAAATTAATGTGTTCCAATCGATTAAAGTTCCGCAATCACACGAGAATGCTTGAAGAAAATTTGTTATAATTGTATACTTTTAAAGGCCCTAAGTTATGGGCCTCAATTTAATGAAACGAAACACATCTTAACATATGATGATTTCATTCCGTATAAATTAACATACTCTTTCTTTGTTAATTTGAATCAGGGATACGTGTCACTAATTCAACTTCGTAACTAACACTTATATAAATTTACCACTGAAATGTTTGGCTCCGTTGTCGAGAAAATCATTGCGGTGGCTGATTTTCAAAAATAGTATTCTCTTGGTAGGCAAATTGACAGTTCCCAATATAACTGTAGAGGCAAATATTGATCCAGTTGACCATCACTATGAATCAAAACAAATTATGATTAATCAGTATTGGCTAAACCGAAAATCTTTATTAAGCTTGAGTATGATAACGGCGGTTTGCAAACCGTCAGCTTATTGAACCGGTTTACTATGTGAGATCGGTAAGTCTTACTTAATGTCTTAGCATGCCAAGTATGTGATTGATTACTGGTCAAACCACTGAGAAAATATGTTTATTGAGAATTGCAGACTTGTATTTGGACATTTTAGATATGGAGATTCTGGTATCTTATTTAAAGCGATGGTAGCAAATTGAAGACATTGCCTGATTAAAAATTGATTACATTTTTTTTTGGGAATTGTGCATAGGGCGCAGCTTCCCATCCCCACCCACCCCTATCGCTGCTCCTGCCTATATGACAACCAGGAAGTTTTCCCTGTGCTTCCGGCGCCACTGAGCGCAACGCTCACTATATGTAGTAAATCAACAGAAAAGTTAAAGTAACATCATGTATGATATGATCTATAAATTACCAATTTGGTGTAACCGTTACATCTGATCAGTAGGATATACCCAAAATATTCAGTCCTTTGCCGAAAAATCCTCAAATTTCTTATTCCATGGGGAAAAGTGATTGCCACCCAGAACACACCCCACCACCTGCCCCACGCCTCCACCCCATCCAGACCCCCACTACCACCGCCACATCCTCATGCGCCTGTGCCATGATGGCAGATATATGGACGACTTCGATGAGTTTTTGTGGCCAATCTAGATGTTGTAGATAGGGGCTTATATTATCAATGATATGCATTGTGGAGGTTTAGCATACGTCTTCCCATGATAATCTTAGCCTATATGTGAAGATACATAAAGGCCTACACGACTACTTTAGTTCAAGGATTTATTTCTCCAGATATACGATATTATTATTTTTATGTCTGAATTGCGTTATAATATTAGATACAATTTCTACTTATCTCATGATTATGTGGACGTCTTTTTCTATCAAATACTGATACCCTTTTAAATATATTGGTACTATCACAATACCCTATTTCTCCTAGATTGACACACACGAGATTTATTGCGATAGCTCTATTACTTTCTGAGGTGCATGCGCTTGGACGAGCATGCCCTGTGTTTTCTAGGCAGAGTTGCAGACGACAGTCATCTTCCCGCCTTCATCCGATGACGTCATAAGGCCTCTGTTTCTGTTCAATTACGTTTTGTTTTTCCAAATGGGTTATAATGACCGACTTTGAGACGTAATTTTGTCTATTTACCAGTCGAGATTCTCGAAATGATGTATCTACATCAGCTTATAGTACTGGCCCCAATATCTTTAGGGGTATATACGCATTTTCCAATAAGCATTATCCGGGACCGTTAAACGTTTTATTAATTTATATGTGGTGAATATAGGTCGAGTTAAAAGGATTAATAATGTTAACTGATATATCCAATCGTTTCTTGGGGCCGTTCCTATATTTTATCTCCAGGACTGGATGCCACTTTTCCAATGATCATATAACACTGTCAGCTCTGTAGTACTGGCCAGTGTTTCGAGACTTGGTTCCTCCCCTGTGAAAATGTTATGCCCTAGCTATATGCCTGGCACGGATAATGCCATTGCCTGAGCTACCATTATCTTCTGCACCACTTGACAATGCTAGTCATATAAGATTAATCGTCCCGTCTGAACTAGCCCAGGTTTGTAGGCCTATGCCTGATTAAAGAGAACTGAATGCCATGGGTGCTATCGTGCACTCGTATGCGAAAAATGCAGGATACATGGTACGTTTAGTCGTAAATATACCATTGTCTAATACTAACACAACCTCAAGCTTAGCATGCACCTAAGCTTGCACTGAGCAAATTGTACCATGCCGTTCTCGAAGCTGAATGATCCATATTGACAGCTTAGTGACGTTGTACATCATAATAATTACAGACTTGAGAAATCTCCACTATTCAGTTAGTTCATGTAACCACCCACGAGTGTAATGTGTAACAGTATATAAAACTGTCTAGTTACCTACTGGTCGTAGATACGATGCCCTGACAGAAGCACTGGCCTGGTATGAGCTGGACCGGCTAGAAATATAGAGACCTGATAGAGGTGAATTAGATAAATAGGTGCATACTCTCTAAGTACTACTGATTAGATCAATACTGGATGTGTGCTAAGACCTGTAATGGAAATTGCAATATACAAGTTAGTTACACCATATAACGTAACAGATCATTGCGATTTTAGTACTCATACTGTCGGGTCATCCTCTGCAAATTAATACATAAGGTGACCCGATAATAGTATTATTAGTATCGCAATTCCCCGACAATCACAATCCAATAGTGAATTGTATAAGGGAAGCAATTGTAATTTAGCACTAACACTATGGTAAAAATATATGGCATAATTACTGGACTATTAACATTGCCTAGGTAACTGTCAATCAGTAAAATATTATGTTAAACCCTTTGCATCTTGCGTTGTAACTTATAGCATAGGCCTTTGTCTAGTCTATTCATACGGTTTGTAAAAGGAAATTGGATTCATTTCTGGTAAGCTTTTCACATTATATTCAGGATTCATGCCGCAGTTAGAAGACCAGTTTTAAAATATATTTTAGTATTCTTTGCTATTTCTCAGCATTGAGTATAAAAATAAATAAGAGTCGCAGATTATGAATGCAATCACAGGTAAACTATCAGCTAATTACATTTACTTTGCACTTATATCTTTAAAACTTGGCAAAATGCTCATCCCTTATTTCATGGCGGAATTTCTTTTGCTGAATAGTTACTGTGTTGAAAAGTGTTTTTTATGATAGAAACTAGACTGACAGTCAAACAAAATTGCTTTGAAGCTGAATGATTATATGAACAACGTGAAGCACATCATCACTGCCCTGATAGTACTTATCATTTATTAAGCCCAGTTAGCAAATGCTGCTAAGCCGGATAGCACTTAAGCCAGAGTGTTGTTGCCAGCTTGTTACCTTGCACACCGTTTCCAGATTACCGTAAGTATAGTTACCAGATAGTGCGTTCAATCTCTATCTTTACGGTGCATAATCTGAGCATTGATAATTGCTGCTAGAGTATTTATTTGAACCGATCTCTGAGCTAGCTATAGTTTAAAGCAGCTTAGTTGACAATTATTTATTAACTTGTACCAAATTCGATGTAAATTACTTGGTCAGCTTTCTTTTTCTAAATGATATTTATTATTACAACATTACTTAATATATTGGGAACACATTATCTGGAATTCTTCTGTTCTTCTTTCGGCGAATTAGCAGAATTGGCACAGTCTTAGATTACCCATTAGGATTTCGGTGGCACAATCTTACCTTTGGCATTTTAACAACCTCAGCAGTTTACACGGCCTTCATTTCTAACATCTCTAACTTTGTGGATTCTATTTTAAGGTGTACCTTATAGTGTCGCCTGACAACAATTCATTCACACGTATTCAGTGGATCGCTCAAGCGCGTCATGCGCTTAAACGATGCATCGAATGCAGTGAGATGGAATCTCCTGTAGCTGGGGAAGGACGAAACGAAGCTGTCCATGAGATGGAGCAACTATGCTGTGTCATAGGTGATCTCTTGAAGCAGATTATACACGAGGAACACCACGCATTACATACATGCATACATTGAGCGATAGGAGGATTCAAACACACACCCGTCAGCCTGAGAACTCTCCTGCAGCTTCACACCTACTGTGATTCCACGACCACCACCAAACGGTTTCTCTTTTAGGACTTCAGCGTTAACCTCGCCTAAGAGCACTTCGGGTGGCAACACTAGAAAACGTGGCACGCCAAGATACAGGATGCAAGATTTCTACCGAAATGTTACAACTCTGAGCAGTTCCTCCCCTTTTTAGCTAAAAAACGCTTTGTAAAAATGCTAAAAACTGGTCATGGCCTTTGATCTTGTTAACTGACCTTTGGTCTGATGGCCTCAGTAGCTTGATTGCAGTTCAGCAGGTATAGGAAACCTTGGACTTGTTGCAAAATGATTATCTAATCATGAGATATTCCTCTATAGAGTGAACTACATGCACAGTTATGATCGTGATTTTGACCTTTGACCTGGTGACGTTTATTTGCGTGGTCGTTACACTATGTGTATGTACCCATGTGTCCATGTTTGTTGCAACATGATTATTCAAACCTGAGATATACTGTATAAAAATGTCAAAAGTTATTCAGACAGATGACCTTGGTAATTGACCTTGTGAACTTGACCTTTGATATGCTGACAGCATTATTAGGTTTATGTTTCCAATTGGTATAGGTAACTAGGAGTCCCAGTGTTGTTACAATATGCTTATGCAGTCCTGAGATATACTCTTTGGTAAATGTCAAAATTCTTCTGACAGACATGATATTGACCTTGGTGACATTGACCTTTAACCTGCTGACCTCATTTTTTAGTTCTTGTTCAACGCGATAAAGGTAGCCAAGTTTTGTTGCAATATTTATCTAATCGTGAGATATGTATGTATGATTACTGTATTCTGCGGCTGTAATACTTAAAACATCCTACAGCTGCGATCAGCCCTTCGCTTTTGCTCACTGCGTCTTTTGTCTTCAGCCGAAATTCTTAGCCTCCTCAGGTCCATTCTTGACTTAACTGTACTGAGTCCTGCTTTCTTGAGGTCACCTCGTAGTACGATTAGCATATTTATGCAATGATATCCTCTCCTGGCTTTGTATTTGCTGGCTCCGAGTAGGGCAAATTCCAAGGGTCTCTGTCTCTTCAAACATGACCATCTCTGCTGGGAAACATTTACAGACAGAGGCGGCGTATTACACAGCCAGCTTGTACAATGCATCGTTGGAAATTATGCTGTCTGGCTATCAGTGTCCAGTGATGGTGCGTAGGTGTTTGCGGTAGTAGGCATCTTGTTTGGCTAGAGCTGCCTTTGGAGCTGCCCAGCCGTTACGGTAATACAGCATCAAGGATACGCAGGTTTATAAACGTAACCTTCTTATCAAGGACATCTATGATCTACGAATCCCTAGCTTCCTGAAGGGCTGGAAAGCTATGTTCCCCATGACGCAGCGCGCAGCAATGTCAACCATACTACAAAGCAGTGAGCCCAGGATTTTACTTTTCCTCAATGACTCGTGAGATATACCCTTTGTCAAACATGTAAAAAAACCTCTTCCAACAGGCCGATTGCCTTAGCAACTTATACTAGCTGCGTATCACAGCTATAAATAAAGGTCAAACGCAATTTTTCTCTTAAGCTTCAGAGTTTATGAATCTGAATCGATTTTATTAGATTGAGTATGATTCGTCATTCATGGCCCAAAAACTCAAGTCTTAGTCAGTTGCACGTCAATGAACTTGAGCCGCTTGTTTTTGGAGATATACCACACGTGAACTCGGAATTATAAGTTAATGTGCAAGGGCTGGTAATATGAAATCTAGTTTTTTAATACTTATAGCACCATTTGTTTATTTTTATTCAATATGTGAGCTAGTAGCAGTGTTGAAACAAGTTGGGTGAATACCTTAACACTAATAATTTCCATTGGACTTATATAAATGAAATAAACTCATTTTCTTGTAATGATTTAGCAAATCCCGATAGAAATCGAACTATAAACTTGGTTAATAGTGTTCACAGTGTTTCATTTCAGGCATACATTCGGAATGATGATCGTTAGACAGACGCGATGCAGATGATCACTGCGAAATTTTACAAATGCTAACAATTTGAAAAGTTATAAAGATGACTTCTGTGCAATCCCCTGTTTAAGACTATATGATCGGCCTCAACGTGGCGCAGGGGTGTAACCCACTGGATGTCAATCCAGAAATTTGGAGGGGCTAACCAGAGCATTATGCACAACTCAAATGAATGACACTTGGAGATCTAATCAACCGAAATGGTGCTCGCCCTGTGAGGATCCGCCAGGCAGGTGCAGCTCCTGGCTCCACGCCTCGAAGGAGCCCACCCTCAGCTACTGGAGGTCCCATCAACTCGTCTTGTGGAGCCAGGGGACGAGGATGGAGAGCTACTGGGCAACCGAAAGAGAAGACCAAACCCAAAGACAACCCCAGTATCAACATCATGCACTGGAACGCAGAAGGGGTTACCAACAAGAAATCAGAGCTCGAAACCAAGAGACACACCTGCAAGAAGGAAAACCATTTAAGATCAGAGGTTACCAGATTTTCCGGTGTGATCGAAGAGGAAGAAAGAAAGGCTGGGTGATCACCTTGGTCGGAAACAGCATGAACGCCAGCCAGATCAAAACCTTTATGGAAGAGGCAGAATATATCAAGAACAAGGTAACAACCAGCAACTCTGTGATTGACATTGCCAATTATTACTGCCCTAATGACAAGAATCGCTCACTTGACACAAACCAGGTCCCGGACTGCCACTTCCTCATTGTGGGAGACTTTAATAGCCAGTCTCAGGGCTGGGGATACAGAACACTTGATAAACGAAGGGAAGACATTGAAGCATGGCACGATGAAAAGCACCTTTTACTTGTCAATGATCCCACAGATCAGCCTACCTTCTACTCGCGCCGGTGGCACTCGAAAACAACGCCGGACTTGGCATTTTGTACAGAAGACATTCACAGAAACCTCAGTAGAGTAGTCGGATCGCTGTTAAGAGGAAGCGACCACCGCCCAGTCCTCCTCTCTCTTTCTGGAAGTATTTCAACAAGTTCACCTCAACATCCATGGTGGAACTACAAAAAGGCAAATTGGTGTCTGTTCGGCATTCGTTCCAATGAGCTTACCCAAAATATAGCAGTAGAAGGGAGAAACATCAACAATGTGGTCAAGGAATTTAATTCAAGTATCCTCAAGGCTGCCAACGAAGCGATTCCTCGAGGGTTCAGGAAAAACTACCACCCCTACTGGACAACAGAACTGCAAGCAGCACATGATAAACTAGACAAGGCCAGAGAAGATGCAGAGGGTAATCCCTGTGATGAAAACCACTTCACACTACAACAAACTAAAGCCAGGTATCTAAAGACCAAGCTGGAGGCCAAAAGAAGAAGCTGGAGGGAAAAGACGGCAGGGTTTAATTTATAGAGAGACACAACAAAGCTATGGAGACTGACTAAAGCACTGAATGATGAGGGTATCGGGGGAGAGAAGATTACTCTTGAAGAAGATGGACACACACTGTCAGGAAAGATGGCTGCAGATGCCTTTTCGAAGGCATATGCAAAAGAAAGCAACATTTCCTTACCACGAATGCGTCAAAAAGAGGTTAGAAAAGAGCAAAAGGAAAGAACAGACACCACCACTCACGATGCAATGAAAGTTGACATTAGTTTAGCAGAACTGAAGTCTATCCGCCAATTGAAGAAGAAGAAATCTCCCGGGCCAGATGACATTATGAATGAAATGATCCATCACCTTGGTAATGCACCTCTCCGCAGGTTGCTAGATATCCTTAATCTCAGTTGAACCAATGGAGAGGTTCCTCAGTGCTGGAAGGAAGCTAGAATGACTCCTATTCTGAAGAAAGGGAAGAACAAGACGAAAGGGCTGAGCTACCGTCCTATCAGTCTTACAAGCTGCATATGCAAGACCTTGGAGCGCATCGTCAACCAGCGGTTGCAGTGGTACCTGGAATCGGAGAACACTATAGTTTCAGAGCAGGCTGGCTTCAGAAGATACAGGAGCACAGAAGATCAAACAACACATCTTGCACAGGTCATAGAGGACACTTTTCAAGCCAAGAAGGTGATGCTAGCTGCCTTTATCGATCTGCAGAAGGCATTTGACAAGGTGTGGAAGGATGGCCTCCTCGTGAAGCTCCGGCGCACAGGCATCCGTGGAAACACGTTCCGATGGACCAAGTCATACCTACACAATCGCAGAGCTAGGGTGCTGGTGGATGGACAATCTGGACAGAATGTATTGCTGAGACAATGGGTACCACAAGGCGGAGTATTATCACCAACTCTGTTCATACTCTTCATTAATGACATTGTAGCAGAGCTGCCCAATGGGATCCAAGCAGCCCTCTATGCAGATGACCTCGTACTCGGGTGCACCGAGGAGTACACAACGACTGCCACGTACAGAATGCAGCTCGCCGTAGACAGAATTACAGCTTGGGCCAATCGCTAGTGTATTACCATCAACAAAGAAAAATCATCAGCCATGCTATTCTCACTGTCCACCAAAACCAAGGTTGGCAATCCGACACTGGGCGGTACTCCACTCGAGTAGGAGGACCAGCAGACATACCTGGGAGTCACCTATGACGGAAGATTAACATGGAAGGAGCACATCCAGAACGCAGAGGCAAAGGCCAGAAGAAAACTAAACATCATGAGGAAGCTGGCAGGAACAAAGTGGGGTGCCAATGAAAGGATCCTCAAGACCATCTACCTAGGTGCCGTACGACCACACCTTGAGTATGGATCCAGCTCATGGATGACAGCAGCTAAATCTCATCAACAGAACCTCGACAGAGTACAAAACCAGGCACTGCGCATCATCACTGGTGGAATGAGATCCACACCAATAGTAAAAATGGAGCAGACAGCAGGCATCCCCCCCCCCCACTTAGTAAAGGAAGGGAATGCAAAGAACTGATCCAAGCTGCAAAGTTCAAATCGCTCAACAACCACCCGATGAAGATCAGGTAAGCACAGCTGTCATCAGGAAGACTTAAAAGATCAAGTTTTGTGAAAGAGACAAAAGCACTTCAAAGGAAACACCAAGAAATGTTGCCAGCACAAATAGAAGACCAAAACCACACCCTTGATCCTCCACCCTGGGAAAACAAACTAGAGAGCATAGCTATTCGCACCACAGTACCTCATCTCACAACCAAAGATGAACACAGTGATGTGAGCACTAAGGCCCTGACCCTAGCCATGCTGGAAGAAATGTGCCCTCAGGAGACATGGATAAGGATCTACACAGATGGATCAGCCAAAGATGCAATTAGGAGCGGAGGTGCCGGACTGCACATACAGTATGCAAACGGACAACATGAGTCAGCTGCAATACCGACAGGCAAACACTGCACAAACTACAGAGCTGAAGTCGAAGCACTGGTCCATGCAGCTAATACCATCAGCAGAATAGCAGACCATATTGTACAGATTGTCTTTTTATCACCAAAGGTGAGCTGCCACGACTTGAAGAAGCACTACAAACCATCAAATGCTTTCGGATAGCATTTCAGTGGCTCCCCTCACACTGTGGAGTCCAAGGAAATGAGGAAGCAGACAAGATGGCACAGGTGGGTGCAGAAGAGAATCAGACAGAAAACATGGTTACACATACAGGGATGAGGACTATCATCAAGTCACTCTATAGAACACCTCAATCAGAAGATGCCTACCATCATCTCTCGAGGCCAGAGCAAGTGACAATTTTTCGTCTCAGAACTGGACATAACAGACTAAACCAACACATGTACAGGCGGTTCCACCTTACAACATCGCCCGCTTGTCCTTGTGGAGAAGCAGAACAGACCACAGAGCACATACTTCAAATGTTGCAGTACGTATCAGCTGCTGAGAGAAGAGATCTGGCCTTTGTCAACCGCTTTTCTTGAAAAGCTGTATGGGCCTGTGGAAGAACTGCAGAAAATCACAGATTTCATCTTGCGAACGGCTCTCCAAGTGTGATACCAGCGATCGAAAAGAAGAAGAAGAAGACCTCTGTGCAATAATTTTATAACAAACCATGTATGAAGGGAATAAATATATAGCGAGTGCAGCAATAATAGGGTCAGTTTATATATTGATAGAGGGGTCCACAATAATATACAATTGATGGGTCTGAATTTTCTGTCAGTAATGGCTTAAGGATCATTTAATTTTTTTATGTTACAGATTAAGTTCATGGTATATATACAGTTTTGATGTATATATATGTTGAGTCTGACCAAGTCTATAGGACCAGATAGTTGATTCGAGAACATAAGTATTATAAAGCCTACCACGCGGTAGTTCAGGTATATAAACAGAGACCCTGCAATTGACCAGTACACACACGGGTTACATCACGGCCCCGTTTTGATCGTTAGTTCAGGCCCTAATGAGTCAAAATATTCAGATTTTCCGTGTTTCAGGAAATATAATGCTATCCAATGAGTGCATAGAATGTTCTCAGGATCTGTATTAACGATAAGGCATGAGGGTCTTTTGACCCATTTAGGTATAGAGCGAAAACACCTAGGAACATCCGCCCTAATATCCGGTCTCCTGAGCAAATATGTTCGAGATCTCTAGTAGTTAACATAATAATAATAATAATAATAATAATAATAATAATAATAATAATAATAATAATAATGAAGCATTCATAGTCAAGGGGAGGTAATGCCTCTATGTAACTCCCAGAGGTGTGAAAAAAATGGGAGGTAACTCCTTGATGTGTAAAAATTTCCGCCTGAGATGCATCCCTGGATTATATACTCTGTTTCTTATTTTAAAAGACAGATTATAGTTTAAGTTTGAGTTGTCGAACAATATGTAAATTTCAGTAATTAGCGTTCGGCTGAACGTTTATACACGTTAGAACTGCGTTTTAAAATCATTCAAATATCCCTATGAATACTGAGTCTGATAAATCAGGGTTCAATTCAAAAATACCATTGGATACATATTCTTTTCATTTCAAAAAACTATACAGAGGTATACGGCGAGTATACGTTTGATGAGTGCACCAGGGTGTACGGATGTGTGTACGGGTGTTGACAGGTGTGTGTGTGGGGTACGTTGTTAGTAATCCATGGCAACGCTATGATCACTGTCAATACTTATAATGTTATTAAATTAAAGTATCAGACAATGCTGTTTTAAATTTTAGCTGGAGACGTAGGCTTCCTTGCCTAGTAAGGTAGACATGATCCCCACTAGCGAGGTCTAGAGTGTAGTCAAAGGCATAAAACATGTAACCTGCCTTACATTCATCGATGTTAATCCCTGCACATTTGTCATCGAACAACGTCACAGTTCCATTAAACCGTGTTAAGAATGATTCTGTAAAATTATAACCATTAGCTGTGAAACTCAGTGTAAGAGCGTCTCTAGACACTAGCTCGTTATCCATATAGTACGAAATATTGTGAGCATCGCAGTGTTAACCAGCGCAATATCACTATTCACTGTTAAAGGAGTTTCCGCACCTGCAACCATTTGTACAACACTAGCGTTAACGTAGATGTAGCTTTGAGCTAAATCTATGTATTTGTCACCGCTTCTTGAGACGAAAAACTCCATACTTCCCCCAGAGTTAGACAAGCTCGTAACTGGTTGATAGCTTTGCCAGCGAGCTTGATCCATCGTAGTAATTATAGGTTTCATGGTAAACAAATATAATTCACTTTTAGTGCAGTGACAAGTTGCTATCTCATTAGTTAACTAAATATGTCAACCTGTTTCGCGTTCTTGATGCTTCTCCCTCTATGGTTACGCTTTGAATCACTTCTACGATGGTTAGCAGAGCGTTGACCTCACTTAGGATTTTTGCTCCTAGGTTGTGAATTAGCTCCAGAGATATTGTTACGCGCTAACGCTATGGCTTTTGGTATGATTGCTCTACCGACATTCCCTATTTTTCACAGATGTTTACAATTTTTTACCAGCTAAAACATATTCAGCCATGCCTAAACTGGCTGACAGTGCACGCTTACCCAAACGTTTTCCTATGCTTTTAGCTAATGACATGGCTGCTCTGATCAGCGAACCTATAATACTTCCTAACTCGTGCCCCTTTTGACCCCTAGCACCTAGGAATACAGGTAACGCCCCCAGCTTTATTAGTGTAATAAGCTCTCAACGTGGCTGAATCCGGTTTACATGTATACTTCATTTTTTGCTTTGTTTTTTACAGTTAAAACAAAAAAATGTTTAGATATAGCTAGAGATTATGCATTAATTTTTAGACCTTAGGTCTAAAATGTAAATAAAGTATGCTCGGTGATGCCCCGCCTTCAAATGGTATGTTCTCTCCAGTTCTACCACTTATAACCACGCCTATCGTGCCAATGTAATTCTTAGATACGATTTTATATTGAATGTACATTATGGATGATGCTATCGCAATATACGTAAGCCGTATGCAATCTTATTACTTTTATGCGTTGATAGAACTCTGCCCATAGGGATTGGGCCGCTAATGATACGGTCGTGATAGCCTAAGAATTTACCTATGTCGTCGTCAAATTCAATCGCGAATATTCGCTCAACGGTTAATGTTACTAGGCTGATTCGATCTGTGAAGTCGTTGAATCTAATGGCATGTTTATAATGCTTGTGGTTATTAATCTGCTCATTTATAAACTCTATTAGAATCATAACAGTATATAATCCTTTATGTATTTCTACGCACTGGATGCAGAGAGGCAATGCTACAGCTTTATGATGAGACTCTGAATTTGCTACTACTACTTTTAAAGTATTAGTCTGCCTAAATTAAAAAAAAAGATCCTCGGCTACATTAGAACACTTTTCTTCTTCTTCTGCTTAGGTTGAACTTTAGTTGACAAGGGCTCATAAGATCGAAGACTCTGCTAATGTTAACCAACTTGTCGGATACAATATGGATGACAAATCGACTTCACATTCTCCAGAAAATTTTAAAGGTGTTTGAAGATACGGTTTGAATTCTGAAATCATATTATCCAGATAGTAATCCATGCTACTGTTACTCAGTATTACTCATTTCTGGACTGTTTAGAGACATTTCTACAACCGTCACGCTCACCCTAGGGTGGAGTAGGGTGCGGGTGGGTGTCTGGGTGGGACAGCGGTGTAGCTCGGTAATGATTCTAAATACGTTTACATTCTGAATAACTTATCCACGAATTAAACGAATTGGGATAACCCCGCCATTGGACGCAAGCTTTTCGCTTATTTTCATAATACCTTATAATACGATATTACCTTGTAATAATTTTTTCTACTCGATACAGTTGCTGGTTAGCATCATTTAAACGAATTTTCTGTACCTCTTCGGAATAAAATGTGCCAAAAATGGGATTTTGATTATAACCGTTCAGCTTATATACACCAGATCTGTGAGGTAGTTTCGAACTTATTTTGAATATCTCCTCGCTCCATGTTGGTATATAACCCTTAGTAAATGGATCTTTTAACTCTTGACACTTGTACGTCATAGCCTACGCTCAAATCTTTTGATTTTACCAGTACACTGGGATTAGATTTTGAGTACATATTACACCAAGCTATCACCTCTGTACTGCTGTCAACATCTACAGTTTTCACTTTTTTACTTCCGTGTACAGTTCTACTGTAAGAACGTACCAGATTAGGGAGCATATTGATATATCCATCGGTATTTTTGTAAGTCATATATCGCCATGACTTAGTCTTTATGGTGCGTTGAACAGGTTCAATGATCGCATCCTTCGTGTGAGAGTTCTGAGATGTGCAGAAATGTATGCTTTTAGACATTAATACGTGCCTAACGGCAGCGTTCACAAATTCACGCCCTTTATCGCTTTGAATCGATTCGGGTCATCTAGAGACAATATTCAGAAAAAACTCCTACGATTGAGCTAAGGTTTTGCAGTTTTGATCGTTAAAGCGATTATCAACAACAATTGTGATAGACAATATGTTATGAATAGTGGATAACGTATAGCGGTATTATGTCTGGCTAAACTAGTAACATTGCTCAGATCCATTTGCCATAGCTGATCAATGCTGGTTACTTTAAATCGATCTCTATTAAACTTTATTCTCTTAGACCTATGCAACATATACGTATGTTGCTCGGCTAACCAGACCCGTATGAATCGTTTAGATAATGTTCCATTAAAGGCTCAATATAGTTTTCCCAAACTGCTGAAAGATGCGGAATGTTTGTTATCATACTATACAGGTTTCAATCTGTCAGCTGCGCTAAAAGATGTTTTATTTCTTATGGTTCTTGCAAACTTTTTTTGGGACATAGTTTAACCAAGTTTTGGATAGCTTAGTGTCTCGAGATCTCAGATTTCTAGCAACAGCGTACAGTGCAGCGGTACTCCATCTATTAATGAGTGTATCTCGTAAACTATGATCCTTGGGCTGGCTTTTACTTTTTTTCACTTTAGCGCCGATACGTTGACGGCTCGGGAATAGTAGGGTCGGAATTAAAATGATACCACCTCCCTCAACTGGCAGCCGTTCGGCGATCCACGTCCCCCACCGCCCTCTCAATCTATGAAGCATAGGGTTGTTGCGACATGTGGTTGGCGTGGAGGCCCCCAGGGATTGAAAGGGCGGTGGGGGCCACCACGGATTGCCGAACGGCGGCCAGTTGAAGGAGGTAGTATCATTTTAATTCCGACATTACTACTACCACCACACATAATAGGGTCTGAACGCCCATTTAGAGATATGTGTAGTTACTGACGGTAATATGTAGGCTTATTCCCTCTGCCCTATAAACCGTGAATAATGCATCTGAGATAGTCAATTTGGTATATTATATGTTACACATCGTAGGTTCAATTATCGCCATTAAACTGACAATACTGTTACAAAGATCCCTCGCCCAGCAAGCTCTCAATGCGCGCACTACTCCCACGTATCACAGCATCACATCGACACGACGGACCCCCCACAGGTTCCAGTTACTGATCGCCAGCACCACACATAATAGGGTCTGAACGCCCATTTAGAGACAGGCATCCACAGTGATATACACCCTGATTACTGTTGCACAGCTTCGCGCTATTGCAAAGCAATTCGGCCTTAGAGGAGGCTCTGAGGTCAAGAAAACCGACCTGCTCCAGATGATCAGACAGGTCCGTGCCGATGAGTGGCAGAAGCGACTCTCCCGAGCAATGAAGACGGGAAGGTTTCCAGCGCTTACCAAATATGATCCTTGGAATCCCCACAAGAAAGCACAGCGGATACGTGAGCTTCGTCAGTTGGACGAGGAGGTGACTGCTAGCTTGCGAGCCAAGACTGTAGTGAGGCGGATGGTGGACCATCCACTGGAGCGCTTACCTCCCCTATGCAGGATCACTAAGCGAGTGATGAGGGGGCCGAGGTCTGAACCCTTAGCCCGGAGCATAAGGCGAGAAGGCGAACACATTCTCGACCAGCGTCTCGGCGAAAGGGAGACAGAAGATAGAGGACGCCGGTCAGTATGCTGGACATTCTTCAGAGGTCTAGAAGGAGACCTCACAGGCCAGATCATGCAAAAGATCCAGCAGACTGTCCAGAACGCCTTCTACCTCCGCTACACCCATACCTATCGCATCAGTCATATCGATGACGGTAGGGTGATGCTCTTCCATAAGAATGCTCCAAAAGGCCCGTGGCTGAACACGATAGGAGCGGCTCAGGACTTGGTGGCAGCAAGAGAGCACACGCGCCTTGACACAGACAATATCGATCGACCCAGCACCAAGTGGGCTTTCGTTCGATCAATCAACGTTGAGGTCAGGGCTGTCATTGACCGCCAGCCTCTGCTTGGGACAGGCCTCCTCCAAGACTGGCTATGACAGAAGAAGAGTATGACTGCCCTCGACACCTACAGGGACAACATGTGTCTCTGGAGATGTCTAGCAGTCCACCGAGGAGTGAGAGCTGATAGAAGTACAGCTCCTGCATGAGAGATTGCCACACAGTTCTACGGCAAGACAGTGACAGTACCTGATGTCCGCAAGACCTCGCTGGATCAGCTGGACAAGGTAGAGTTCTTCGCCAAGAGTGGGATTCGCATGTATGAACCAACCGAAGAGGGAAACTGGCACTTGATCAGACAAGCGGCTCACTACCGTGACACCATGACTACCGGAGTGTGGGACAACCACGCCTTCTACATCAAGAACATCTCCGAGCTGGCACATACACCAGTCTGCAGTCACTGTCAGCAGAGGTTTACACAGGCATGCAATCTTCAACACCACGCTGATCACTGTACAGTCGGCAAAACAACAATCGTGTGTTCTGGCGAGAAGGTTGAGGCGCCACAGTCTGAGTATGAGAAATCCTTCTATCCGCCACAACCATCAAGTTCAGCGGCTACTCGTTGGATCGAGTATGAGTTGAGAACCAGAGGCGTACACATACACCATGTAGAGTGTGGGCACGGGGGCGAGCGTTGGATGAAGGGCGCTCCCGTAGATGGCTATGAGCCGACCACCAACACCGTTTACCAGTTCCATGGCTGTTACTGGCATGGGTGCCCACAACACCAACGAGGTGAGGATGCCGAACAAAGATACCACAAGACAGTCCTGAGAGAGGATAAGCTGAGAGCATTTGGATGCACGCTTGTGGTACAGTGGGAGTGCTGTATACGCTGTCCATGTGTCCCTAATCGAGTTCAAACTGTCCCATACCCACACTTCATAGTTTACGACTTCGAAGCACTCATAGATGGTATCAAGACTCATCCTACGGCGACGCTCACGATGGAGAGTACTCACATACCTATCTCTGTGTCAGTTGGCTGCTCCTTAGATGGCGCCATGAGTGATTCCAATCACCTCTGCAATCCTGACCCCAAAGAACTGATTTGAGAGTTCATGCTGGTGATCCAACGGTGAGCATATCTAATCCGGACAAGGGTTAGGGCACAGTACATACCGACAGACCTGGACAAGCTCCCAAAGCAACAGCAGCGACTGATCAACGAGTGGTGTGACCAAGTGCCTGTACTGGGGTTCAACTCTGGGCGGTATGACCTGAACCTCATCAAGAAGTACTTTGTCGATGAGCTGACTGACAGTATAGGTACAGTGAAAGTCGCCAAGAAGGCTAGTTAGACAATCTTCCTCATAACATCTGAGCTACAGTTTCTCGATGTGCTGAATTACCTTGGTCCAGGAGTCTCGTACGAGGTATGGGTCAAAGCTTACGGGTGTACACAGCAGAGGAGCTGGTTCCCGCATGAATGGTTTGACACACATGATAATATAAACAATCCAGGGCTTCCTGACTACTCAGCATGGACATCTAAGCTCAGGGGTGGCTGCCTCTTGTCGCGATCAGAGTGGGAACAGTGTAACCAGACATTCAGCAAACATGGAATGCGGACATTCGCCGACTGGCTGCGATACTACAACAGCCTGGATATAAGTCCATTCATCGAAGCCCTAGAGCGGATGCGGGAGTTCTACACAGAACGAGAAATAGACATCCTCAAAGATGCGGTGTCTCCCCCAGTTGTGTCACTGCAGTACCTCCTATCTGGAACAGCTCAGCACATGCCGGATGTTAGCCTCTATTCACCGGGCAAGGAAGCCTACGAGATGCTGAAGCGTGCTGTTGTTGGAGGTCCCAGCATCGTGTTCACCAGATACCACGAGGCCGGTGTGCCTCGAATCCGCGAGAGTGAGCATGTCTGCCAACGTCTACTCGGCTACGATGCAAATGCTCTGTACCTGTAAACGATGGCCAAAGAGATGCCATGTGGTAAGGAGACAGTGCGCCATTGGTCCTGTGCCAGTGGTGTAGCTAGCTTTAAGGAGACTCTCCTAGCAGACAGCTGGTTTGGGTTTGCTGAGGTGGATATAGAGGTCCCCAAGGCTCTGTGGGAAAAGTTCGAGGAAATGCCTCCTCTCTTCTATAACTGCGAGATCCCGCTAGAGGCAGTCTCTTCTGAGATGCTGGCATATCTAGGGCCAACAGGGAGGAAGCATCCCACCACCCAGAAGCTGGTCGGTGCCCTCTCTGGCAAGAAGCAGCTGCTGTACGCACCGACGCTCAAGTGGTATATAACCCATGGCATGGCGATGACTGCTGTATACCGCACCATAGACTATAAGGCCAAGCGTCCATTCGAGTGGTTCGTGGAGAATGTTACGGAGGCTCGCCGGTCGGAAGATGTAGATAAGAGCAAAGTGCCCTTGGCAGATCTCTTCGAACTCCTCGGTAACAGTGACTACGGGAAGCTCATCGAGGCCATAGAACGCCATGGCAACACCAGCTTCACGAAGGATGAATACGTGGTAGACAAGGCCCTGCATAGTGCATGGTTCGAAGATCTCGAGGAGATCGGTGAGTCATACGATCTCCAGAGTCGCAAGCCGAGAATCACTATTCAAATCGTTCAACAACCACCCGATGAAGATCAGGTAAGCACAGCTGTCATCAGGAAGACTTAAAAGATCAAGTTTTGTGAAAGAGACAAAAGCACTTCAAAGGAAACACCAAGAAATGTTGCCAGCACAAATAGAAGACCAAAACCACACCCTTGATCCTCCACCCTGGGAAAACAAACTAGAGAGCATAGCTATTCGCACCACAGTACCTCATCTCACAACCAAAGATGAACACAGTGATGTGAGCACTAAGGCCCTGACCCTAGCCATGCTGGAAGAAATGTGCCCTCAGGAGACATGGATAAGGATCTACACAGATGGATCAGCCAAAGATGCAATTAGGAGCGGAGGTGCCGGACTGCACATACAGTATCCAAACGGACAACATGAGTCAGCTGCAATACCGACAGGCAAACACTGCACAAACTACAGAGCTGAAGTCGAAGCACTGGTCCATGCAGCTAATACCATCAGCAGAATAGCAGACCATATTGTACAGATTGTCTTTTTATCACCAAAGGTGAGCTGCCACGACTTGAAGAAGCACTACAAACCATCAAATGCTTTCGGATAGCATTTCAGTGGCTCCCCTCACACTGTGGAGTCCAAGGAAATGAGGAAGCAGACAAGATGGCACAGGTGGGTGCAGAAGAGAATCAGACAGAAAACATGGTTACACATACAGGGATGAGGACTATCATCAAGTCACTCTATAGAACACCTCAATCAGAAGATGCCTACCATCATCTCTCGAGGCCAGAGCAAGTGACAATTTTTCGTCTCAGAACTGGACATAACAGACTAAACTAATACATGTACAGGCGGTTCCACCTTACAACATCGCCCGCTTGTCCTTGTGGAGAAGCAGAACAGACCACAGAGCACATACTTCAAATGTTGCAGTACGTATCAGCTGCTGAGAGAAGAGATCTGGCCTTTGTCAACCGCTTTTCTTGAAAAGCTGTATGGGCCTGTGGAAGAACTGCAGAAAATCACAGATTTCATCTTGCGAACGGCTCTCCAAGTGTGATACCAGCGATCGAAAAGAAGAAGAAGAAGACCTCTGTGCAATAATTTTATAACAAACCATGTATGAAGGGAATAAATATATAGCGAGTGCAGCAATAATAGGGTCAGTTTATATATTGATAGAGGGGTCCACAATAATATACAATTGATGGGTCTGAATTTTCTGTCAGTAATGGCTTAAGGATCATTTAATTTTTTTATGTTACAGATTAAGTTCATGGTATATATACAGTTTTGATGTATATATATGTTGAGTCTGACCAAGTCTATAGGACCAGATAGTTGATTCGAGAACATAAGTATTATAACGCCTACCACGCGGTAGTTCAGGTATATAAACAGAGACCCTGCAATTGACCAGTACACACACGGGTTACATCACGGCCCCGTTTTTATCGTTAGTTCAGGCCCTAATGAGTCAAAATATTCAGATTTTCCGTGTTTCAGGAAATATAATGCTATCCAATGAGTGCATAGAATGTTCTCAGGATCTGTATTAACGATAAGGCATGAGGGTCTTTTGACCCATTTAGGTATAGAGCGAAAACACCTAGGAACATCCGCCCTAATATCCGGTCTCCTGAGCAAATATGTTCGAGATCTCTAGTAGTTAACATAATAATAATAATAATAATAATAATAATAATAATAATAATAATAATAATAATAATAATAATAATAATGAAGCATTCATAGTCAAGGGGAGGTAATGCCTCTATGTAACTCCCAGAGGTGTGAAAAAAATGGGAGGTAACTCCTTGATGTGTAAAAATTTCCGCCTGAGATGCATCCCTGGATTATATACTCTGTTTCTTATTTTAAAAGACAGATTATAGTTTAAGTTTGAGTTGTCGAACAATATGTAAATTTCAGTAATTAGCGTTCGGCTGAACGTTTATACACGTTAGAACTGCGTTTTAAAATCATTCAAATATCCCTATGAATACTGAGTCTGATAAATCAGGGTTCAATTCAAAAATACCATTGGATACATATTCTTTTCATTTCAAAAAACTATACAGAGGTATACGGCGAGTATACGTTTGATGAGTGCACCAGGGTGTACGGATGTGTGTACGGGTGTTGACAGGTGTGTGTGTGGGGTACGTTGTTAGTAATCCATGGCAACGCTATGATCACTGTCAATACTTATAATGTTATTAAATTAAAGTATCAGACAATGCTGTTTTAAATTTTAGCTGGAGACGTAGGCTTCCTTGCCTAGTAAGGTAGACATGATCCCCACTAGCGAGGTCTAGAGTGTAGTCAAAGGCATAAAACATGTAACCTGCCTTACATTCATCGATGTTAATCCCTGCACATTTGTCATCGAACAACGTCACAGTTCCATTAAACCGTGTTAAGAATGATTCTGTAAAATTATAACCATTAGCTGTGAAACTCAGTGTAAGAGCGTCTCTAGACACTAGCTCGTTATCCATATAGTACGAAATATTGTGAGCATCGCAGTGTTAACCAGCGCAATATCACTATTCACTGTTAAAGGAGTTTCCGCACCTGCAACCATTTGTACAACACTAGCGTTAACGTAGATGTAGCTTTGAGCTAAATCTATGTATTTGTCACCGCTTCTTGAGACGAAAAACTCCATACTTCCCCAAGAGTTAGACAAGCTCGTAACTGGTTGATAGCTTTGCCAGCGAGCTTGATCCATCGTAGTAATTATAGGTTTCATGGTAAACAAATATAATTCACTTTTAGTGCAGTGACAAGTTGCTATCTCATTAGTTAACTAAATATGTCAACCTGTTTCGCGTTCTTGATGCTTCTCCCTCTATGGTTACGCTTTGAATCACTTCTACGATGGTTAGCAGAGCGTTGACCTCACTTAGGATTTTTGCTCCTAGGTTGTGAATTAGCTCCAGAGATATTGTTACGCGCTAACGCTATGGCTTTTGGTATGATTGCTCTACCGACATTCCCTATTTTTCACAGATGATTACAATTTTTTACCAGCTAAAACATATTCAGCCATGCCTAAACTGGCTGACAGTGCACGCTTACCCAAACGTTTTCCTATGCTTTTAGCTAATGACATGGCTGCTCTGATCAGCGAACCTATAATACTTCCTAACTCGTGCCCCTTTTGACCCCTAGCACCTAGGAATACAGGTAACGCCCCCAGCTTTATTAGTGTAATAAGCTCTCAACGTGGCTGAATCCGGTTTACATGTATACTTCATTTTTTGCTTTGTTTTTTACAGTTAAAACAAAAAAATGTTTAGATATAGCTAGAGATTATGCATTAATTTTTAGACCTTAGGTCTAAAATGTAAATAAAGTATGCTCGGTGATGCGCCGCCTTCAAATGGTATGTTCTCTCCAGTTCTACCACTTATAACCACGCCTATCGTGCCAATGTAATTCTTAGATACGATTTTATATTGAATGTACATTATGGATGATGCTATCGCAATATACGTAAGCCGTATGCAATCTTATTACTTTTATGCGTTGATAGAACTCTGCCCATAGGGATTGGGCCGCTAATGATACGGTCGTGATAGCCTAAGAATTTACCTATGTCGTCGTCAAATTCAATCGCGAATATTCGCTCAACGGTTAATGTTACTAGGCTGATTCGATCTGTGAAGTCGTTGAATCTAATGGCATGTTTATAATGCATGTGGTTATTAATTTGCTCATTTATAAACTCTATTAGAATCATAGCAGTATATAATCCTTTATGTATTTCTACGCACTGGATGCAGAGAGGCAATGCTACAGCTTTATGATGAGACTCTGAATTTGCTACTACTACTTTTAAAGTATTAGTCTGCCTAAATTAAAAAAAAAGATCCTCGGCTACATTAGAACACTTTTCTTCTTCTTCTGCTTAGGTTGAACTTTAGTTGACAAGGGCTCATAAGATCGAAGACTCTGCTAATGTTAACCAACTTGTCGGATACAATATGGATGACAAACCGACTTCACATTCTCCAGAAAATTTTAAAGGTGTTTGAAGATACGGTTTGAATTCTGAAATCATATTATCCAGATAGTAATCCATGCTACTGTTACTCAGTATTACTCATTTCTGGACTGTTTAGAGACATTTCTACAACCGTCACGCTCACCCTAGGGTGGAGTAGGGTGCGGGTGGGTGTCTGGGTGGGACAGCGGTGTAGCTCGGTAATGATTCTAAATACGTTTACATTCTGAATAACTTATCCACGAATTAAACGAATTGGGATAACCCCGCCATTTGACGCAAGCTTTTCGCTTATTTTCATAATACCTTATAATACGATATTACCTTGTAATAATTTTTTCTACTCGATACAGTTGCTGGTTAGCATCATTTAAACGAATTTTCTGTACCTCTTCGGAATAAAATGTGCCAAAAATGGGATTTTGATTATAACCGTTCAGCTTATATACACCAGATCTGTGAGGTAGTTTCGAACTTATTTTGAATATCTCCTCGCTCCATGTTGGTATATAACCCTTAGTAAATGGATCTTTTAACTCTTGACACTTGTACGTCATAGCCTACGCTCAAATCTTTTGATTTTACCAGTACACTGGGATTAGATTTTGAGTACATATTACACCAAGCTATCACCTCTGTACTGCTGTCAACATCTACAGTTTTCACTTTTTTACTTCCGTGTACAGTTCTACTGTAAGAACGTACCAGATTAGGGAGCATATTGATATATCTATCGGTATTTTTGTAAGTCATATATCGCCATGACTTAGTCTTTATGGTGCGTTGAACAGGTTCAATGATCGCATCCTTCGTGTGAGAGTTCTGAGATGTGCAGAAATGTATGCTTTTAGACATTAATACGTGCCTAACGGCAGCGTTCACAAATTCACGCCCTTTATCGCTTTGAATCGATTCGGGTCATCTAGAGACAATATTCAGAAAAAACTCCTACGATTGAGCTAAGGTTTTGCAGTTTTGATCGTTAAAGCGATTATCAACAACAATTGTGATAGACAATATGTTATGAATAGTGGATAACGTATAGCGGTATTATGTCTGGCTAAACTAGTAACATTGCTCAGATCCATTTGCCATAGCTGATCAATGCTGGTTACTTTAAATCGATCTCTATTAAACTTTATTCTCTTAGACCTATGCAACATATACGTATGTTGCTCGGCTAACCAGACCCGTATGAATCGTTTAGATAATGTTCCATTAAAGGCTCAATATAGTTTTCCCAAACTGCTGAAAGATGCGGAATGTTTGTTATCATACTATACAGGTTTCAATCTGTCAGCTGCGCTAAAAGATGTTTTATTTCTTATGGTTCTTGCAAACTTTTTTGGGACATAGTTTAACCAAGTTTTGGATAGCTTAGTGTCTCGAGATCTCAGATTTCTAGCAACAGCGTACAGTGCAGCGGTACTCCATCTATTAATGAGTGTATCTCGTAAACTATGATCCTTGGGCTGGCTTTTACATTTTTTCACTTTAGCGCCGATACGTTGACGGCTCGGGAATAGTAGGGTCGGAATTAAAATGATACCACCTCCCTCAACTGGCAGCCGTTCGGCGATCCACGTCTCCCACCGCCCTCTCAATCTATGAAGCATAGGGTTGTTGCGACATGTGGTTGGCGTGGAGGCCCCCAGGGATTGAAAGGGCGGTGGGGGCCACCACGGATTGCCGAACGGCGGCCAGTTGAAGGAGGTAGTATCATTTTAATTCCGACATTACTACTACCACCACACATAATAGGGTCTGAACGCCCATTTAGAGATATGTGTAGTTACTGACGGTAATATGTAGGCTTATTCCCTCTGCCCTATAAACCGTGAATAATGCATCTGAGATAGTCAATTTGGTATATTATATGTTACACATCGTAGGTTCAATTATCGCCATTAAACTGACAATACTGTTACAAAGATCCCTCGCCCAGCAACCTCTCAATGCGCGCACTACTCCCACGTATCACAGCATCACATCGACACGACGGACCCCCCACAGGTTCCAGTTACTGATCGCCAGCACCACACATAATAGGGTCTGAACGCCCATTTAGAGACAGGCATCCACAGTGATATACACCCTGATTACTGTTGCACAGCTTCGCGCTATTGCAAAGCAATTCGGCCTTAGAGGAGGCTCTGAGGTCAAGAAAACCGACCTGCTCCAGATGATCAGACAGGTCCGTGCCGATGAGTGGCAGAAGCGACTCTCCCGAGCAATGAAGACGGGAAGGTTTCCAGCGCTTACCAAATATGATCCTTGGAATCCCCACAAGAAAGCACAGCGGATACGTGAGCTTCGTCAGTTGGACGAGGAGGTGACTGCTAGCTTGCGAGCCAAGACTGTAGTGAGGCGGATGGTGGACCATCCACTGGAGCGCTTACCTCCCCTATGCAGGATCACTAAGCGAGTGATGAGGGGGCCGAGGTCTGAACCCTTAGCCCGGAGCATAATGCGAGAAGGCGAACACATTCTCGACCAGCGTCTCGGCGAAAGGGAGACAGAAGATAGAGGACGCCGGTCAGTATGCTGGACATTCTTCAGAGGTCTAGAAGGAGACCTCACAGGCCAGATCATGCAAAAGATCCAGCAGACTGTCCAGAACGCCTTCTACCTCCGCTACAAACATACCTATCGCATCAGTCATATCGATGACGGTAGGGTGATGCTCTTCCATAAGAATGCTCCAAAAGGCCCGTGGCTGAACACGATAGGAGCATCTCAGGACTTGGTGGCAGCAAGAGAGCACACACGCCTTGACACAGACAATATCGATCGACCCAGCACCAAGTGGGCTTTCGTTCGATCAATCAACGTTGAGGTCAGGGCTGTCATCGACTGCCAGCCTCTGCTTGGGACAGGCCTCCTCCAAGACTGGCTATGGCAGAAGAAGAGTATGACTGCCCTCGACACCTACAGGGACAACATGTGTCTCTGGAGATGTCTAGCAGTCCACCGAGGAGTGAGAGCTGATAGAAGTACAGCTCCTGCATGAGAGATTGCCACACAGTTCTACGGCAAGACAGTGACAGTACCTGATGTCCGCAAGACCTCGCTGGATCAGCTGGACAAGGTAGAGTTCTTCGCCAAGAGTGGGATTCGCATGTATGAACCAACCGAAGAGGGAAACTGGCACTTGATCGGACAAGCGGCTCACTACTGTGACACCATGGCCACCGGAGTGTGGGACAACCACGCCTTCTACATCAAGAACATCTCTGAGCTGGCACATACACTTGTCTGCAGTCACTGTCAGCAGAGGTTTACACAGGCATGCAATCTTCAACACCACGCTGATCACTGTACAGTCGGCAAAACAACAATCGTGTGTTCTGGCGAGAAGGTTGAGGCGCCACAGTCTGAGTATGAGAAAGCCTTCTATCCGCCACAACCATCCAGTTCAGCGGCTACTCGTTGGATCGAGTATGAGTTGAGAAACAGAGGCGTACACATACACCATGTAGAGTGTGGGCACGGGGGCGAGCGTTGGATCAAGGGCGCTCCCGTAGATGGCTATGAGCCGACCACCAACACCGTTTACCTGTTCCATGGCTGTTACTGGCATGGGTGCCCACAACACCAACGAGGTGAGGATGCCGAACAAAGATACCGCAAGACAGTCCTGAGAGAGGATAAGCTGAGAGCATTTGGATGCACGCTTGTGGTACAGTGGGAGTGCTGTATACGCTGTCCATGTGTCCCTAAACGAGTTCAAACTGTCCCATACCCACACTTCATAGTTTACGACTTCGAAGCACTCCTAGATGGTATCAAGATTCATCCTACGGAGACTCTCACGATGGAGAGTACTCACATACCTATCTCTGTGTCAGTTGGCTGCTCCTTAGATGGCGCCATGAGTGATTCCACTCACCTCTGCAATCCTGACCCCAAAGAACTGATTTGAGAGTTCATGCTGGTGATCAAACGGTGAGCATATCTAATCCGGACAAGGGTTAGGGCACAGTACATACCGAAAGACCTGGACAAGATCCCAAAGCAACAGCAGCGACTGATCAACGAGTGGTGTGACCAAGTGCCTGTACTGGGGTTCAACTCTGGGCGGTATGACCTGAACCTCATCAAGAAGTACTTTGTCGATGAGCTGACTGACAGTATATGTACAGTGAATGTCGCCAAGAAGGCTAGTTAGACAATCTTCCTCATAACATCTGAGCTACAGTTTCTCGATGTGCTGAATTACCTTGGTCCAGGAGTCTCGTACGAGGTATGGGTCAAAGCTTACGGGTGTACACAGCAGAAGAGCTGGTTCCCGCATGAATGGTTTGACACACATGAGAATATAAACTATCCAGGGCTTCCTGACTACTCAGTATGGACATCTAAGCTCAGGGGTGGTTGCCTCTTGTCGCGATCAGAGTGGGAACAGTGTAACCAGACATTCAGCAAACATGGAATGCGGACATTCGCCGACTGGCTGCGATACTACAACAGCCTGGATATAAGTCCATTCATCGAAGCCCTAGAGCGGATGCGGGAGTTCTACACAGAACGAGAAATAGACATCCTCAAAGATGCGGTGTCTCCCCCAGTTGTGTCACTGCAGTACCTCCTATGTGGAACAGCTCAGCACATGCCGGATGTTAGCCTCTATTCACGGGGCAAGGAAGCCTACAAGATGCTGAAGCGTGCTGTTGTTGGAGGTCCCAGCATCGTGTTCACCAGATACCACGAGGCCGGTGTGACTCGAATCCGCGAGAGTGAGCGTCTCTGCCAACGTCTACTCGGCTACGATGCAAATGCTCTGTACCTGTAAACGATGGCCAAAGAGATGCCATGTGGTAAGGAGACAGTGCGCCATTGGTCCTGTGCCAGTGGTGTAGCTAGCTTTAAGGAGGCTCTCCAGCAGACAGCTGGTTTGGGTTTGCTGAGGTGGATATAGAGGTCCCCAAGGCTCTGTGGGCAAAGTTCGAGGAAATGCCTCCTCTCTTCTATAACTGCGAGATCCCGCTAGAGGCAGTCTCTTCTGAGATGCTGGCATATCTAGGGCCAACAGGGAGGAAGCATCCCACCACCCAGAAGCTGGTCGGTGCCCTCTCTGGCAAGAAGCAGCTGCTGTACGCACCGACGCTCAAGTGGTATATAACCCATGGCATGGCGATGACTGCTGTATACCGCACCATAGACTATAAGGCCAAGCGTCCATTCGAGTGGTTCGTGGAGAATGTTACGGAGGCTCGCCGCTCGGAAGATGTAGATAAGAGCAAAGTGCCCTTGGCAGATCTCTTCGAACTCCTCGGTAACAGTGACTACGGGAAGCTCATCGAGGCCATAGAACGCCATGGCAACACCAGCTTCACGAAGGATGAATACGTGGTAGACAAGGCCCTGCATAGTGCATGGTTCGAAGATCTCGAGGAGATCGGTGAGTCATACGATCTCCAGAGTCGCAAGCCGAGAATCACTATTCGAAGGCCCTTCCAGGTGTGGATAGCCGTTTATGAGCTCACGAAGCTGCCAATGCTGGAGTTCTAATACGACTTCCTCGATCGCTACGTAGCCCGTGATAGCTTTGAGTACCTGCAGATGGACACTGACTCCGTGTATATCACTATAGCAGGCTCCAACCTCGACGACGTCATTCGCCCTGAGATGCGAGCAGAGTACCAGGCTCATAAGCGGGACTGGCTAGCTTGGGACAAATGGTCTGGAGGGACTCCGGGACTGTTCAAGCTCGAGTTCGAAGGCTCTCGTGGCATCGCTCTCTGCTCCAAATGCTACTACATGGAGAGCACAGCTGCAAGTACGTGCTCAGCTAAGGGAATGCCAAAGCAGCGCCCTACATGGTGTGGTGGACAGAGCTAAAACTGAGGCCTACGCATGCGCAACCAGGGTATGGTGACGTATGAGCAGGAAAAACTCGGACTCTCCACTTACTATGATAAGCGCCATGTGCTGCCAGATGGTGTCCATACCGAGCCCATCGAGTATCATGTTAGCACCCTAGGTGGCGGTAGTTGTGTGTCTGCATGGACTAGCTGAAGCTCTTCTACAACAAATGGTCGCCTAGGCACTCCGTGCTGGCGTGCCAGGTAGTATAGTGTAGGCCGCCCCTCCACCTCCACATACCTGTCAAGCCTGTAAACATCTATCGACCAGTTAGGATCTGTTGCACGCCGTTGACCGCCTTCCA
This sequence comes from Chaetoderma sp. LZ-2023a, assembly GCA_034401795.1. NCBI lineage: Eukaryota > Metazoa > Mollusca > Caudofoveata > Chaetodermatida > Chaetodermatidae > Chaetoderma > Chaetoderma sp. LZ-2023a. The sequence goes on from CM067359.1 coordinate 121,583,028, forward strand.
GCTCACCAGGCTCATATAGGTACCGAACCAGAGCATCAGGTGGTAGGCACTCCTATCCCGCTCCTCTACAGCTGTGGCCAGTAGAGTGTCTGATAGCCTCTACCGGCTTCTTCCCAATTAGCCTAGTAACCTCGGCATTGGATCTCTCCACCACAGCAGGCATCCCTCTCACCCATACTCTAGAACGTTCACTCAGCGTAGCCATTTCCTGGGCGTATTGGTGTGGGAACAGTCTCTCTGCCAGTGTTTGATTCCACTGCTCAACGATAGCCTTGGCACGGTGATGCTCTACCTCGCCTCGCCTAACTGCCACACCGTGTTTCCACATGAGGGTTGCAGTCTCACCTCTGAACTCCTTACCCTCATCCACCTGCAACAATTCAGGCCACTGGAGGGGATTTTCCAAAGTCTCGTAGACACCCTAGAATGCCTGGGCCACCTGGCCAGCTGGCGAGTCTGTGAGCGGTACTGCCGCCTTGTACCTACTGGTGACATCGACGATGGTGAGGGCATACTTGTAGGTCTTACGACCAACCGAGTAGTGTGTCAGGAATAGAACATCTGCCTGGTGAACTCTGTTCAGGACAGTTTCATCGAAATGGGCATGCCTGATGTGCCGTGGACGAGGTCTGTATATCTGCCACATCGCCTGGCGGTTGAGCCACAGGCTAACTGTCTCCACTATGAAGTTGTGGCCCTGCGACGTGCAGCCTCGAGTAGTTGAGGGGGCTCATGGTAATATCCACCAGGCTGATAGTAGAGTTCCTCAAGAAAGATGGTTGATAAACTCCCGGAATTTCATCACTGACGTCCACTCCCGTCCTATCATGCACGGCCTGGGTGAACTCTAAACAGAGGAACAGATGGCCATCATTCATTCGACCATCATTGAAGACCTCCTCAAACACCTCCATTCACTGGCGTCTAATGTATGTTGGATCTTCACTGTACAGTAGTTTATCGACAAACCTTCAGAGGTTAAGTGTCTGGACCAGGTCGTACAGAGATGTCATCCTTATATAGTATGGCTTAAATGTTCGGCAGCCCAGATGGCCGTGAGTGCTATGGCAACATATGGTAGCCAAGGGCCTGCGACTTCAAAGAACGTACCTACTCCTGAGGCGATGGCTGGTATGGCTTCAAAAATCTTCTCCACACCATGGAGAGCATCACCAGCCTTCGTTGTGAACAGAGCGATCAGAGGCCCAACTGCTGCCAGTGGACCGATAGAACCTTTTACGTAAGTGCGATAGATTCCTTTCGCTCTGTGTACTAGCTTGCGGGATTCAGGCAATACATCATCATACTCACCACCGACATCATAGTCTGCATCATAATCCTCCTCATCATAGTCCTCCTCATAGGCCTCGTCATCTATATCTTCGACTGGATCAGCCTCTGATTCATACATCGCGCTGGGGATCCGTCACTGGGGGCAGCTATATAGTAGCTCTAAACTGTATTCTATAGCATGGCATCCGCAATCTTGAATGCGGGCGTGTTTGCCTTAGCGAACTGGGGACTCAGCTTCGCCGACAAAAAGGCAGCAGAGGTCTAGCATGAGTGCCATAACCAGGCAATGGAGAAGCTGTCTAAGGAGAAGTTTGATTACAGCAAAGCACTCGAGCATATGCGCCAAAGGGAGGCACCCGACGACAACTCCGAGCTCAGGTCAACAAGAGCATCAAAGAGACAGATGAGAGTCTCAATGAGTACTACGAGGCTGTACAGATATCTGAGCCAACGCTCGACTATCAAGCATCGACAGGTCAGAAGACAGCAGAGTTTATAGTAGTGGTGGCAGCTGCAGCTGTGACGACAGGAGTCATGCTCTACGCACGCTCAAGCTGAATACATGATGTGTTCAACACACATACCTTAGCATAGCCAAAGTAAAGTACCGTCACACCCAATGAGCGAGTCCCAGCCATGATGTTTCCGATGTTGAAGCTGAGCTGGTTGCCATGATTAGGTGGGATGTCCATGCCCCAGAGGTGGTGATGGCCCTCGAGTGCCGACTCGAGGTCGTCGCTTCCACAGGTTAGTCGCAGAAGCGCATATGACTTAGTTCTCTGTCTGTAGAGTTGGCAATCAGCCAGCTCGTGTACCTCACCACAACCACAAGCTTGAAGTCGTCTAGCATATCCACCTGCTGGATGACTCCTCCCTTCTGAACCAGGACTGCAACAGCGACACAGTCCGATACACCACGATGCAATGTCAGCTCTACCCGTTGGTTAGCTGTGGCTTGGACCTGCTGGTGTTCTCGCTCCACGTGCATGATCCGCTGTTTGGAACCTGTTTGCTTCAGCTCCTGGTCATTCACGTCATGCCAGACATGAAGTCTTCGAAGCATTCATCGTCACATCTGCGAGCTGTTCAGTGTACACCCGGAGGAACAGCCTATCTTGCATGGCAGCCGGACATACGTGTGTGTTCTCGAGGAGGGTTAAGAGTGGAACTGCCACGGGCATCTCGACACCTACCTGTTGTTCGAATTCCGTGAACCCTTTCACTGTGCATAGAAGGTTGGTCCACGAGCCAGCGGACCTAGGACTCGGTACTCATCGTTCACATAGGTGGTGTCCATGGTGCTGTTGCTCTGCACGATCTCCCACCTGTTCAGAACCCGCGGGAGCTCTACCGTACATTGTGTTGTGCTCTGAACCTTGAACTCGAGTGTCTTGCTCTTGATGTCGTGGATCTGTGACAAGATTACAAAGTCGATGTAGTTCCCAGCAGTGGACAACGGGTTCTCATCGTATATACTGGGTCAAATGACCGTCAGGCGGTCCTTCCGAGGATCAGTGCGGTGCGATGTCACGGGTTCAATGGCCCCATCTGGATGTTGCACATACTGCAGCATGTTTTAGGTCTGGGTATATAGAGGTTTTTAAATGGCTGCCATGTTTCGTAAAGTTCTCCAGCAGATTGTCTATAGGCAGCAGGACAAGTCGCCATGGCAGTCAGCATGACAGCCACGGCGTGCACTTTCCTACTGTGACAGGCTCCAAGGACTGCTTCATGACATCAATATTATCCACGAGAAAGCCAAGGTCACACCTCCATCTGATGCGGAGATACTGGCCGCATAGAGGAAGGAGCACCAGCTCGGAGTACAAAAGAACTCCTGACTCGGATACTCTTCTCGAAGTTTGATAGCACCCAGGGCAGGGCACTCAACCTACCTGTGGCCCAAACCAACAGTCCTGTTATTCTAGCTCTCCAAAGGGTGATGGTCGAACCAAAAAATCTACTAACGGTCTGGAAGTGGGTTGCCGTATTTAGCCTCCATAGCCAGGAAGAGCGAGATATGCTGGATAGCCTCCAGTCTGGAGCAAATAACTACTTCATGAAGGAGGTCAGTGCCGCTGTAGCGGAGAGCCACGACACCGGTCATGCAGAAGGTACTCAGGAGGGGTTCACTGTTGGCCGCAAGGAGGCTGCTGAGCACATCTTCAATGAAAGAGCGCACAGGAGATTGGCCAGTAATCTGCCAGCATTACTGAAATTCCCAGATAACTACCAGGACTACCTCATCAAATCAGCTTGCAAGTCAGATGCTCGTCGCGCATGGATGGACAAAGTGGCTCTTCCATGAGAAGTTCCAGAAGAAGAGAGTCCTAGAATCTGACCCTCGGTGGATAGAGTTTCAGCAACAGGCTTCTAACGAAAAACGGGCTTCTGGCGAAACTGACGAAATTCCTCAAGCTTCTGACGAAGTTCCTCAAGCTTCTGACGAAGGTCCTCACACATCTGGCGAAGTAGCGGAGTCCACGGACGAAGTTCCTCAGCCTTCTGATGAATGAAAACAAAGTTGCGGCAGCTGCGACAGTCTGTCAGTGATGACACGTAAAGCAGGCTAGTTTCCTGGCTGGATTCAGCTTATAGGTGAAGGTCTGCGCCTTTTCCAGAGATGGCTTGAAGTATGACAGCTCACCTGTCTCCTTGTTGCTGAAGATGAAGCGGTACAGACAGCTGCCCTCTGTACACCTGCGATAAAGTCCCCTTTGGTCTCCTTGAGGGTTAGGTATATGGTCTCGAGCAGGGCACGTCCACACTTGGAGCTGAAGTATAGCCACCTGGCATTGTGGTGGATGTCCAGTGAGATCTCGCGGGTGTACCTCTGAAAGAGGATGAAGACAGTTATCTTTGTGTGCTGGATGCGCCTGCTGATGTTGCTGAGGTAGGTGACTGTCTTCTGGTCCATTGCAGGGTCATCGATAACTAGAACAAGTGGTTCTGTCAGTCTGGCTGCCAGCAGCTTCTCCATCAGTGCTTACAGGCTCTGTGTCTTGGTGATTGGGCCATTGTACCATTGATCATTACTGTCACCCACCTCAGCAGCGGAGTCAGACACCAGAAGGATGTATTGAGAGTGTAGATGTTCGGCCAGGAGAGCCCACAGCAAGATGTTTTCCCCGTGTCCTAATGGGCCAATGATCAGCACCACCTGGCCTGCATCGGCCGGCCTACTGTCGAATGGTACAGACATGCATGTGGAGGGTGGTGCCAGTTGGTCGGCGGTAGCCTCGTCTATATCTGGGAGACTAAACAGTACTTCCTGCACCAGCTCTTTCGCCTGCAGAGTGGGGAATCCTGCACCTCCTCCGGATATGAAGGATGCGATGGAGGCGTCAAGCATGAAATCCCAGCAGCAGCTGAGAAGATAGCGTAGAGGGCCTGTGTCAGCACCCACAGTGTCTGGTACATCCAGTATCTGTATGATACATGCACGGGAAGCCATGACTATCCTGTGGTCTTAAACGGCAATCCAAAGGACCCTGACTTCTTCATCTCTGGTAGCTGGAGGCTGGCGGTAGCACCTTTTTTGCCATCGACAGTGATATTGCTCAGGCCGATGGTGCCTATCTTGAGATTCTCTCCATCCTGTTGGAATGAGCTTTGCGATTTCAGGAGATCCTTAAACAGGTCCTTTGCAAAGGACTCGGCCATAACCTTGATGTCTCCAGCCTCATCGAATCCGAGCTTACCTCGCACCGTCGCCCTCTCCTTGATGCCCATCCCCTTGTATACAGTCTTGGCCTTGTTAATGACTGATTGTCCTACCGTAGCAGTGTTCCCGATGAGATCTCAGGCTGGGATGGTACCTCAGATCTCCCGTGGGTCTCCCTTCTCATCGAAGTCTAGGAAGGAGATAGGGGCAACAGTGTCCTCTGAACTGAGGCGTGCCTCGCCCAAGTGAGCAAGATCGCCTAGCTCTTTGCTTTCTTGGTCTGTGGGTGACAGAGCCATAGTACTATATATACAGATGGCTTAAACCTACTAGTCATAACCCCAGTGAAATAGTTGGGCATAGGAGGACCACGCAGGTAGCAGTGCTCAGGATACTGACCCTATCTGCAGTGGCATGCTTTGTGGGCGGTCCACCGTTCCTGGGCATTGGCAATCCTCAGCCTGCGTGCTCGACTATGGGCTACACACTGCCCTCCGGCACGCCATGCCTCATATGCTGCAGGGGTCTCGTGCTCCATCTCTTACTATTCAGAAGTTTTAAATGTAGGCGACGATGATCTCAGCCATTGCACTCGTTGCTAGCCCTAGAACTGCGGCCTCCATTAGTGTAACACGTTCACCCATGATCTTGGCGGCAACAGTGTAGGCGGCACCACTGAGGGCGATCTTTGGGATCCACCTGTCATCTTCACCACGGCCACATTCGCTGCCACATAACTGGCGACATGGACTGCCAGAGGTTTTGCCTTGGTCAGTAACTTCTGTGTCTTGGTTTGCAGCAGGCTCTCCTTCTGAAGACTTGCCTGGCTCTCGGGCTGTTGCTTCATGATCTGGACCATTGACGTCATTGTTTAAGCACTGAGTATACAATGAGGTTAAACATCTGCGTTTCATGGGCGGGAGTATCGTCGAGCAGCTCCTGCGAGCTAAAGGTGTATACAAGGATCGGGAGTATCTGTCAGATGTGTTCCAGCAGTTGCAGACCGCCATGGTCTCACCTGACTCAGAGCTGAACAAGGCTCTGCGATAATACAAGCTGGAAAACGGATGCGCTGCGGAACCATCCAGCCGTTGGATGTGCATGTTGGCAGCGTGTATAGGGGCTGTAGGGCTGTAGGGCATGCCAAGCTGGTTCAGTGTCTCACCTGGTCCCCACTGCTACTGTAGAGAGTCAGGATAGTCTTATAGCTGATTTGCTAGCGGCGGAGTAGGCTGATCCCAAGTGCCACGATAGCTAGGCCTGACACCAAACGTAGAGCTGCCATGGGAATCGGTGTCGTGTTGACTGGCTGCAGTGTCGGCTCGGAATGCCTGGAGCTGCCATGGGAAGCGTCGCGTCGACTGGCTGCAGTGTCAGGGTTGGAACGACTATATGTGCTGCCATGCCCATACTACGCATAGGTGCGTTGATATCAGTGGTGAAGCAGAAGTGGACACCGGGGGAACTCCCCTCGACTATCATGTTGTTATAGCCCCTGACATAGAGGACCTCAATTCTCGGAATCAACAGTAGGTGTGGTGAAATTGTCAAGTTTGCGACGGGCCTTTTGCAATCCCTGCTGAAACTTAGCAATACGACTACTGGGGTCTGCCACGATGATCATATCCTCAACGAGACTGATGAACATGGCCTGGACCTCTGCTCTGCTGACACCATCTATGGAATGACGCAGCTTGGTCTGTGCTGTATGGCACAGTGCTACCAGGGACTGGTTGATCCGGACGATCCCTGCTGGTGTGAGACCTGATGTGGTGTGTGGGACAAAGTACTTCCACACATCTGGATAGTTCTGCCGCAAGCCAGTGATGTGCATATTTTGCACCAGCACTCCAGGGGTGGAGTCTGGATCGAACGAGAATGTCACTGTCTTCTGATGGCCTACTCGTCGGGGTGTATGATAGGGGAATCCTGAGTAGTCACGTCTCGGGTCACCATACATAACCCTTAGACCGCTGTTGTCACCACCATGCCACAGATAGTCTGGGTGGGCGCTGAACTCTCTCTGTAGTCTGCTGGCTGCTGAGACACTATGACTGTTGAGCTCTGGGTCGAAGTCGTTTGTATCAGGGAGGCTTTCACCCAGCTCATGGAGGATTCGTCGCCCTGTGAAGTACACGTGGAATCTGAGACAGCTGGCGATGAGCACAGCTTCAGGCGTACCAGAATAGGAGTGAAGCAGGGTGGAAATTACTCCACATCCTGCCGTGGCACACCACATGGCAAAGTTCAGCTGCTGATTCCAGTATGGGAGGCTTAGAGCAGCCATCCAAGTATGAGCTTGCTTCGCATCCTTGATGGTGATGGGGTGGTTTCTCAGCGGTCGTGGGTTGACAGAGAAGCTGGTTCAGGACCGTCCATCCACTGTGATGGAGAACGGTGTTAGCTCTGGTATATTAAACAACAGAGCTCTCAGGCCAGTCAATGGTGTACCCAGGAGGAGCGGTTGGCTCCCGATGACTGTCGTGAGGTTCAGTGGGAAGGCCATTATACTGGTGTTCTTAAAGCAACCATACAGGCAGCACACTATTTGTAGTCGTCTCGACTCCAGAGACCCGCGAGGCGACCTCGCCGTAACATCTCGTTTTTTAGCTCCTGCATATCAACCCACCCGCTGGAGCCTTTGACGTATTGCTGTCACACTTTAGGTTTCTCTGTGCGGTACAAGGCTTGGACCTTCAATATATGGTGGTACTCTTTATTGGTGACCTGTCCATCCTCGAGAGCGTTGCTGACAGCCTCGTCGATAGGCCGTAGCATACTCTGTACCAGTGTCAGGCACTTAGCATGCTTCTCCAGCCTCCTTGTGATCTGCCGCTGCCCCAACACCAAGCCAGTGGCCATGCCAGTGGTAGATAATGTCACGCCACCCAGTGTGATGGCGACGATGGCACCCACCCCTGTAGCGAGAGTGGCCACAGCTGCCACACCAGCACTGGCTCCAATCACACCCGCAGCAGTGGTTGTACGCACGACGACGTTGTAGGCTGTCTTATATCGCCTGTGCATTCTGCTGTACTTTTCTGCCCTATGGACGAGATTCTGCCTGATGGCATCTATGTGCTGGAGTCGCCAGCCATGTACTGTACCACCCTCGTCAATCAGGTTGCTTCTGCCACTCTGATTTTGCCATAGTATACCTGGAGATTAAACATGCATCAATTGCAGAATCTGCTCATGAGTCATAGACGGGTTCATTTTGGAGAGCCTGGCGAACCGTGACATCTGGCCCATCTTCAACTGCGAAGACACCTGGCTCATCATCGTATGTAAAGACATCTGGCTCATCATCGTATGTGAAGACATCTCGCTCATCGTCATCTGTCAAGTCTCCTGCATCCCGCTTACTCTCCTCCAGGAGGGCCTGCCAGTATCGGGAACCATCACTGTTCCTTCGCCTCCTTGCCCTGCTGGCAGCCTGTTGATACCAGCTCTCTCGCTGTAGTCGCTCTCCTTCTTGTTGACAGATCTGTTGCTGTGCGAGCATCTGTGCGGCCTTTGGGCAACCCTTTATCGGGTTCATCATCTCGGTAAAGGTAAGATATTCCTGGTGTGATATCATGTTGTCGTCAGGTCAATGAGTAATAAGAGTGTAAACTCTAGATGGGTGTCCGATATCCCATCCGTGCTGGCATATATGTTAATGGAGGGGCTGTCAAACAGGTGATTTAAAGGTGCGAACAGGCTAGAACTGATCGCTTTCCATAGGTTGCTGTTGGCACCTGAGAGATATTCTATCATATCCCTGCTGACTCCTACCAGTGAGCTGCTGTGTGCACTGCCCGGAGGTTGATGTAGCACATCGGCGGGTATGTATGTTGTGCTCCCCTGGGTCACCTCGAAGAGGACCTATTCTACACGGTACTGTAGCACCCGTCTTCCCTCTAGAGAGGGTGAGATTACGTTCTCACCACCGGAGAGCAGCAGTCAGACAATCAGCATGGTTATATCTCCTGTTTAAACCCCTTCTATAGCATGCTATGGAACCCATATTTGGTCACTCGACTGGTCTTGCTAACCTGGCAGATGGGTACGCAGTTGATGCTGCCAAGGTAGAAGAGAGCGATGGAAAGTCATTCACCCTACAGTACGAAGCAAACTCAAAGGCATTCTCCCTCCACCCCATTGGTGGTGATGGGGTGGAGCTGCTCACAGACCTCAAGGATGTGTCGAAGGAGTGCCTGGGTCGCAACATAGATGGCCACAAGATCGTGTTTCGGTACAATTTCGCGAAGAGGAAGTATATCCTTGAGCCGTTGATTGAGGTCTCGGATACAGAGGTGGCAGACATCAACACCATAAATAACGACCTCAGCTTTCATGTGGTCAAACCCTATTCGAGCGGTGCCCCGCCAATAACCGCCAATGATGGTCTGCTATTGACCATGGCAAAAAACCTGCAGTTCATGTTTGAGAAGAATGAAGTGTGGTACCGCGCTGGACCTGGTGGTGACTGGCAAACATGGTTGCCACTATATAGGCCTCCCGCAGTCATTGACATAGAGGGTACTCTCCTCTGCAATGTTGTGAAAAGGGATGGGACAGTTCGAAAGCTCTACATTCGGGGATTATCCTTCCTCACCTACATAGGTGAGGTGTCTTCCTGACGAGGGTAGGTCACAAGATCGGGGTTACAGGTGGACAGTTTCTGCTGCGTCGTCCATTCAATGGACCAGAAGAAGTTGATAACCTCCAGGAGGGCATCCTACCGGTAGATGGTGTGTCACATGTCTCCAAAGCCAAGGGTGCTGTTTAACTGCTGAAGCGAGTCAGACTCACTAGCCCACAAACGACTCATATAGTCGTAGAGCTACTTTTCTTAGCTGGTGGCAGAGTGACGCAGCTAGCCCCTGCCCCTGAGGGGATGAAGATCACTATCGATCCGGATGGAACAGGGCTCGATCTGGCACAGATATTTCTCGAGGGGTTCACTCTGTTCAGTTTACGTCTTCATATATAGCCATGATTCTCATCATACTGCTTGTGCTAGCGTCTACAGCAGTGGCACAGCACGCTGAGACTGCCATGATATTGGATGCCAAGTGGGCCCATTTCCGGGATGACCCCCAGTACAATCCTTAGGTCGACCCCTTGCGGAGAATCATTTATGACCGCTTTCACCCACGTGAAGAGATCGACTCTGTCTGCCACTTCTATGGTGTGGAGAGGGTAGGACGTAGTTGTCTGCTGGAGACACCTGCTCAGCACCAGATTCTCTGTGTAACATGTGAACATACCAGAGTCTGCCATGGGGCAAATGCTAAGCACTTTAGTATCCTACCAGTTGAGCGTTGACAAGGTAGATGGAAGACATTATGGGTGGTCACATCATGCCGATGCGACTCTGGCAGAGACTACGTGTTTATCTGAGCCTACACAGTATAGAGAGAGAGAGAGAGAGAGAGAGAGAGAGAGGCCAGCCACTGGCCGGTATCCTGAGGAGGTCTCCCAGACATGGGGTCCGCATGGGTCACCACGGCCTTCCATGTCCGGCAGAACAGCAGCTCCCCACCACATGTCCCCTATGCCCCAGCTAGAGCGTGTCGAAGAAGTCCTGGATCTGGCCCTCGGTCACAGAACCAGGTGGGGAGATCTTGCCACATCGTTTCCGTTGCTCCAGGGCGTGCATCTGGCAAATGGCCTCGTAGGCGGATCTGCGCAGCAAGTATGGTGAGTGCGTCGATGCGGTGCTGGTGTTCAGCCAGGAACATGGGGTTGTGTTCCTCGGGAACGTAGTTGATCTCAAAGACCTTCCAGGGGATGATGCCCAGCAGGTAGTGGCATTCGGGCATGACTGCCGCCAGGGCATCTATACTGCTGTGGTCAAAGAGGATGCCGTGGGCGTCAATGAATCGCGGGTCAACGTGCTGCATCAGGTACTCACGTCGGCTCATGAAGCCCATCATCTTGTCGAACGTCTTGGAGGGGTAGCTGCCGAAGTCCACTGGGTCGACTATCTTGGCATCTGGCACCACCCAGACGTAGTTGAACTGCATCAGTCAGGCCTCATAGTCCGGCTCGCCATCATGGTCGATGGACTGCGAGTTGTCACTGCTAGCCGAGTACCAGCCGAGCCGCGGGGCATAGACGGCGGTCATACCCCAAGCCACAGGTCGGCCCAGCCCTTTTTGTCATGGTAGTGGTAGTTCTCGTTGTACTCGGGGCTGTGGCTGAGTTCATCGAGCGCACAGATGCGGTAGACCACGTCGACGTAGAGTCCGAACTTGGCTACCAGTGACAGCTTAAGGCCCGACCAGACCTGCGGCACGAAGTAGTGGGGTATGTCTCCCTTGGGGCACCGGCTGTATGGGGCCTTGAACTCCAAAAGTACCACCACTGTTTGGACTCCTTGTCGTCGACCTCCAGGTTGGTGTACAGAATTTGCCACCCCTTGTCGGAGTCGCATTGCCAAAACAGGTTGAGTAGACAGTAGCCATTGGGGCTGTTGGCATGTCCCCGGTAGCCCAGCCACCTCCATCGACATAGATGTCGGTTCCTCCACACGCATGTCCCGCAGTCGATCTCGAGCAGGTGCGCGCTCATGGCCTCAAAGAGAGTCCCCCACTAGCACGCCATGCTGCCGCCGCTCCAGGTCTTGACCCAGCACTTCTGGCACAGAACCTCCTCGAAGCTCGAGTAGGGGTTCCACCCCATGATGGCGCCAGTTTGGAGTGGCCTACCGTTGTTGCCTTGTTCTGCAGCCATCCCAGGCTGCGCTGTCGTGGGGGATCCACGAACAGTTGGATAAACTGATCAAGGTTCTGTTCCATCTTGGTCTGGATGGCGTCTTCCTTATGGTGTGGTTGATCGGCGATCAGTGGTGTATATCACTGTGGAGGCTTGTCTCTAAATGGGCATTCAGACCCTATTATGTGTGGTAGTAGTAGGGTCGGAATTAAAATGATACTACCTCCCTTAACTGGCCGCCGTTCGGCAATCCGTTGTGGCCCCCACCGCCCTCTCAATCCCTCGGGGCCTCCACACCAACCACATGTCTCAACAACCCCATGCCCCAGCGATTAAGAGGGTGGTGGGGGCCACGGATCGCCGAACGGCTGTCAGTTGAGGGAGGTGGTATCATTTTAATTCCGACCCTACTACTCTCGGGGTTCAACGCTTTTGTCTGCATTATGAATCTTAGCCCAAGTCTTATGACTCCCCACGACTTGTCTAGGTATATTAGCATCCGCTAAGAGTCTATTGAAGGCTGCCAGTAATTTAACTTCTAAAAAATCCTTAGAATTTGTATAAGGATTCTGCGTCACAGCTTACTATTCGGATGGGCTACGCCATCTGTGGTGACACGATTAGAGTTGTCTAAGGATAAGCCGGGTGCCCTATGATTTAAGATTTTAATTAATTTCTCGCCTTTACTTCTCAAGCTAGAACTCAATGCTTGAACTAGATCTTTAATTCTAACATAGTCCAAATTTAAACCCCGAGGTGCTGAGGGCTTGAGATTCCACGAATGCTGTGAATCATCCGATGCCTTAACCACTGAACCAAATTGCTTAGACTGAACTATCTGCAGTCTAAACTTTTGAAGCGTCTGAGAATACAAATTTGACTTTTCTCTAGCCGTCAAGTCGCTACGATTTAGAATTCGTTACATCTCTTGATCTAACTTCACAGCAGATCTAAGGTTTTGATCGCTATTTAGAATATTAATCTTAGATGTCATGTTTATACCATCTATTATATTATGCGGCACCCACACCATTTTCTGAACACTTTCCATCGTTAGTATTATCTGAATAATTTAGAAATAAGCGGTAATACTGGTGGCAGTAGAAGATGCAAGAAATCTCGTCGTTGAATATCCCGTCGTCTTTGATATAACAACGTTTTGCTTTTACTGAGTAAGCTAATGTTATCTCGATATCTGCGTAAGCATTTATATTGTATTCGATTTAATTTTATATTTCCACAAAATAAGTTTAAGCAGCATTCAGAGACAGCCTCCAACAAATTAGTATTACAGCGCTCTAGGATTATTCTGCATCGCTTAGGCTTAGCTTTCGCTAAACTTTGCAAGACTGGCAATTGAGCTGAGCTATTACCCATTATATGTCCTCTTTTAAGCTTAGACCTGGGTCTAACTGATGTTCTAGCCCATCTATGATTATTATTAGCGTTACCATTCCTGTTAGCCATTTTGACTTTCTTAAACTTTCTTATTCATTTTAGTGACGTACACTATAAAACTTGGTCTGGTAAAATATTGGTCCATATTCTCAGGTGTTCAGGTGATGTCTGACAGAGGTCTATGAGTAAATAGCCGTGAGCTCGTATAGTGGCATCAATATGCATCCTGTAGTGTTGAAATGCGTGTAGGATGCATTTGATGTGCCACTGTAGTTATACTGGATGCGTCTCTAAGATCTTTTAATAGGATTGTGTAATGACAATTCAGTGAAATATTTCTGTGGTGCTTATTTTTCGAGAAAATATTCTGAATCAAATGAATTCTCGTTGAATTCTCGTGATGGTCTCGTCTTGTAAACAATGCAGTAACCCTGCTATCTACGCCCTCCATTAGACCGTCAAGGATAATTAGATTAGCGATGCTGGAATTTATTTCTAAATCTTGAATTCCTGAATATAGTTCTACATCGGCTCAGAATATTTCATAAGCCAGTTGATACTAACCATAGCATAATATGATTCGTTCAGGTATTTTATCGAATAGCTGAGCTCTGAATCTAATTATTGAGCTTAACAGGGTGAATTTTCTGGCTTGAGATGGTCCACTAAGTAAGATATTAGCAGGTTGTTTAAATTGGGTATACCTTTTTTTTTAATGTGGACAAACACAGCCCAATATATCATTCTATTAGAAACTTTTAAAATCGACTTATCAGGCTTGTGCTTAGATCCTTAGCTATTCAGTTTTTTTTAAATTGACCGAAACTCGTTAGCATACTAATTCTGCAGCTGCGAGTCTCAATATTAAAGAGCTTACTGTTTATTGAAAAAAACCCTCAGGAATATGTGAACTCGTTAACGTTCAATAACTGAGCCGCGTACACAGGGTCTGAGTCTAAAGATACTGTCAACTTAACCGCATTAACGCCTTAAAAATATAAAAACCATTACATTTTTTGCTAAAAAACGGGTCTATCAGAATAGTATATTGATCTTGATCACTACAAAAGCAGGCAATCAAATTATTCGCACAGCCAGCAGAGGGCCAGGATGTCTTTAAAACCGAAAAAATGCTAAAACTTGAAGACATTGGAGCTGTCCAACTATACACTATCTTAAGGGACTACCATAATGGCAATCTACCCTCCTCATTATCAAACGTTTTTAGGAACAACTCCGATATACACTCGCACAACACACGAACTAAGAATAACTTACACCAAACCTATTACAGAACAATGACAGCTACACAAAAACCATCCCACAAAGCAATACAACTCTGGAACAACACAGATATAAATATACGCACACAAATTCTTACACAAAGCTCTTTTAAACAAAATATTTAAAAAATAATCTTGGAAAGATACTAAAAATCCAAACCAATGACATGAATGCAGAAGTCACCACCATGGCAGTACAAAAACAAGCTCTTGAATAACTTGAATGTATACAAGTATGTACCCAGTTGCCAGGATAACAACTAGAATGTAAAATGCACATCTGCAATAATAATAATGCATCTGTAAATGTTGATGTGGATGATGCAGTTGTGTATAATAATAATAATAATAATAATAATAATAATAATAATGCTGCACCAAGAAATGTTGATACAAATTAGGCCGTATTGCTATATATGACAATAATAATAATAATAATAATAATAATAATAATAATAATAATAATAATAATAATAATAATAATAATATTGTAAACAAGATATGCATGTCTTTTCCCCATTCTCATGTGTGTGTGTGTGCGTGCGTGCGTGCGTGCGTGCGTGCGTGCGTGCGTGCGTGCGTGCGTGCGTGTGTGCGTGCGTCGTGCGTGCGTGCGTGCGTGTGTGTGTGTTAATTGTCTATTGTCTTAAATGTATACATGTAAATATTATATTACTTTCACCCATGATCCAACTATCACTGAATTATATGTTTATTATATGTTAAATGTAAGGGGTCCACCGCTGTATAGGCTCAGCCTTTGGTGGACTGCCTGTTGTGTAAATGTAATATCTATGTGTTATATGAAAATAAATAATTTTGAATCTTGAATCTTGAATCTTGAATCTTGGTGCTTAGCACGTGTTCGATGACATGCTCATATTTTGACGTTTACTGAATCATAAGTCAGAGCTTATCACCTGGGTATCGATTTTATCTGTGACAGGTATTTTTGCGCCCTATATAAGAGCCGTGAATCGAAGTGAAAATAATGCTTGCGTTTCAAAAGTCTACATATATTTTTAAAAGCTTAAACTCGTTGTTTAAGCGCTTTTGGAGATATGAAAGTGGATTGTAATGACTAAAGTGATATTTCGGAAATTGAAGCTATCTTGTCACCGCCGAGAGCTAATGGCTTCATTACTTACGGAGTCATCCCGGAGTATCCAATAGAGATAGACGACTTGCCAGCAAATATGGAGGTAATTATTATTATTAACCCTTTGTTGTTTTGTTTTTAATCTTCGGCTGATTCCTGAGAGTGTTGATGGCGGCCGTAAACGTTTGGCAGATGAGTTGGCTGAGAGTGACTCGATTGCGGCTAACTGCAAGCGGCGTCTGACGTACGAGTATGATGATGAAGAACCTAAAACGTTTACGTCAGATGCGTGGCACGTGGGTGACGATGTCAACGATGACGACCTAACAGATATTGGGACAGTTGCGCTCGGGGGTATTCCGCACCCCGGATTGATAGAGTACCCCCTTGGCTATTCTGATGGATGTGCTAGCTGCTGTCTGCCATAGCGGCATCAATCCCCTCAGTGTTAGCCAAGCGCTAACCGTTGAACGAGAGTTTATGGCGACACCATTAACCTGTCTGGAGGTCATATTAAACTCTCACAACATCCGTGCAGATGATCTTCCAACCCACGTGCTGAACAACCTAATTAGACTGCAAAACGAAATGACCAGTCCAGATTATGACAAGTACTACGCTCACGTAGAAATGTTTAGAAGTCAACCTGAATTTAATGACCGGGGTGTGGTTGGTTGGGCGGGGTGGGGGGGGGGTGAGGGGGGAGTGGGGTAAAGGTTAGGGTTTGGAGTGTTTATTGGTTTAATGGTTTTTGGAGGGTAGTGTATTGGATGACTGTGAAAAAATCTAGTCTAGCAGTATAAAATTTAATCTGTTTTTATCCTTTTTGTTTCGCAGTATCGCAGACTTACTGCCCATCTATGCTGTCGGCGATGGTGGGTGGAGTGACATCGGCTTCATCATCGCCGCCGCCGCTGTCACCACTGATGATGGCTAAATCGATGAGTGCTTTGGGTGTATCAAACCCTGGAGCCGCTTAAACCTCGAGGAGTGACACGTCTATGTTGGCACAATGTTCAGAGACCTCGAAGTCAAATAATGACATAGAGTAGGATTCGTTTGAGGTATTATGCGAAACTGATTTAAATACTCTAACATCTTTGAAAATCTTGGGAGATATTTGTAATTTTCATAGCTTTGAAGAACAAAATATCTCCCAAGCCCTTAACACCAGTTCTAATTCTGAAGACGATATATTGCAACGTAATATAACTATTTTAATGCACAGTCTAGGAGATACTGAACTCTTAGCCACAGTTCACCATCATCAACCAGTAACCTTGCCCATTGCACCCTCAGAATCTCAACCCTTAATTTCCCTGCCAGCATCTAAATGCTCAAATGCTACTGTAAAATTTTGGAGACCGTTTGAGTCGCCGAGCTCCAGCCATGTTATGCTGCATACACCCAGCCCACCCTAGCTAACTCAAACACACCGCACCCCGCCGAGACCAACCCAACCCGAGCTGCTACCAGCCCACACTCCACCTCTAGCAACTCTGTCAGCCCACCCTATACACCCATTTAGAAAACTAGTAAAAATAATTAAAATTGCAAAAAATGAGTCTTCCCAAGCCTGCAGTTTTAATTTATTTTAAAATATTGACATGGATATGGAAGCTAATATGATCGGGGGAGGGGTTAACGATGTAAGGATGGTAATTTTGGGGATGAGGGGGTTGACAGACATTCTGATACCTAGACCCGACATGCCTGACATCGCTGATATGTACAATATAACTCTCACTTGCAGGTTTCAGTCCAGAGGTTTTAATATTACAGAAAATTATTACTTTGTCAACTTTAATCCGGACGCCATATAACCGAGAATTTGGTTGAAGTTTCAGAGCGCATGCACTCTATATTTGAAAGAATATTAGAGAGCTTTTACGCTGTCATGAATGCATCGCCTCAAGATTACAGCAGGGCTACAATGAATTACCCTTCTCTAAACACCCCAATTCACGGGGACTATGCCCAAGCCCGAGATTTGACAGCTACAGAAATAATGAACGCAATTTCTGAAGTGAGTCAATCTCAAAGAGACATGTCTTGATGGTGACTTTTTTTATTGAGATATTTCATGGAGAAATGACTAGCGGATCGGGTTGGATTAATAATCTTGACAAATTACATCTCGGCGATTTGGAGGTCGAAGACACATTGAAAAGAAGCTGTATCCCTGTTAGGAATCTAGATAATATGTGTATGGCCTGATATATGGCGATCGGGCTATGTTATCTAGATTCGTCAGCATCGAAGGCCGAGAGTATGAGGATTAGATCATGTCGATAGTCACTTACAGGACTGGCGGTATGATCAGCGAACGAAAAGAAGAAGATGAGGATTAGATTGCACCCTAAACTCCTAGCTGGAGGAGGTTTAAGTGATAATCATCATCAGTGGATGAAAGCTCTAGAACTGCACACTCAGGCTGGTGTGTCTACTGACATAACTTGTGGGACCAATGCTTGGAATGCATTCCAAGACATTTTGGCACTAATTGGTATTTCTCTAAAAGTGTACAGCAAGACCGAGAATAAACGCTGCATATACAGGAGTGCAGATAATTGTGTTCAAATTCTGCCCCTATATCTGTATAGTGATCATTGCGCGTACATAACCAGCGTTATGGCCTTGGATAGGTTGCAGTTATTACTGCAACGAATGCGACATAACTTACGCTCAACGCAATCAACACTCTTACGTAAAACGCTGTCGTTTATGTCAAGTGGCTCCACCCTGCAAGCAGAACGCTAATCGCTATTGCAAAGCTTGTAGCAGATGGTTTAAGAACAAGCGTTGCTATAACAATCACGTCAACTCTAGAATGTGTGCCATGCGTAATTCTTGTGGAGAGTGTGGCAAACTACTAGATGTTGATTCTCGTTCTAAATATCATTGCAGGCAGGAGAAATGTTCTAGTTGCAAGACTGAAGTTGATTTACGGGACCACGTTTGTTATCTGCACAGTTATAACAAAGAACATATGAGCTTAGCAGTGAAACGTAAGGCACACGGCCCTAAAACATAACTAAGAACTTATCGTCCATCCCTCAACATTTCATCTTTTATGATATTAAAACGAATCAAGTGACAAAGCATCACAAGGTTATTTATGTGGTAGATCAGATAGCTTGGTCCGTATGCATTAGCAAACCTCACGATGAGTATTGTGTGGGATGTGATGAATGTCGAAGAGAGATTATGAGAGATTTGAAGGAGCTAATGCTCTAACCGCTTTCAAGCAATGGTTATTAGCTACGAGATCTGAGTGTATGGGTACGTGTAAGACTAATGTTCTATGTTTTCGTGACTACGTCGATATAGCTCATAACGTTCATGGGTTTGACTTGTATCTAGTGATGGAGTGGCTCTTTAGAAACACAAAGCTTAAACCGTCGAACATAATAATGAATTGTAATAAAGTGGTGTATTTGATTTTAAGGACAGTCTAGCGTTTCTTCAACTTCGTCAATTACCTACAATTTTCAATCTACCTAGCGAGAAAGGATTCTTTCCATATCTCCTAGACAGTAACGTATACGCTGCGAAAGATGGTGTTTTCAATTTTTGGGATGCCATGAAATTTTACTGCGGGTCTGACGTAGATATTCTATGGATGGCTTGCGGTAAGTTTTGTGAAATATTCATCCATGAAACTGGGATACCACCTTCCGTGTCATCTATGACATTAGTGTCATTATGTAATAATGTATTTATGGCTAACTACTTTAAACGGTCACAAGCTAGTAGCCATGCCTTCTACAGCTTACGTTAACCTATGTAACAAGAACCGTTGCTCCATAGAAGCGTGTCAATGGCTAGATTGTCTGGCTCATTCTAAGAACGTGCTCATTAAACATGCTCTAAGGGGCGGCGAACCCGAAGTGTTTAACAGATCGCTGGATGGTTACCGCCCTGACATGGATGAGTACTTTGAGTACTACGGCTGTTATGTACACGCGTGTCCGAAATGTCTGCCTAGTAGACGTATGACTACCAAGTCATTTTTTAGCCTGATTTAACTTTAGAAGAAGTGTATCAGAAGACGCATTCTAAATCTAGCGAGCTTAGACATAAGGGTTTGAACGTAGTTGAAATGTGGGGTTGCGATTTTAGGTCCAGAGGATTAATGGACCTTTCCATTTTTAGCCATGCCCCGCCCATCACTAGCTAAGCTCCACCCACACCTCGCTGTGTTTGGATTGATCGATCCCCGAATGCCCTAGCTATCAATTTCCTGAAAACTGTACAGGGAAGCTGTTGAATATTTTGTAACTAATTAGACTGGGTGCTGTTGCTGCCATAGGCAGCAACAGCGCCCAGTCAAATTAGTTTCAAAATATTCAACAGAATATTTATTAAATAGTAAAAGCAAACAATTTGTACAATAGCCCATAGACCGTCATCAAATATGCGTTCGTGACGTACTTATCGACGTCATTCATGACGTCATTCATAATGATGTCATTGTACACACCACGCAGTTCATTATGACGTCATATGATGGGTGGATACTCTGGAAAGGTGAATTCCCCTAGCATTAATGCTTTTCTGAACTCTAGAACGTATCATGAACCGCTTATCATGTGCGATGCCCTCTATGGTGGCCATACCAATGCCATACATTTGCATCACCAGGCATCACCAGGCTGCAGCAGATGAGTATATAGCATACGTGGATATCACTTCAATATATCCTTATGTTTGTAAGAGCCGCGAGTACCCTATAGGGGAAGCGGAAGTAATCGTTAGAGATTTTAAACCGGTAGAGGAGTTAGGGTTTTACTTTGGCCTGATAAAGTGTATCTGTTTGCCTCCTAAAGATTTATTCTTTCCTGTCCTCCCATACAGATGCAACAGACGTTTGTTCTTTCCATTGTGCAGTAAATGCGCTCATGATTTGCAGAGTACTGTGCGTACTCATAGTGAGAGCTAGCATGCTCTACACAGTGTATGGACGTCTGTGGAGTTGATGGAGGTGGTACGTAGTGGGTACTGTATCTTAGAGTTTATCGAGAGATGGCACTACGAAGAGTGTACTGATACACTGTTCAAGGGATACATCGATAACTTTTGGAAAATTCAACAAGAAGTATCCAGGTATCCCGAGGATGCAGTCGCCGATGCGCGGAAAGAGGCATATGTTCTGGAATATTTTGATCATGAAGGGATTAAATTAGATAAATCTTTGATCATTCAAAATAAAGGCTTTAGAACCCTGGCAAAACAGGTGATGAATTCTTTGTGGGCTTATTTCACGTTTAGCGCCTACCCTAAGCACGAATACATCAATTCATATAGCGCCATGTTGAAGTTGATGATGGATAGAATGATTTCTGTCAAAGATATCCGTGTATGTAATGACAGCAGTCTGTTATTGCGCTATCGTGAGTTGAACCATTTCATGCCGACGGCTAATTGCACTAATGTTATATTCATACGCTGAGTCAGTTTTAAAACATTATTTAAACTATTTAAAATATACCCTGCACATCCTCCCACACATTGAAAACCCTACCTCTGTAAAAAATCCCCATCCTATCTTTACACTCAACCTGTTACGGGTTCAGTATCACTTAGATCGTTTTCAAATTTATTTAAATAATAGCTCTAAAATCGGTTTAGCGTAATACCTCAGTCACATCATTCTCCGTGTCTCACACGAAGCTTTACAGGTCGCTAGTTAGATTATTGTTTGTATTTGTTTTGCACATAATTCGTTTTTATATTTTCACTTATTCATATGTATATTTTTATCATCTGTATGTTTATCGTCTGCGTATATTATCGGTTGTATATTTTCTGAAACATTATTTTATTAAAAAAACTGAGAAATGTGAAATGACTCGTATTGTTTTAATTGAAAAAACTGAGTGAACCATCACCTGTAACCCATCCAAACCCTGAGTCAACCTAGGCTGGAATCTTTTTCCTAATATTGCACGTTAAAATGTAATCAGTAGTTATTTCGCTGAGTTGGTTGAAAATTGATTCGCTGAACTTTGTATGACTCTGCTGATCGTTACACATGGTCAGAGTTGTTTTAAAGCTCAACTAGTTAATTTTAATCTGTTGGAGTAATAACTAGCCGATTGACCTAACACGATACATCGACCCTTGTACATTGTCACGGCTAAAAACACAGAGGTTCAGAAGTTTAATGATCAATCCATTAGACTAACAGAGTCGTCTTCCACAATTGTCCTTATTCAATAGATTGACCATTTAGAAATAATCTCACCATGATTGAATGAGTTCCCAGAATCAGAAAAAGGAAGAGTCCAGACATCCAACCGCTCATTCATACTTACGATATGCATTAACCCTTGTCAATCATTACGCTAATTTTCCTTAAGCACACCTACTTGGATACCAGGAGACACATGATTTAACGAGGATGGGGCGGGGGGGGGGTGAAGGCTTCATGATTGAATGAGTTCCCAGGAAAAGACGTGTCCAGACAGGTAACCTGACAATCATCCTTAATTACCCCCATTTAAACCTTGTCAATCATTGCGATAATTACCCGTAAGCTCACCTCATTGGATAATGGGAGTCACGTCATTTAATGAGGGGGGGGGGCTTATGGTTACCCTCGACATCTAACATCCAATCAGAATGACGGAGATAGGGAAGATCTTTTTCACACCTTTTCAAAAGGCGGCGGAGATCAAAGGAAAAGAAAGGTGTTACAATCCTTAATCATGACGTCATTGGCACCTAATTAGCATAACAAAAGATAAAAATGTGTGGAAAAAACTTCACATTGTAAAGGAGGAGGCAACAAATTTTCTCAATATAATGTCGGAATCTAAGACCTGGAATGGTACATCTAAATTGGCTACGTGTTCACTTGATATGACGATATCATGTCCGGAGACGTATGTTGCGGATACAGATAGTGATGACATAAAACATGTCCAGTTCTTGCTGGAACAGCTAAAGCTTGGAACTGTGGCAAAATGTGCGAGGCGCTATTCACCCGCATGTACACTTTTTTCATACATCTTATATTCAACCAGCCCACGTGTATATAAGGAAATACAAAGGCAAGCAGTGCTATATCTTCCCTCAGAACGGACATTACGGGATATAACGCACAAAGTAGATTTTGACAATGGAACGACTGGCCATAGCTATTTGAAACTTAGATTGTCAAAGTTGAATGAGTTTGACTCAAATATTGTGTTGATGATTGATGAGATATATACAGCCAAGTGCCTTGAATATTCTTCAACTGAAGGTCGGATCTTGGGTGTGGCATCTGGAAACAAGATTGCAAGCACCATTCTCTGATTCATGATTAGCTCTATTGCTGGGAAATATCGGGATGTGGTCGCGCTCTGCCCGTGAACCGTCTGAATATTGGTAAAATGGATACATATTTGAAAGAGGTTTTACAATTCTTAGAGAGTGTTGTATTTAATGTTCTTGTAGCGTGCGTGGGCAACCATTCTGTCAGTAGATCACCGTTTACCAACCATTTATGCAATGGAACGTTGAGACCAAAGGTAAAGAATCCAGTGAATGGGAGGCCACATTTTCTACTATTCGATCCTGTACATAATAAAAAGAATGTATACAACAACAAGGTGTTCCAGTGACCTACATTTCACACACGGCAGGCCAGTACAGACAGTATTCCAGTTGCGTCGAGAGAAATTACTGCCAGATTCCACGATATGTCCAACTTGTATGCTCTGGAAGCGGCAAAACCAGTATGGCTGGCTCACAAACTCAGCATCCAATCACTTGAACCCAAGAATATCGAGAAAACCTCAGTGAAATTGGCGATGGCTGTCTTTGAGGAGAGCACACTAGGAGCTCTAGAGTTATGCTCAGAAAATGACAATGTCATGATACTGCAACATTTATTTCCCTGATTCTCAAGCTCTGGAGGATTATAAATGTGAAGGCAACGACAGTCGGGAAATACAAACGTGATATATGTAGTTCGTAGTTCGTTCATCTGTTGACTGGAAACTCACATTTCTGAATGAGTTCGCTGATTTTCTGCAGTGCTGGTCTTCAAGTGGATCGGGAGCTATACTATTGATTTACCCTAGGATTTAAATATTCTCTTCTAGGAAATCTTCGATCTGATGACATAGAGGCCAGATTTGGGTGGTACAGACAACTGTCTGGTGCCAAGTACTATGTTTCTGTCAAGCACGTCTTGGAGAGTAAGAGTGCGAGAAAGATTAAAGCTGTATCTCTGTGGAAATTCCCTGTACTGTCGATCAGTGAAATCATGCATTCAAATGTGACTCTGCACTTCCTACAACACGAGTAGACCGAGGACAGGTGGATCCTGTAATAAAAACACCTGTCAACTTGAACCATCAAATCCCGATTGGCAGATGTGAATGGTGTGCGCTATGTAGCAGGAGCATTAACTCTGTCAGAATTGAGACAACGATGCTGTACCTCATGCAGTGACATTTTGGTCGAAAAAGACCGATCTTTTGATCTTCACGATGAGAGGTTTGAGGTAGTGGATGACAATGCGAGACTATTCATGAAACGAATTAATAGGGGAGGTCTTGTTTCCCCTAGCAATACCACGTATTCCACACGCCTTAAGTGCATGTAAGTACAAAATATTAAGTAAAGTATTATGATATTAATTTTTTGAAAGTTGCCACTAATAAGAATTTGTAAATGCACCAGTCATATCATTGAAAGAATTTCCAAAGACTCAGCAAAGATTTTAGAATTATGGTTCTGCATGATGTTAGGTACTATATGTCCTATTCTTATAGCCATACTTAATTCTTTAATAGTAAAAAAACCGAAATATCTTTTTAGTGAATGTCCATTTGCATGCTGAGAGTAGACTATTTTGGAAAACTTTAACAATTTAACATTCCATTGCTAAAATTTTAAAGATAGTGCTCTTTTGGCCTACAAATAGACATTCGTCAATACGACAGCCTGAAGTCATTTTTGTCCAGATTGACCGTTACTCTGTTGACATTGTCCATGCCATGTAAGCATAATCACAGCCACTACAATGTATTCAACTGTAAAACCGTTCAGCATTTAATTACACTATTTATTTCCATTATAACATATTATAGCTCTTTACAGACAGGGGAGATAACTCCTATAATGAATAAACAGCCATGTATGTGGCTTTGCTTTTGAAAACAGTTCTCTGATATAAGCACGTTAAAGACTTGTTAAAGACTCGGTCATATCAACGCAAAGCTGCCAAAACACACTCCCTACATGCACATGTATATGCATGGCTATTCTCCGTGCCCAACGAGTTATCGCCCTTGGTACACGTGGCCAGTGAAATCTAAGAAGCATTATAGCATTAGTAGATACACAGAGATTTGTTGGTAGTAAAGTTTCAATGATCTTAACTATCGATTCATGTGCGACACGTAAAAACCCTATATAGCTTAGTCAGCCTCGCGTGGTACGGCCTGAGCTGGAGCTTCCAGTCCAGATGTTATTATCTAGAAGTCCATGTATGAATCTTCTCATTGCCGACGCACTGACACTAGGATATAGTTCAGTCATCATCTGGCCTGTGATTTTTACCATTTCAGTTTTCGACCTGAGTGGGGCTCGAACCCAGGCAACTCTGCAGAACCATCTGCCTAGCGTGTGCGCAATGCGTTATGTGAAGGTATTTTCCCAAAATATGTCAATGTGGGACAGGTTTATCAGCTTTGGTGTCAATAGACTAATCCGATTTACTACTTAAATACCAGATATCCGAATCAAATACGTCATTCGATAGCTGATGTCACAATGAAAATGACTAAAGTCAGAGCCCATCACGAAAGTGTTCGAAATTGTAATTTAATAAACAATCTGTTTAATGTTTTTAAACTAATTTGACTCAGTCAAATTTGTTTCAAAATATTTAAACGCTTACTTGGCGGGGTATAGCTAGAGATGGACCCCTTCTATTGGTGGACCAACGGAGGAATACAATTTTAGCTATGCCCCACCCATCTCTAGCTAAGTCCCACTCACACTTCGCTCGTGATTGGATCGATCGATTCATGAACTCCCTGACTATCAATTTCTAGAAAACTATACAGGTTGGCTGCTAAATATTTTGCAGTTAATTTGACTGGGTGCCCAAAATATTCAACAACATGCTTATTGAATAGTAAAGACATACAATTCATTCAAAAACGCCGAGTCCGTCATCAATTAAGCATTATCTACATCATTCATGATGTAATTGATTATTACAGCATCTTACGCTTCATGTAGTTGATTATGACGTCATATGATTGGTGGCTAAACTGGGATCATCCATTTCAGAATCACACCATGGCCAAGAATACCGTGTCTCGCATATTAACAGAGTCGTAGTCATAAGATGTGGTCATAACACAGTAAATTGATATTATACAATTTATTATATTTCACTTTAGTAAATATTTTGGTATGCAAATCTATTTATATTATTTGCTATGGTCAATGATAAAAATGCCGATGCTGAAGTGAAATTTCCAGAATGAGACCCGTATTTGAATTGACGATGAAATGTATTTTGTGAATTCAAGCAATGAGGGAATCGAGTTTTTGCTATCCCCGCCCATCTTTGTCTAAGCTCCACCCACGCTTCGCCATTGTTGGGATGGATCGATCACTGAACTCACTTACCATAAATTTCCAGAAAACTATACATGTAAGCTATTGAATATTACGAAACTAATTTGACACGGCGATGTTGCTCCCTATGGTAGCAACAGTGCCCAGTCAATTAATTTCAAAGTATTCAATAGAATGTATAAATAGTAAAGACATGCGATTCGCACAATAATGCTCAGTCCGTCATCAATTACGTTTCGTGATGAACGAATGAATAAGACATTCATGACATAATTTTTTATGACGTCATCCTATGCGCCTCATAGTTGATTATGGCGTCATATGATTGACTGAGATCTGGAATTCTTCAGTGGACTTTTCTGCCATAATATACATGCAGGTCTGTATCAATGAAGTACATTTTTGAGTTTTAAAAAGTGTCACATAAACCAATTCTGGTGAAAGAAAACTGCATTAAAGTGTCAGACTTATGCACGCCACCAGGCAATAATTTCAATGGGCAATAACTCTGAAATAGTTTAACATTTTGAAAAACAATTTTACTGAAAGTTCTTGGTGACTTATCCACCAGCAACTTTCACTCAAATAGTTTTCAAAATATTCAGCATATCGAGAGTTAAACACCATGGAAATATAGTCAGAAGTTCAACAGGCAGACAGTTAAGAAAAATATTTTCACCTCCAGTAGCATATAATTAAAAAACAGTGCATTGATTATATAGATATGATTTTACTGCAGATTATGTGATCACGTGATCATTAGAATGACCAAGACTTACAGGAAAATGGACGGATCCGATTGGCCACTCAAGTATCTGACGTTCTAATCGAATACGTTACATGATCCCGGGCCATCAACACCAAGATAGAGGCTCAATTCATTAAACGTTAAACAGAAATGTTTGTTCTGTGTATAGCTATCCTAGGACAAGGGTAAATTGCTCACACAGTTCCCTACCGTTTCTTTCTGCGATACAATAGAAAACGCGTGAGGGAAAATATGATGATAATATGCGATGTAGCGTTGGTTGTGATTTTTCCAAGCTAATATCATTGGAGGCGAGGTATCATGAGAGATATCATAGCGACTATGTAGTGCAGCATGGCCAAGCAGCTAAACCTAAGTGTAGGCATGATGTAGCATTAGATGGATTCATGCTGGATCTAATTCCGTAATTCACCTTTCCAGAGTATCCATCCATCATCTGACCTCGTATGACGTCATAATCTGCTCAGTGCGTGTAAGATGACGTCACAATCATTACGTCACAAAGGGGTCCATATAAACCGTCATCAAATCTCGAAGAGTCCGCCACGTTGTATAAATTGTATGTCTTTGTAATTCTTTGCTATTTAATAAACATGCTGTTGAATATTTTGAAACTAATTTGACTGGGCGCTGTTGTTGCCTTAGGTGTTCAAAGATCGAGCGATTCCAACACGAGCGAGGTGTGGGTGGAGCTTAGCTAGAGATGGGCGGGGGATAGCTAAAACCGGAAAGGTCCATTTGAAACGAGACAAATCATTCAACATGGTTCACGGTATGGAAAAATATGTTCGTTTCCTAAGATATGAGCCTTCGGCAGAAGATGCAAATTCATACACTGGACACTAGAGCCAAAGCGGACAAATATGTCGGCGAACAGTTGGCATTATTTCAGTGTTCTTCAATACATCCAGAAATAGTAGTATGCCAATCTTTAACTTTCAGGATGTGATCAATACTGAAGCTATCGCGAAAGCCATGCTGAAAGAGGTACAGATAACAGCGAATCTCTCTGTAGATACTGACTCACCATGCACATCGCATACAATTCTGCTTTACCATAGAACGCTCATAGTGTGTTCATTGATTGAGAACAGAGATGGTATATAATACAAACTGTTAAGTCCTGCAGTTGTCTATGGAATATGAAGATGCCATGATAGACAAAGTCTTGTATACATCTGTGTATTGGATTCTATCTCTGAAACCAACAGAGTGACGGGTCGATATGTGTTTGGCCGATGTCAAAGATAATGATCCCGTTATGCATTGACAAGTCAATCTGTCAGGATTTAATTTATACTTCATCACGTGGGCGATGCAAAGGTCCAATGCATTTGGGCGTAAGCGTTGCAGCTCATCACATGACAGTCTAAGGAGGTAATACAACTCATAAATGAGCTTAGGAACGGCATAGGTCATGTGGAAGTGCAATGTATCATTACCGCCTGATAAATCAAGATCTCTCTGACGAACATGGTATCTGGGAGAGTGACCTGTGCTACAGGAGATAGCTTCAAGCCAGGTACGGAATCGGCCGAAGGACACCACAAAGATGCCATGAACATGGTATAGTATATATTAAGTTAAACTGGGTTGGCTGGATTTATCCACTGGTGAAGATGGCAGGTTCAAAACCATCGACAGAGCCTTTGTTTTACGCAGATCGATGGCTCTAACTTGTTTATTGCATACTTTGAATGTATGGAATCACCAACAGTTTCCGGATGGGCCATATACCACACATGTCACAGAAGTAGAGTTCGCGTTTGTAAAACAGCTATTGGCTATTTTCACATGATACCAGCCTCAGCATCAGACTTTAATACAACTTACATAATGATGAAGCATTTTAAACAAATGTTCAACGCCGTGAGTTAACGCTGAACATTTGATGAGGCAATATATTGAAAAGCACAAATGGTCAAATGGTGTAATCATGTGGAATTTGCACGTCGTGAATTGGAAATGGGAAACATGCGCAGAATTATGCAGGAAGGTGGATTCGAGGATATTGTGGTTGAGGCTGAGATCTATGGAGCAGCCAGTTTGAATCGCATGTGGGGTGGTAAATCTTACAACTGTGGTGTTAGGCTACAAAAGCTAATGAACGAAGCATTCTGTCGATTGATCTGAATGACAATGAATGACTAGGTGACTGTGACTGGAGAATCTCTATGTGAGAATAATATAGATGATATAATGTCTATAATGAAGCTCTGTCTGTAAATATTTGAAGATATTGAGATGGCGCATGGTGAGAATAAATAACGGGTGCAGAAGGCTATAGACTAGTTCATACAAGCGGCATCATCGCTTCAATCGGTGAAGGAAGGTTTTAAAGTGTGTGGTGGAGAATATGCTAATACGTTTGTGCTTTTGTATAATGATGTGAGTGATGTCTCTGGAGACAATTACCAAAACGATTCTCTTGGACGACAGGTTTAAATATGGCACGTATGCACGATGGTGCTTCGCTAACGTTATTAGTACGTGCCTACTCTTAGAACAGAACCTAGAAAATGTAGAATCACTATTCGATAAGTGGGCTTCAGTGGACCATACCTTTAGACCCTTCAGTGGCATGTGGAAGGACATGACAATAAACCAAACAAAAAAATACTGCGGACTGTATAGCCAGCTGTGTATCAATGATAGGCCCCTACAGAAATATTACGTAACAGCACATTTTAAGGCTGTTTTAGCGTCTGTGCCACGAACGATTAGCATATTGCTGTCAGCCTCCAATGAATTACAAAATTCGTCCACAAAGACTAGAATATATCAGTATAAGGTGACAGTTGCATGGATGTAATTTCAGTTGTAGCAGATATATTTAGTTCAATTGGAATATAGAGATGATCGAATGCTATAAGCAGACAGTTATTTGCAACTGCTAACTTCTATTATGTTCCTAGGTCAAGATGCTACACGAGAATCAATCCAAACTGTGCTCGATGCTGATGGAGATCTTAGTCCCATCATACCGGAAGCTGATATGGATTGGAAGTTAAACAATCTAAACGCATTTAAGTCACAGGGTGTAGATGAGCTGTATCCCAGAGTTCTAAAAGAAACCAGCAATCTTAATGCAAAACAGCCGCCCTTGTTGTTCAGCAGGTCAACGTTGGAAAAAACGGCACCGAAGGACTGAAGAAAAAAATGGACACATTACAGCAATCTTCCCAAAAGGTCGTAAATGATCCGCTGGCAACTACAGACCCATAAGTTTGACACCCGTCATTTGAAATCTGGTGGAGCACTTCATTAGAGATGATTTGGTTTAACATATGGTGCATGCTATTTCTGAATGAGAGCATGCGTTCCCGAGTGGCCGCTCATGCCCCACGTAGCTCCTAAAATAAATAGATCCATGTGTCAAAATTACCGATGAAGGAAGAGAAGTAGATGTTGTCCACGTAGACTTTGCCAAAGCTTTCGATACTGTTCCACATTTACTATTATTTGGTGAACTGCCGAGCTGTGGGTTGGTGGTGATGTTCTAGGATGAATTGGAGCATTCATGTACAATGCGTCGATATCGATGGTTCGTATTCCAACTGAGCTCCAGTTCTCAGTGGCATACGGCAAGGTAGTGTTTTGGGCCCAGTCGCTCCACGTGCTGCATCAATGATATTCCAAATGTAGTCGATAACATGATCAAGTTCTTTGCAGATGGCATACAACTCTTCTTCCCGACCAGCTCACAGGAAGATCAAAAGCAGCTACAAGAGGATTTGAATAAGCTGCCTAAGTGATCCGTCACATGGCAGTAGCGTTTCGATGCATCAAAATGAAAGGTAGTGAATGGGGCAGGTTAAACAACAAAAGTACAGCATTCAGGAGGGCAACCTAGAAGAAACAACCTCAGAAGAGCCGTGACATATATGCTGATAATGTGCTTAAATTTGACAAACATGCGGCGAAAGCAGCAACTAAAGTTAATCAGTTAGTCGATATGCTCCTTCGATCATTGAGTTCCTGGAAGCTACCACAATTCACCTTTCCAGAGCAACCATTTATCAATCTGACGTCACATGACGTCATATTCAGCTAAGCAGCATATAGGACGACGTCATAATCACTACGTCATAAATGATTCTATGTGGCCCGGCTTTAACTCACGTTGTACGAAATGTATGTCTCTACTATTTAATAAACATGCTGTTGAGTATTTTGAAACTAATTTGCCTGGACGCTGTTGCTGCTGTACGTTCACATCTGGAACAAGTATGTGTGTGTGTTGTAATATTTGAGGCGTTTATATGCTAGTTCCCAATGCTAGGGTCTAGACTCACGCCTGGCCTGGAACAAGTATGATGGTCACCCCCTTATATGAAGAGTGTACACCTATTGAAAAATGTCCAGCGCAGAGCGACAAATATTATTCCCAGTTTTAAAGATTACCATATGAAGAGCCTTGGAAAATATTGAAGCTGTCCAGCGTCATTTATCGACAGCTACGTGGTGATCTCATAGAGGTTTACAAGCCCAAACACGGCATCTACAGCCCATATTGTGAGCGATTCCTACATTCTGACCAGTCCGAATGTACAAGGGTTAATCGTTTTAAGCTGCAGGAGCAGAGATTCAATACAGACATCAGGAGGCGATTTTATGGTGCTGGATTCTTCAGGTACTGGAACTACATGCCAAACCATATAATAACGGCCCCAACCCTCAATTGCTTCAAAGTTCGACTCGACAGACTCGACACTTCCACCATCGAGGTCCAGACCAAACCAATCCGCAGCTAGGTATCAGTCCAACAGGTGCAAGAAGATATAAAAGAAGAACAACGCGAGAATCTCTCACATGCTTAATAACCAAACTAACATAAGATGATTCTGTGATTATGATGACCTTGCTCCAATCCTAGATGTGCTATTTGAACTCACAGAAAGTAAATATACGTCAATATGCAGGACAAGACGGTGCAGATATAAGAATGAAGGCATCTTGTGTACAGATGCGTGCGCTTGCCATGATGAGAGCTGTGTGAATAGATGCTTCCGTGACGATGATAATAGTAACTGACGTGGCATAGCGTTTGAAATACGAACACTGCCACAGATGGTGCATTTAACACTTTCCACAGTACACTTTATACAGCCTTGACGTATTTTATAGACACATTTTAATATGGAACTTAAACTTGCGTGGCATACTGAGATATATGTTAGACTACCATACATAATGTATATTTTACCGTTACATTATTGTTGGATCAAAATAGTCTTGGCTTCATGGAAATCTTTACACAATGGACCTTTCCAGTTTTAGTTATCCCCCGCTCATCTCTAGCTAACCTCCACCCACACCTCGCTCGTGTTGGGACAATCGATCCCTGAACTATCTGACTATCAATTTCCAGAAAAATATACATGTAAGCTGTTGAATATTTTGAAACTAATTTGACTGGGTGCTGTTGCTGCCTCTGCATGTTTATACATAGCAAAGACATACAATTCGTGTATGTGTCGGACTATTAAGCTTTTAAGACGGACTACATAGAGTTATTGATGCTGTAATTGATTATGACGTCATCATACACGTTACGTATTTGATTATGACGGCATATCGTGGATGGATAAATTCGAAATGTCCATTCGTCGAGACATGCATATTTAGATTTTTATGGTGAAATACTAAATATTCATCATACGTTTTAAGTGCACCACTTTTGGGACGTAATATTCACCTTGGAGTCAGAGACGGTATGTGTATCAACACTTTGGCACTATCAGCCATTTTCTACCTGATGGGGTGAGCATTATAAAATTAAAGCCCTTTTCTGACCTGACTGCTGGACTACAGGATAGAATGTGTTTTAAACACTGTTTTATTAATAAATGCAACATATATTTATCTTATTTTACAAGCACTTTAAATAAGAGTTGCACTCGAGCGCTTAAAACGGCTACACTTCCATATTTAGGTTTTATCGTGGAATGGTTCAACTACACATATATAATAATCAAACGTTATTTGAAAGCTGGTCGGTTAATGAAGCCAGTCATTCTCCTGTCAAAATTTCAAAAATAGTTTTCTCCTCGTCTGCAAATAGACATTTAATAAGCACATACTTTTATTTTCTTGGCGAAATTTACCCATGAACCCCTCTTATGCCAACTTGTCGTTATAGTGGTAAAACCGCCTCCGGAGTAATCCTGAGGTCTGTCTATTTGCAGGTCAAGAGAAGACTATTTTTTGAAAATTTACCACAGGAATGACGGTTACCGAGCCAGTCATTCCAGTGGTAAATTTTCAAAAGTCGTCTCCTCTCGGCTTGTCAACGGCCACTGACTGAGCACAAATTAAAAAAAATGTTTTCCTGAATTCGCGTGGTAAATTTACAAAAATAACCCAGTTCTCTTAGCCAGCAAATGGTCATTCACTGAGCAAATATTTTAATTTTCTTTAAAGATCTTAACAAATGAAAGGGTTAATTGATGAAAGTAGCATTTTGAGCGCTTCGAGGCGCTGTTGACAGGAGAGGGGTTAAATGGTTAATGAATGGTCTGTTTCAGCCCAGCCTGTCATAATTATTCCGCCGCCTCTTGTTTTCATCATAAATCAGGACAAAAAATTGTATTTGGGCTCGTGTTTCGTCTTGGATGACTTCTTGCACAGCAACTTGATATCGTCCCGTACCGATTTCGCTGCGAAACAATATATCAATGGATTGAGGGTGCTGTTCGCGAAAGTCGCATACACGAACAGAAGGAACAGGTTGTCTTTCACACTATCGTAATCGTCTCTGATTTTATGCTGTATCATTATATATAGAGTTGGCGAGAAGAACGAAAGAAAGAACAGCGCAATAACGATGGTGACAGCTTTCGCGTCAGCGTTCCTCCGAGCTTCTTTGACGTTTTCTGTTACAGGTCCTCTCGATTTCGCCAGGACGATGTATTTAGCAAAATGAAGAATCAAAATCGCTCCACAAGCTGAAAACGTGATTATATTCCAGAAGAATATCTTTGATGTACGGGTTCGTACAGGTACACACCACGGCTTCTTCGCCGCGGTATATCACATGAATAGGGGTATGTAGAAGTCCGTTACCCACAGCATCGGCTAGGGAGAAAACTTGGATTATAACACAACCTTTCATTACAAAAGCACACTTATCCACTATGACAGCAACACCGCCCAGTCAGATTAGTATCAAAATATTCAACAGCATATTTATTAAATAGTAAATACTTACAATTCGCACGCCAACGCTTAGTCAGTAATCAATTAAGCGTTCGTGACTCCATTAGCCACGTCATTCATGACGTAATTGATTATGATGTCATCGTAGATTATGATGTCACACGATTGATGGATACACTGGAATCCTCCATTTTTAGCCATTACCTTTAAAATGTATTACTTAGCATTGGGCTTGCTCGTTACGACATAACCCCCAAGCAAACATTGAAAGTAAGTTTTATTCGTTGACCCAACTTTGACATTATATTAGGTGATTATAATAGAACATTAGCTTCATTGGTCTAATATTGTAGTGGTTGATAATGAGCGAATTAGCCTACGTTGACCCACCTGGGGAAAAACTACGGAATACTTTGGGCCAACGTAAAATTAACGATTAAAAGTACGTTCCGCCAACGAATAAACATATTTTGGCCAAACATTGGTTTACCATACCATTTCTTGCTAGGAATGTTATCACAGGTATACTTGACGTCAAATGGTACACATTAAATAAAAATTATTTGTATCAAACGATTATTTTACCTCATTACCTGAAGTAAAATGGACCTTTCCAGTTTTAGCTATGTCCCGCCCATTCCTAGCTAAGCTCCACCCACACCTCGCTCGTGTTGGGATCGATCGACGCCTAAACTCTCTGACTATCAATTTCCAGAAAACTAAACAGGGAAGCTATTGAATATTTTGGAACAAATTTGACTGGGGGCCGTTGCTGCCTATGGCAGCAACGGCTTCCAGTCAAATTAGTTTCAAAATATTCAACAGCATGTTTATTAAATAGTAAAGACATACATACGTGTCAGACTATTAACAGCTAAAGACGGGCCAAATAGAATCATTTATCGCGTAATGATTATTACGTCATCATACACGGCACTTAGCTGATTATGATGTCATATGACGTCAGATTGATAGATGGATACTCTGGAAAGGTGAATTGTATTGCGAGGTGTAGGTGGATAAAGAACGAAGTATTTCTAAACGAAGTATTTCTAATATTCTGAAGTTCTAACTTACTCTCAGCCACCAAAACAACTATATAACCTAATTACGTTGACGTAGCAATATATAGTTAATGACAAACCTGATCTAAGCTCCCTTATTTGCATAGCAAATATAGGTGAGGAGAAAGCATACCATTTATCATTGGCGCAATCAGCGATTATAGATTGTACATCACCATTAAGACAAAGCTTTCATATATATGTTCTGCCGGTGTCTACCCTGAATCTTTAATTCAGTCGATAGTTTCTTTCATTCTAAAATACAATACGTTTTCCTTTGAAATCCATCTATGTGGTATTTTATTAATAAAGCAGGCTCTAATTGCGATAACACTTTTACACCAAAACCCAACATTCTCGAAAGCGGTTTTAGGGTTTTGAAGGCCATTTGACTGCGAGCTCAGCAACATCTCCCAGTCAAATTAGCTTCAACATATTTGACATAAATTACACATGTAAATTATTTTTCTTCGTATTTAGTCGTTTACATTGAAGTAATACAGCCGCCATTATGGTGTTGGTGATACGAACTTCATGCATCAGATACAGTTGTTCGGTTACAGTGAATCCGCGATTATCACTGGATCCTTTGTTCAGAAACTCGTGAGTTTTTATCACACCAAATAATTTACATTTCTAGAGTATCCATCTATCATTTGACCTCGTATGACGTCATAATCAGCGCAGCGCGTGTATGATGACGCACAATCATTACGTCACAAATGGTCCCATATAGATCGTCATCAAATCTCAAATAGTCCGACACGTTGTATGAATTGTATGTCTTTGTAATTCTTTGCTATTTAATAAACATACTGGTGAATATTTTGAAACTAATTTAACTGGACGCTGTTGCTGCCTTAGGCAATAACAGCACACAGTCAAATTAGTGTCAAAATATTCAACAGCTTACCTGTGTATTCTTTTGGAAATTGATAGTTAGGGTGATCAGAGATTGATGGATCCCAGCACGAGCGAGGTGTGAGTGGAGCTTAGCTAGAGATGGGCGGGGCATTGCTAAAATGGAAAGGTCAATTAACCCGAATCTCTGTTTTCTGTAGGTGATCTCTACAAGGACAATGGTTCTATACGCTACCTGTTCATCTGCTGACTGGTAGAAATATAGTTTAGTATATTGCTGTCTGCTATATCATGCCTATATGCCGTTATCATATCAACATATTGAACCCGAGAGGCCAAATTCATATTATTCACAATTTAATAAATATTCTGTTGAATATTTTGAAGCTAATTTGACTGGGTGCTGGTGCTCCCTATGCCAGCAGGCGGTTCATATCAAATTAGTTTCAAAATATACAACAGATTACCAGTGGTATAATTGAGATTCTGGGACTTCTGTAGTAGTAGTAGTAGTAGTAGTAGTAGTAGTAGTAGTAGTAGTAGTAGTAGTAGTAGTAGTAGTAGTAGTAGTAGTAGTAGTAGTAGTAGTAGTAGTAGTAGTAGTCAAAGTAAACGCACGCGTTTATTTAGCTCTGCAATTGCTGCCCGAATTTGCTAGTTTCTAACTCGATTTTGTAGATAAATTTTATACATATTATTATATATACGTATATACGTATTATTATTTCCTTTCAAACTTTATGTTTAATTTGTAAATTCTTGTCTTGGTTGGAGCGGATTTTGGGTCTCCATTTTCTAAAGGCACTCATCTGAGCTGGCGGTTTCCGCCATTTAATAGGTCTCCTCTTAATGTGGTCAATACAATACATTTCTCCCCGCGCCAGTACGCTATATCTATAGTTCGTTGGCTAGCGCCTTATATTTGGCAAGATCGCTTGAGTGAGTAGATTTAATTCCTTTGTCATTTGTGAGCGCAAGCCTAGTTCTTTAATTATAAACATCTTTGGTTTAAACAGAATTTTATTTTGTTCAATGGGAGCACAGTAAGACAAGTCTTATACACGTGTCTCCCATACATACAAATACAATACATTAATAAATACACCAGGATGGGGTATAATAAAACATAATTAAATAGTGACGTATGTATAACTAGTTAAATGATGATTTATATCAACCACTGATTACAATTGTCTAGGTAGTTCGCACGCTTACGTATGTGTACGTGAATATGTGCGTGTGTGCGTACGTATTGGCGTGCGTGTGTTCATAATGCGAGAGAGAGAGAGAGAGAGAGAGAGGGGGGAGGGAGAGAGAGAGAGTGGGGAGGAGAGCGGGAGAGAGAGAGAGAAGGAGAGAGAGCGGGGGAGAGAGAGAGAGAGGGGGGAGGGAGGGAGGGAAGTAGAGAGCGAGAGAGAGAGGGAGAAAGAGGTTGGGATGGAATGTGTGTGTGTGGGGTGGGGGGGGGAGTTAGGGAAAGAGAGACAAAAAGAGAGGAGAGGAGAATATGAGAAACATGGTATAAACTAAGAATTCGACAGGAGTGAGAAAGGTAAGGTGATGAGCTCTTAATGCTGCGTTCACCATGCTTGTATTTGCTGGGCTGTTTGCATTTCGCTCTTATAGTTGCGAATTTAACAAATAGGAAGTTACTTAAAGCGGTTGGTATTGACTATGTATTGGCATACGGCGTTACATATTGTAATATTCTTTTCCAAGTCGACATTGTTAATGCCGTATAGAAGTTGATTAGCTGTCAGTGTACATCTTTATAGTCAGTTGGCTGTCCCCCGGTCAACTCGAACAGACTACAAATATATGACTGTACTATCTATTCATATATTTGTTAGTATACTTTAATCGGTTAGGTGTTAGTGAACCACCTAATAAGTGGTTCAAATTAACAAATATACGACTGTACTATCTATTCGTATATTTGTTGGTAGGTGTCAGGGTTTCAAAAGGGCGCACTATTTATTTAGTGTTTAGGTCTTTCCCTGACGTCTTGGTATTATATATTTGTATTATTCTCCTTTATATATTGTGGGAGTATGGGGTTCCTCTTTTTTTAAGCACCATGGCAACCTCCTATAAGCGTACCCTGAGTCTTAAAATCATGACAAAGGCTTGGGTGTTTCGGCAATTGAGGTGTGTCATGGGTTGACCGACGTAATTGGGGGGCAGGCCCATGGGTCCTTCAAGGTCTCATTAACGTTTCCAAATCCGTATGGAATGTCACCATGGTTAATGAAAGTGTGAAGGCAAAGTTGCTCGACGAGGTCCTTGTCGTGAAGGGCGAGGTGTGAAATGTGGAGGAAATGGATTCTGATCGTCTATTAGTTAAGATGAAGATTCCAGATGAACGGGTTATCAATGAATTGATCAAGTATGGCAAAATAGAAAAAGTAGAACACGAAACCTATCCATTTGATCGAAGCTTAGAAAATAGCATCAGAAGAATTTGGTTTGAAAAGACAGAACAACCTCTCCCAAGTAAGGTCACGTTAGATGGTCGATTTACCTTGCCAGTATCGTGCAGGGGCCAAATCAAAGAGTGTAGAATCTGCTTAAGCACAGAACATCTTGCAACAGATTGCTCTAACAAAAACAAATGTCTAGTTTGTGGGTCATCTGGTCATTTTAAGTGGCAATGCCCGAAGAACAAATCTGTCCAAAAGGGTGCTGAAAAAAGTGCAAAGAAAATTGTTTCTAAAGAAAATGTCATAGAACCGGTAGTTGCTGAGATTGTAGCTGAAGTCCATGTTAATGAGAAGCATGGCGAAAAAACAAAGAATCCAATCGCTGTAGTTGCAGGCGATGAAATAGAGGTTCTAGATGAGGGGCTAAGTCTTACTCCAGTAACAAGTCAATCCAAGTCGGATATCAGAGAGGTTAATTCCACACAAATTGAAGATGGTGATCAATACCCTCTGGAAGGAAGTTTTAATTTAGGACAAGTAAAATTCAGTTTGCAAGATACTGAAATTACCTCTGATTTTCCACTGAGTACACTCAATCTAGACGATTTAAATAATATAGAGAAAGTAATTGGTGTCTCGGATCGATTGAGTGGAACAAAGTGACAAAAATATGGAGACAGTTCTGAATCAGAAATAGAGGAAAGTGATACAGAAGACGATAATATGTCAGTGGATGAATCCGATATATCCATTCAAACACAGAGTTCTAAATCACCCGATGAAATGGTCATGTACAGGTCAGAGGCAGGAGAGGTGTTCATTCCATATGTGACGGCAAAAGGGGTTAAATATGGGCATCTGCGTCATGATTCAGATATATTAAAATATAAGCATTTGAAAAAAGTTGAACTAAGTAGTACAGAGTCTGAGAGTAAAATAGGTAAATGGTCTAAGAGAGTGCCGAAAAATACAAAATCTAGTTAGCTTAATAATGGCGGTTGTACACGTCATTTTATTTCTTTTTATGCTAATGTGTACACTCAGTTGTAGAGACTTAAATAGTAAGATGAAGCAGCGTCACTGACTAGAGACTCTAAAAAATGAGCAGATTGACATTGCTTTGATACAGGAAACAAAGAGTCAGAATTATACGATAATTTAGAAAAGATTTCTAGATCCAGAATATTCTATTCGTTATCTCAAGATAAAAGTGCTGGCGTGGCAATTCTTATACTCCCTCGTTGTTCAGCCTATGCTAATATAATCCCTTCAGTATCAGATGCAAATTGTCGATGGGTGAGGGTCACAATAGATATACAACAAACACGTTTCAAGTTACTGTGTATATATGCACCTGCATCTCATCAACTACGTCATAATTTTTTTAATGAGATGTCTACAACAGCACTAGATAACATCACTGAG
Source organism: Chaetoderma sp. LZ-2023a (assembly GCA_034401795.1). Taxonomy (NCBI): domain Eukaryota; kingdom Metazoa; phylum Mollusca; class Caudofoveata; order Chaetodermatida; family Chaetodermatidae; genus Chaetoderma; species Chaetoderma sp. LZ-2023a. The sequence goes on from CM067359.1 coordinate 121,622,757, forward strand.
AACGTAGTAATGGCTGGTTACTTTAATTGTGTCATAGATAAAGAAAATGACAGGAATGCAACTTAAACTTATACTGATACATCACATAGACTCTTAAAACAAATATGTGATATGAAAATTTAGTTGACACGCGCGGTAAAGATCTTACATGTTTTTCGGCAGATGGTAAAATTGGTCCAAGGATCGACAGAATTTATGTGAATAGTTTGTTGACAGGGTAATGGAAGGATGTTAATATTAAGCCAGTCGCGTTCTCAGATCACAACATGGTTTGTGTAACCGTTGTCAATGCAGACTAGGTAACAAAAGGGGGTGGGTTTTGGAAATTAAACACAACACTGTTGGGAGAAGAATTTTATAAGAATAATATAGAGAGTTGTTGGCAGCATTGGATTAATAGGAAAACATCATATAAGAGCACATTGCAATAGTGGGAGGATGTAAAACTGGATTTAACGTATGTTTCCCGACAGTATACTATTAGAAAAGCACGGGAAATACGTAAACGCAAGAAAACACTTCATCGATCATTGATGAAATTAATGCTAAAGTAAATAATGGTGAATATAATTACTATGAATTACTGGTTAAAATAAAAGTAAAATAACAGATATAGAACAATATGAGTTTGAGGGTGAAAAATTAGAGCAAGAGCCCAGATGCATGCAGAAGGGGAAATCCAGCCCAATATTTTTGCACATAGGAAAAAGCATGGGAAATAAATACGGTGATGTACTCATTAAACATGCCAGATGGTTCAACTCTCTTTATCAACAATGAAATGAGTACTATTGTATAGAATTACTATGAGTCATTGTACAAGTCAGAGGGAATTGATGAAGATGCAAAATTGAATTTGCTAGCAAATATGGACAAGAATGTATCAGACACAGGCTGTGAATTCTGTGATCGACCTTTAACACTAGAAGATTTAACTAAATCCCTTAAAGGTATGAAACTAGAAAAATCAGCTGGGTGTGATGGCTTTCCAGGTGAATTTTACCAAACCATTTTGCACCTTGAAGGTGGAAGAGTTAGCCACTGAAATATTTTAGAAAGGCCATTTACCACCAACTATGGATAGGGCCTACGTAAGGCTAATATATAAACGAGATGACAGACGTCTAATTCAGAATTACGGACCAATTTCTCTACTATGTGTAAACTACAAAATAATATCCAGAGCACTAGCATTGGAACTTGGTGGTGTTTTAGGAGACATTATTGGAACAGAGCAGACATGGTAACCAATACCATGTTAATAAGAGACCGTATACAATCGGTTCAGAAGGATAGCATCACTTCAGCTGTGATTGCTTTGGACAACGAAAAGGCATTTGACCATGTGGAATGGGATTTTCTTTTTAATTCTTTGCAATCGTTTGGGTTAGGCACAAACTTTATTAAATGGGTTTAAGATTTTATATATGGATATCAAGAGTAGCTATTTATTGAACAATCAATTATTCAGAGAAATTGTCTTAGAACGTGGTGTTAGACAAGGGTGTTCCCTATCGCCATTATTATTTGGTATTGTGATGGACTCCCTTGGCATGGCATTGAGGCAAAATAATAACTTTCAAGGTATATGTATTCCTGGCATAGAAAGACCACTTAAGCTAGCACAATATGCTAGTGACAGGACTGTGTTTGCTAGTTCAAACAATGATTTTACAATTTTAGACTAAGTAATAGAACAGTTCCAAAATGCGTCTTTTTTGAAAATCAATAAAGGAAAATCCAAAGGATTGTTTTTGGGGCCTTGGAAAGAGCGGAATGACGGGCCACTTGAAATCAATTGGTCTAATGATACCATTAAGAGTTTAGGCATCTATTTTATCAGGAGACCGAATGCAACACAAAATTGGGATGGCCGAATATCTAAGCTTAATAGAATATTAGCAAATTGGAAGCGTCGTCGTCTTTCAATTTTTGGTAGAGTGTTTGTTGTCAACAATTTTATATTATCTGGGATATGGTATACAACACATGCCAAAACATGTAGAAAAGGAGGTTAACGAGTTGATTTTGCCATTCATATGGGAAGAAAAGAGACATATAGTTTCCCATCATGTTCTCAATAATGCTAAGTTAGAAGGAGGACTTGAAGAAGCCACCCCGAATAGCCAAATGATACCAGATGTGTCATTCTTCTTCTTTTCATTCGCTGATCATACCGCCAGTCCTGTAAGTGACTATCGACATGATCATATGCGTTAAGTGCGTGGATCCATGGTTTATTAGAGTGCGCCGTGTGGCCTGGAACCTCCGTCTTCAGAACTCGAGGTTTCTGTCAGGGTTACCTCACCCTTACCTCCTTTAGTCGCCTCTTAGGACACGCAGAGGTTACGGAAGGTGTAGTCTAAGCCCCACATACAGGGCAAACCAGATGTGTTTAAAGATCAAGTTAAGGAGTTAGAAATATTTGACAGATACATGCCTCCACCTACGTGGTGGAAGGAAGTACTAGAACAGCAATTGTGTGGCAATAGTAATATATGTTATAACAATGCAGTACTTTATCTACCGTCCTTTGCAAAAAATGGCATTCAACGTTTGTCTGATATGATACACCCCCAAACACGTAGATGGATTTCAATGCAAGAAATATCTATAAAAACACATATGAGGCATATAGATGTCCAGCGGTTACTAAATAAAATAACACATGCTGTACCAATTGAATAGGTTCGTCTGCCAAATGTAAATCATAATAGTTTCACTCCGCAACCTGCACTAGTTCTTGATGATGAGATGTTAAAATACGAAATGAGATCCAAGGAATGGTACCACGTTGTGAAACGAAAACAAGCAACACCTCCCATAGCAATTAAGAGATGGGATGACTCAAGCTATAAACCATCTAGTTGGAAAAATGTATGGAAAATCTTACATTTTCCATACATAGAAATATGGCTCATGATTTATTGTGCTGATTACTACATCGACGGCTATGTGTGGGACACTTGCCATACAAGTGCAATATAACGACTTCTGATAAGTGTTTCTTATGTCAAACAGACGAGGAAACAATCCACAATTTATTTGCAGAATGTCCAATATCGTCACAATTTTGGGAGTATATCAGCCACAAATTTGGAGCTAAGCCCATTGTTCTAGAAACACATGTAATCCATTTAGAGAATTTGGATCAAGTGGTGTAAATACCGCAAAGTCTGATAAGACTATTGTAATAACAATGCTAACCATAGGTGTTTTGTCCATTTGGAAACATCGGTGTGCGTAGATGAAAAATCCATCTATGGACAATCACAATAGATCAATACAGTCAATATTTCGTTCATTGCTGCTGAATCATATTCCTTGCGAATATTTTAGATTAAAACAGCACGGTAAAGAAAAAGTATTCGAAGACAAATCGTCCAAAAACACACAGTTTCAATAAAGTTGGGAACTGTGAAAATAAATGAGCCTGCACTAGCGTAAATCATTCAATTACTACAACTGTTTTAGCTGTGTCTTTTAATTAATCTGTGTCTTGTAATTTATTTTAGTCTGTATTTTGATATTGTTATATTTAATACTTCATTTTAACAAATGAACAGACTGGAGTAATTTAATAATCAATCAATAAATTAAGTTGCCATTGAATTATAAAAGAGTCCCGGGTAATTTTAGAAACTTGCAAATGATTTTATAGGGTTATTTGTTCCCGGGTAATTTACAAAACCTTACAATAAAGTAAATCGAAAATGTAAACAAGAGCGCCATCTATGTGTCTGTAATTTTCCAGCCAACTACATGTGTCATACTACCCACATTTTACTACGCTCGCTGATCTTTAAGGAATCAGCCCACTGGCGTCACTGTTCAATTGTTGGACAGTTGCACTCGCCACATGGGTCCACTACCACACCTGGATTGAATAGTAATGCCTTTGTTAAGTTTTGTTTTGCTATCAGATTTTTATCAGCGTATTGCTTTGTATCTATATCGTTTAAGGGGTATGTATTTATAGATTGTATTAATTTTCGTTAGTTAGATATGTTATTTATTTTTTGTTTTGGTGTAATATTAATCAGGCTTACTAGTTCATCATTTTTTCCCGGGGGTTTGCAAGCCTTTTTAAAGGAGTTCCTCTGTGAAGTTTGTCTGACTGCGTCAGCGTCGGATTTTCAAAAAAAAAAAGAATAAGAAAGAGTAGTAGTAGTAGTAGTAGTAGTAGTAGTAGTAGTAGTAGTAGTAGTAATAGTAGTAGTAGTAGTAGTAGTAGTAGTAGTAGTAGTAGTAGTAGTAGTAGTAGTAGTAGTAGTAGTAGTAGTAGTAGTAGTAGTAGTTGTTTAAACAACTTCAATATGTTACCAGGGAGAAAAGGTAGGGCACATTTCTTATACATTGAGACCATATTGGATTTATGTAAATTAGGGACAGTTCCACTATATGTAGCTTTTGGGACATTTAGTATTGTTATGGGGACCTCGGAGAAACGCAATGTGTCAAATAAAGTTCTGTTGCAATTAGAGTGATCTAATCAATGTTGAACTCGAGGTCGAAAGACGAGGCGAGTCTTCCGTTAAACGAATGCTAATCTCATATCAAATGTTGTATTACACCTATAGATTATAGTTTATAGATTCCATATGATTCATATCCTGTCACGTTGCCGTGTCTGTATCACGATTATCTACTTTGTAATATCGCATAATGTTGAACAGTTATCGGCGCCATTTTGTCTCCTCAAGCGATTTGAGTGTGATATTCATGTTAGCGCCAATACATTACATTCCTTATTATGTAATAATCATCTTGTTGAATATTTTGACACTAATTTGACTGGAAGTCGTTGCTAAGGCAGCACCAACTTCCCGTCAAATTTGTTTCAAAATATTCAACAGCCTACCTGTATGTTTGTTTTACAACCCATTAACAAGCTATAGACGGCACCTCCAGTAGTTAGTTGGTTTATTGGCCGCTTACACCGAGATGTATTTGAGCCATGACTCAATCTGAGAGGTGCTTCCCTGAAGGGTTGCGATGCTTCCCCGAAGGGTTGCTAATAGACGGCACCTCTATGACTGAGATGATATATATACTGATGCTGACAGACGGGCTTTTTTCTGATTGGTAGAAAGTAAATCATAATAAACATCATAGGCTGTAGAAACGCATCAGCATTTTAGATAATAAACTCTGAATACATTTCATTTAAATTTCATGGATAGACTATGGGTGGCAAATGTTGTCACCTGAATGGTTAGCATAAGTTAAGGTAAGTCTGCACGTAAGGCCGTTGGTGCGCGCGTGTGTATATGTATCCCGCTCATGCGTCTTGTGTACATGTGTGTGTGCCCGTTCGTGCGCGCGTGCGTGAGTGATGAGTGAGTGCGTGCGCGTGTGCTGTGTGCGTGCGTGCGTACGTGCGTGTGTGTGTGTGTGTGTGCGTGCGTGCGTGCGTGCGTGCGTGCGTGCGTGCGTGCGTGCGTGCGTGCGTGCGTGCGTGCGTGCGTGCGTGCGTGCGTGTGTTGTGTGTGTGTGTGTGTGTGCGTGTGCGTGTGCGTGTGCGCGCGCGTGTGTGTGTGTGTGTGTGTGTGTGTGTGTGTGTGTGTGTGTGATCCATTTCCCGGTTACTGATTCATCGCGCCACATAATAGAAATAAATGGAAACACGTCAATATTGTTGTATATTATATTTAAGTTATTTCATCTTATATACAATGTATATTTTACAATATGGATTGAGTATTATCTGGGAAGAGTGTGCCAATGAATAAATTACATTTACAGAAGCGTCAAAACAATCAATCAAACAGAAATGCAATCGTCACACGCGTAGTAGCATACTTTGATGATATTTCCTTTTAATATACACACTGTGTCTGCTAATATATGATGTGAAATAAATAATATATGGACTACCTGCATTTCATTTCAAACACGCGCACACTCACACGCACGTACGCACACGCACGCACACCTGCACATGTGCACGCATGCATGCATGCACACACTCAAACGCCTGCGCTCACACACGCTCTCAAATCTGAGGTCTAAAATTCTGCGCTTGTCATCATTGTGTTTTGTTGTAAATTGTCTATAACTGTGAGTGGCGAAGCCCTATTGCGGGAAATTACGTAAGGTAAAATGCCGAGAAAACGACCATAGTCATGGTGAAAATATAGCTATCCATTTCTCGCTATGCCCGCCTATTTCTAGGTAAGCTCCGCCCACTTTTACGCGTGTTGGAATCAATTTGATAAGTTGAAACCTGAAACTCACATAATCTAAATTTCAAAGTATCTATATGGGTAAGCTGTTGACTATTTTGAAACTAATTTGACCAGGGGTGCAGCACCATCTCCCAGTCAAATTAGTTTCAAAATATTCAACAGAATGTTTATTAAATTGTAAATTCATCAACGATATACAATTCGTATAAGGATAACTCACTCAGGAACTTTCTTCCTTCCTCTTCTTCTTCTTTCTCTCTCTCTCTCTCTCTCTCTCTCTCTCTCTTTCTTTCTTTCTTTCTTTTTTCTTCCTTTCTTATTCTTCGTCAGAAATTTCTGCCCGCATTTCATCCTACAGTTTTCATCCGATAATCTCTTTTAAAAATACAATCGGCAGGAACCTGGAAACTACAGACAATTACACTCCTAAGCGTTTCAGGAAAATTTATGGAAAGGATACTGTTTAAGCACATCTACAACCATCTGAATTCTAATAACCTATTCTACCAATTTCACTCAGGATTTCGACCCAATTACTCAACCACAGACCAGCTCACCTAACCAGATGGAGAAGTTCCAAAGGGAAGCAATCCATGCTATAACTGGACTTCCTAGATTTACCCAACTTTTGGCACTATATGACGAGGCAAGTCCATAGAGGAATTAAACATACGACGGAAAAACAAAAAAGCTAATACAACTATGCAAAATAATAAACGAAGAGCGTCCGACTTACCTTAAAGAATTGGTACCCGGCATGTTGACGATGCTAGTAATTACAATTTAGTAATGGAAACAATTTCCAGGATGAACAAGCTAACTTAGAAGTGTTTAGACGCTCATTCTTCCCAATCGCAATCCATTTATGGAAAGAATTGGATGCCGATACACAGAATTCAGCAACACTGTCACTGTAGAAGCAAAAAATTAACTTTAATCCCAGATCCTCTGTCCCAACGTACTACCTTTATGGATAACGACGTCTAAATGTAATTCACACCAAACTTAGAAACATCATCTGTTCTGCATCAGCCAATTAAATGCACGCTTATTTCGTTTTAACATATTAGCAAACCAAAACTGTCCACACTGCGACCAAAAAGAAAATAAGAACCATTGCCTCTTTATAGGTAATCATTACAATAATCCAATACGCAAACTCTTAAAGGAGACATCATCTTTCAAAACACCCGTCAGTGAACATACTGCTAAACGGAAATGCCTGACCTCGTATATAACCAGAATATATTTATATTTAAAAATGTCCAAGACTATATTCGCAGTATCAAAAGGTTTGATCGAAACTAGGAAAACTTTCGAGGAGTATGCTCACACCGGAACGTTTGGCGATTGCGCGCGCACACACACGCGCACGCGTACGCGCGTGCGCACACGCATACACACGCACGCACACGCTGACACATACGCTAATACTTACTACACATTACCGTAAGTATTTTATTGCTTTAAACATGCAAACACTCACATATCTACATGCACCCACACGCACGTACCAAAACAATGTACAACACCATTTGACTACTTAAATCATGTAAACACACAAAGACGCTTTAAAAGTACATGTATATACACACGCATATATACACAAATCTTATTTTAATTATTTTATTAATTTTTATCTAAATCTTATTTTCATTATGTTTATAAGTTCTTACCAACTGCACATATCCGTCATTATTATAATCTATTGCATAGTAAATTTGGGAGCGAGTCGTAACTAAGGCCCGTTTTATAAGTTGAACTTTCTGTCGCGCTGTGCTAAAGACGACTGGTTGATTTATATAGTGGTCATTTTCGGGCAAATTTAGCTGTGGTCGCACAAGAGAAGTTCGACTTATAAATCGGGCCTTAGTTGGATACAACCTGTGACTCAATCCCTATTGTCTTTTGAATAATAAAAATATGTTTAAATCAAATCAACTCCAAACTTGGTCAACTTCTGCTACATAGTCTGAAATAGTGTGCTCTTCAAAAGAATTCGGATCTGTCCAATAGATTTTAAACTAGCCACGTTTGAGTAGGCAAAAAATGTAGGGGGACTTTCACTATGAATCTTTGAAGTGCTACTACACCTAGAGTTTTGATCGGATCACTACCATACCTGGGTAGGATGTTACCCTTGGGATCCTGAAGATGTTTCCCCACCTAAAAGGTGACCTTGACCTTTGACCCCCACTGCATGGAAGATGGCCGCATAGGGAATGAATGGGGATTATCAGGATGGATCTTTGAACTGCGACAACACCTAGAGTTTTGATCAGATAACAACCATACTTGGTCAGGATGTTACCATATGGGTTCCTGAAGGGGTTGAGTGATCTGGCCGGCACATGCCCAAATGGACATCAAAATTACCAGTTATCAGAAGGTCAATGGACATATTAGAGGATACCCTGTGGTAGAATACATTGGGTGTCCAGTTTACAATTCAATCTTGATATTTGAAATACTACTACACGCGAAGTTGTGATCGGATCACGACCATACTTGGGTAGGATATTACCCTTTAGGTTCCGACGATGTCTCCCAACTTCAAAGGTGACCTTGATCTTTGACCGCCATTGCATTGAATATAGCCCCATAGGGAACGAAAGGGGATTTTCAGCATGGATATTTGAATTGCGACTACACATAAAGTTTTGATCGGATCACTACCATACTTGGTGAGGATGTTACGCGGAAGATTTTAGTTAAAAATATTTATTTTTCAAAATGGCCGCCAGACCTTTGACTCAAAATGCATGGAATATGGCCCCATAGGGAATGAATGGGAATTTCAGGATGGATCTTTGAATTGCGACTATACCTAGAGTGTTGATCAGATCACTACCATTCTTGGTTGGGATGTTATTAATGGAGGAGTTTTTTGAAAAAGATTTTTTTTCAAAATGGCCACGATGTAAAGGTTTGGGACAAAAATACCAGTTTTTGATTTTTTGCAGAAATGAACTCATTAAGAAAAATCTTGAAAAACAATTTTTTGAATTGTTTTTTTCAAAATGGCCACCAGGCGCACATTTTGGGGTCAAATGGACTACTTTTCGTTTTTTACAGAAATGAACTCAGGATGACAAACGCTTAAAAAGAATTTGGGAAGGCGGGTGAGGGGGGTGGGGAATTTTTTTTCAAAATGGCTGACAGACTTGAAATTTGGGCAACTTCTATGGCTCATATTGACTTTAGTTAGTCTCAAATTTAAAGTTGATCCATCCACAATTTTTCTAGAAATCCGCTTTTCCGTGCCACATATCCCTATAGTAAACCTATTAGAGCAATATTTGAACACGGTTTTCTCGTAGAGCTTTCTTCCGATTCTCTTCAAACCTGACCAGATTCTAGAACACCGAGAGATCTAAATAATTTCCAATGGAAATTTGAATATCTCCCTCGGTGTCAAGGTTATTCAAGGGAAAATTTTCCACTTTTCATGTTTAGCATAAGTTTCAACATGCAACTTCAAAGAGCATGTTAGAAGACACGCCTTATGTTATCGTGAGAGTCAAGATTATCTTTTAGTGTAAACCTATGGGAATTACAAGCATGTATCTTTGACCTGTGACTACACATAGAGCTTTTATCGGATCAGCACTAGGCGCGTTCAATGATCTTGTAAGACGACGCCTTAAACTATTTCTTCATGACCAGATATTGCAGATTTACAGCTATTGTAATTATGTAAAATGCTGAGAAAATGACCATAATAAACGTGACAATGTAGCTATCCATGTCCAGCTCCGCCCACTTTTGTGCTTGTAGGAATCAATTTGAAAAGTTGAAAACTGAAGTTCCCATAATTTAGATTTCAAAGTATCTACAGGGCTAAGCCGTTGAATATTTTGAAACTAATTTGACTGGGGGATGTTGCCGCCTATGGCAGCAACATCTCCCAGTCAAATTAGTTTCAAAATATTCAACATAATCTTTATTAGATTGTAACTTCATGAACGATATGCAATTCGTATACGGACTTTCCGATTTCCGTGGCGGAGGTATGTCATTTTAATTGTAACCTCAACTAAACAAATGACGTACTTTGATTATGTCGTCACGTCACATGCTTTGGTGACAGATCGGATCCGTCCGTTAGAAATTTATAGCGTATTATGTAAGAAATTATAGAATCTTAGGCCGTGTTCTCACTAAAGACTTAATTTGGAGTAACGCCATACTTAAGTGAGACCACGGCCTTAAACTCGTTCCCAAATCGTATCAAATTTGTCACTCTCATCTGGTAAGATCTACTTGTGACCTCGTTTCAATAGGGAATTTACCATATTTGTGTAATAGATTTGATACGGAATTCCTTAAAGGTGCATATTCACACCAGAATGATTGAAAATAAAATAGTTAAAAAACACGAAATAAATCTTAACATATAATGATTTCATTTCATATAAATTAATATAAACACACGTGTCCCTAATTCGAATTCACAACTAAAACATTATATTTATTTATACGGGATGACATCACCGACATCACGCTATGTTAAGATTTATTTCGATTCATTAAATCTAGTCAAACAATTTAAACGTGTAAAAGTAAACAATTTTAACATTTTTATTTTTAGGCATTTTTGGTGTGAATACGCACCTCTAACCCTTTGAATTCGAAGCTCAAAACTTCAAAATCAAGGAAATTCTTGAAAACATGTCAGCACCAGATCCCAGTCAAGTTGGTTTCAAAATATTCATCATCGATATCCAAAGTGTTAGAAACCTGGATAGTTTAGAAGAGCACTTGTTGCCGCTCCTTATGATGGCGGTTTAGTAAGGGTCTTCCCGTTAACCCTTGCAATAATAGTTTCTCAATTTTTAGATAGCGAGGCATATGCAGAAGCGGTTGAATATTTTGAAACTAATTTGACTGGAACCTGTTGCCGCCATGCGCAGCAACAAGTCCAAGTCAAATTAGTTTCAAAATATTCAAAGACATATTCACTACAACATCACGAATTTGTTGTTTTTGATCTGCAAAGGTTAAAAGGGTTAACCGTATAAGATATGTATCTCATCCCCGTCGACTGGTATCGTTTTTTCTAGAGGGGAGGAGGGCGTCTGGTTAGCGTCTGTCGATCCATAGGTAGATCGTCCTACACTGGCAACCAGCAGAGGGCGCTCGCGTTCTGAGCTCTTCCATATTCCATAACCAAAATAGATAGCGAACCCTGACAAGGAGGTGTAAAGAAAATGTGTTATGACCATGAATGTTGTGACGATCGTCACCACCACTCTATACTCCACCAGCCATTCACATTTACTCTCAATACCTAATACCCACTCACTCACCCTAAAACCCACCATCGGACCCTACCCGCTACAGCAGGTCATCATTAACTTCAACCTAATACGGGTACACAACTTTCCACTTCGACCACCCTGACACTCCACACCCCTCCCCTGCCCCTCCATGCCGCAATCATCCACATCGCATCACATAATCTCCATCAAATACTGACACACGCACATACACTCACGCACGCACGCGCGCTCACACACACACCCACCCACCCACCCACCCGCACGCACGCACGCACGCACGCACGCACGCACGCACTCACGCACGCACGCACGCACGCACGCACGCACGCACGCACGCACGCACGCACGCACGCACGCACACACCCACCCACCCACCCACCCACCCACCCGCACGCACGCACGCACGCACGCGCGCTCACACACACACACACCCACCCACCCACACGCACGCACGCACGCACGCACGCACGCACGCACGTACTCACGCACGCACGCACGCACGCACGCACGCACGCACGCACGCACGCCCACCCGCCCGCCCGCACGCACGCCCGCCCGCACGCACGCACGCACGCACGCACGCACGCACACACGCACGCACGCACACACACACACACACACAGCTCCACCAAAAACCATGACATATTACCATTCTCACCCACCCACCCACCTCTACAACTGCCATTGCTAGCAACCCAGCCTGTTACTGTAGTGCTAGCCCAACATCTACCCGCAATTCGCGGTATTTTTCACTCATATATGATTGGAAAGTGGGTTGACAGTATAAGTTAGAGAATAGCAGGATACACGTAAAGCTATGGCAGACCAATTTCTAGCTAAGCACCGAAACTTTGTGTGTTGGAGTCGAATTGAAACTTCGAAACCCGAATATCCGGAATCTCAATTACAAGCTAACTAACTATATGGGTAAGCCGTTGGATATTTTGAAACTAATTCGACTGGAAGCCGTTGCTGCCGATGGCAGCAACAGCTTCCAGTCAAATTAGTTTCAAAATATTCAACAGAATGTTTAGTAAATTATAAATTCACAAAAGACATACAATTCGCATACTTCCGTGATACCATTTCGATTTTCGAGACTAAGTTACGTCATTCTAATTGGGACGTCAACCAACATGGTACGTATTTGATTATGACTTGAGATACTTGAGTTTCTTAAAAGACCACCACTTTGTTGTGATCCCAAGGCAATTTACTATGATAAAGTCGCTATCCAGATACGAACTTTATCAATTGCCTTCACGCGTGCCTGTGCGTGTGCGTGAGTGCGCCTGTTCTCGCGTGCTTGAGAAGTGTTTGCGATTACCTATAGCCATCCAAACAGCGAACCGTATCCACGTGGGCACTGGAAGTTTGAGCATTAGATAGACGTTTACAAATATACTGATAATTGCACTAAACGGCACACACGGCACCTGGGAAGAACAGATACACCTCCAGTAACTGTAAAGGTCACTCCCTATGGCATCTGGGGTGCGTTCAAGAGCGCGAATGTGTTCACACTTGCCATGTGACCGAACAAAATGTTCGTGTTCGGCGAGCTGAAAATATTCGCGCCCCTGAACACACGCCCCCCCCCCCTCACCCCCACCGATTTCTACGAAAATAATCTTATTCACGATTATTTCTCGTAGCTAGCAATATCAGCTACGTCATCAACATGGACGTCATCAAATATGACACGAGCAGGCCCGTAGGCGGGATGACACATTGAGAGAGGGGGGTGGGGATGTAGGAGTGGTGTGCGTGCGTGCGTGCAAAACAGGCCTTTACGGTGGTCCTGAGGAATATCCATTTGTAGGCCAAGAGAAGACTATTTTTGAAAACCTCCCAGTAGAATTAATGTCTCGGTAGTCCAGTCAGTTATTCTAACGGTAAATCTTCAAAAGTAGTCTTCTAAATCTTCAAAAGTAGTCTTCTCTTGGCATTTAAAAAGACTTTAAATAAGCAAATGTTTTAATTTTTTGATCAAATTTAGACATTAAAGGGTTCGATTGTAAATTTATCAAAGACACAATTCATACCCTTGACTGACGTTTAGAGCTTCAAGATGGATCTATGCTACGCTATTATGATTATGACGTCAGCCTACAGGTGACGTAATTTATTATGACGTCAGATACTTGTGTGACAGATCATATTCCTCTTCTTTTAGTGTTCATTGGCAGGTACTCATACAGTGAACCTTTCCAGTTTATCCACCCATCATATGACATCATAATAAACTATATGACGTGTAGGACGACATCATAACCAATGACGTCATGAATGACGTAGCTAAGTTCATCACGAACACTTAATTGACGAGGGACTAAGCGTTGCTGTACGAATTGTATGGCTTTACTATTTAATAAAAATGCTGTTGAATTTTTTGAAACTAATTTGACTAGCCGCTGTTGTTGCTTGGAAATTGATAGTCAGGCAGTTCATTGATCGATCGATCCCAACACGGTGAAGTGTGGGTGGAACCATGGAACCTAGCTACAAATTGGCGGGGCATACTTAAAACTGGATTTCTCCGTTGACACACCTACCTTAAATGTGAGTTCTGTCTTATTCTGTGGTTGACGCCATATTACAAATGTTCCCACGATAATAAGGGCGCCAAACAAGCAGCTAAGTGCAATTGGCCACCAATCGTGATTGCTTAGATGTTCTTCCCCGAATATTAGCATTACAGCAAACACCACTAATAATAAACCTGGGAAAAATATAGATATTTTTTATTATATTAACCCTTTAACCCTCGAATTTGGTCAGGAAAATTCCAATTTTCTCATAGAAAATGTCAATTTGCAGAGGAAGCGAATACCATTTTTGAAAATTTACCACTGGAATGACTGGCTCGGTTAAAGATAGTCTTCTCTTCGTCTGCAATTGGATATTTTTCAAGACCAGTATAGAGGCGATCTTTGGCCGATACGAGTGCTAAAGGGCTAATAAATAGGCCTAATTCATTCAATTGCATTTCTAGTGTCATATTTGCATAACAATTATTGAGAGAATTTCATCAATTTTGAAATAGTTACACTAGTTCATTCTTCAATACGCGCAGGTATGTTCATTATTGGTGTGATTATGACAATAGCCATGTAAATATCGCGTTATAAATACAACCCAATACAATGCAACGGATTAATCTAATCTTTCACTCCAGTATTGACGTCATAACCGATTACGTCACATTTAGGTTGACGTCGTAATCGCAATTGACACCGTTATGAAGCCGAAATAGTCCGTCAAATATACGAATTGTATGTCTTTGATGGGTATAGTCTATTATTTAATAAATATTCAGATGAAGATTTTGAAACTAATTTTACTGGGTGCTGTCAAATTAGTTTCAAAATATTTGACAGATTAGCTTTATAGTTATCTCGAAATGACATTCTGAGAATTCTAATTTTATAAATCGATCCCACCACGTCCAAAGCGTGGGCGGAGCTTAGCTAGAAATGGGCCGGGCATAGCTAGAAATGGATCCCTCATTTATGTCAATAGATAAACAAAAATGTAGATTTAATAACATTAATTAGGCTAACCCTTTAACTCTTGAAATTTTAGTGTCCCAATTATCTGACGTCATAATCAATTAGGTCACGCGTTAGCCGATGTCACAAACACAATCCCAGAATCCCAATAACGATTTGTGTAAGCTGTTGAATATTTTGAGAATAATTCGACTGGAAGCTGGTGTTGACAGCTTCCAGAGAAATTAGTCTCAGAATATTGAATATAATGATTATCAACGTGTAAATTCAACACTGACATATCAATTCAGCATGAATTCGTGTCTCGCGAGATCTCCCTCCATACGAGATCGAGAAACGAGTCTCGGGTGTAATGATTGGCCACTGGCGTAGTAATTTCCACTAAAATATTATCAGAAAATAGTCCCTCTTAATTCGTTTTAAAATTCCAATCGGACGCAAATAAAATGAGGCCAAGAATTTCTTGACATTACATAGATGCTGATACCACATGAACCACTGGATGAATCGAATTGACCGTTCCAGTTTGAGCTATGCCCCGCCCATCGTTACCTAAGCTCCACCCACACATCGGTCGCGTTGGGATCGATCGATCTCTGAACTCACTGACTATCAATTTCCAGAAAGCTATACAGGTACAGGTAAGCTGTTGAACATTTTGAAACTAATCTGACTGGGTGCTGTTGCTGCCCATGGCAGCAACAGCGCCCAGTCAAATTAATTTCAAAATTTTCAACAGCATGTTTATTAAATAGTAAAGACTTACAATTCATACAACCTGACGGACTATTAAGCATCTAAGACGGACAAAATTGAATAGAATCATTTATGACGTAATGATTATGACGTCAGAATATGCGCCACGTAGTTGAGTATAGCGTCATATGATTGACTGAAGAAATGGATTCATGAATTGATTTCTATATCAAGCTAGTCATACGGGTATAAAGATGCTATAAAAAGCAACACGACCCACAGTGGTGCTTTTATAGTCCACTGCGGAGAGACTGGAGTCTAGTCGTTGTGATGACGTGACAAGATGGCTGCTCATTACGTTGGACGCGTATTCTTTAGATTGACAATTCAGAGACTTACTGTCGAACCTATCCGCTTTCATCGCGGATCCACGTCTCTTGAGTGTGACGTCATCTAACAAGTGATATATTTGGATTATGACGTCAGCTACGCGAGTGGCATATCGGATTTCTCCATTGCAACACAATTACCATAATACTCACTAAGTATACACGTTGTTACTATAGCGATGCGTTGTGACAGTGGTGTGGGCTCTATAGTTGTTTTACAGAACATAGTTTTCACAATTAGCCCCGTTGACCAGCCCGCTGAGTCTATGCCACGTGAATGTTCGTTAAGTAGATCCCTATCTACTGACTCAGCACCGGGCTGTGACGCGTCCGTCATGTACCTAAAAATACGTGAAAATATGGGTTAGTACAGTACAGCTCATAAATAAGTTAAAATGAGTTCAAAACAAAAACGGAAACATATTAGTTTCTTCGATTTTGAACACGATGTAAGAAATTTTCTGTTGAGTATTTTGGATATAATTCGAGTGGAAGCCATTGTAATGGCTTCCAATTCAAATTATGTTCAAAATATACAACAGTACATTTTATTGTTTTGGAACCGTGCAATGCCATTTCTGAGGTTTACTGTGGTATCGCCTAAAATGTGATGTGTCCTGTTTATGTTTTTCGGTTGACGGCATGAATTTTTCAAGGCCGTGTTTGTGGCAACGCGGCCATGGGCACTGATGAAGAATGCCAGGGGTTAGCCATTCTTGCGTCTTTCAACACAGGGCCGGTTTACCCACTAGGCTACTTTGGCTACAGCCTAGAGTCTCGCGTTTAATCGGGGCCTCCCGCTTTAAAGCAAACATATTTTAAAGTTTTTTTCTACAGGCCATGTATAACGCAACAAGGAGACAAACTCGGTACCATCCACACTACAGTAATACAGTCGTCTTGATTAATGGCAATTTGCAGTACAAGAGAAGAATATGTTTGGAAATTTACCACTGTAATGACTGGTTCGGTAACCGAGACAGTCATTCCAGTCGTAATTTTTCAACAAATATTCTTCTCTTGTACTGCTAATGGACATTGGCTATGCAATGGCGTGAATTTTATTGTCCCGTTAATACCATTTTGATGGTCAAAAGAATGTCCATTTTCAGGACGACAGAACGTTATTTTCATAAATTTCAGTGGTAAATAAAAAAAACCTTCTTCTGTTGGCCTTCAAAAATTATACTTCTCTCTTGAAAAATCTTGATCAATTAATAATATTATGCCAAATATGCCTCAGATTGCATCTCACAGCATCTAGATTTCAAAATCGAACGCTTAAGAGCTCCAGCCTATGGCCTCGCGCCAGCTTAAGCCGGCTGAGTGTATTGTTGAGTCTGCCTATCTTGGACATATAATCAACACACACACAAACAGTTGCCATCTGTCATCTGGTTGGTGTGGTGATGGCTGGATTCAGTTCAGCGTAGAACGACTCAATCAAAACGGTTTAACCGGTTAACAATCAACCCGCGGCCAAAAACGACTTCTGTAGTGGTCTTGAGAAACGTCCCTTTTCCGACCAAGAGCGGACTTTTGAAAATTTATCACTAGAATGACTGATTCGATAATCGAGCCAGTCATTCCAGTGGGAAATTTTCAAAAATAATCTCTTAGTCTGCAAATGGTCATTTCCTTATAGAAGATTGAAATTATCTTGAACAAATTTGAGGGTTGAAGGGTTAATGTGTCGCTTTAAATAGCAGCACCAATAGTCTGCTAGCTGATGAACCCAGAAATGTCACAAACTACTATCAGGCTTTATGTGCATGGGAAATGCAACATATGTGCTAAGGACTCTAGCACTTTGTATAATTGACCTAATTAGCATATTAATTGGATCAAATCATTAACTTAAGTATATATACCTTAGTGGGCCATCCTGAGACTCGGTTTTGGTTTCTAAATCCATTCTTTGGACCTAAATAAATCTACGAAACATAGTTCGAGGCTCCTACCATCCATATATTGTCGTACAGCAGATTTACGTGTATTAATCGAATTCTGTCAGTGCATTGATTCCATTCTGCGAAATTTCCGTTTGCCCCATAACATATTTATGCAGTATAGCAATGAATGGACCTTTCCAGTTTATCCATCCACCATATGACGTCATAATCAATTATGTGACGTGTAGGATGCCGTCATAATCAATTATCTCATGAATGACGTAGATAAGTGCAACATGAACGCATAATTGGTAAGCGTTGTTGTACGAATTGTATGACTTTACTATTTAATAAACATGATTTTGAATATTTTGAAACTAATTTGACTTGGTGCTACAGGACCCAGTCAAATTAGGTTCAAAATATTCAACAGCTTACGTGTATAGTTTTTTTGCAAAAATTGATAGTCGGGGAGTTCAGGGATCGATTGGTCCCAACACCAGCGAGGTGTGCGCGGAGATTAGCTAGAGATGGTGGGGCATAGTTAATACTGGAAACGCCCATTTGACAGAAGCGTGGTTAAAGCAATGCAAAATCAATCCCAATCTAGCGCAGAATAAACTCAATCACGACACAAATGATATCGTGTATTATAATCCGAGCATTTTCCATCCGAGAAAATGATATATAATATACTTCCAAAATCTAATGTAAATGTCACACTGAGCAGGAACACACGCTTTTCGGGTCTTATGGCGTCTAAAATAACGTAATAAGTCTCAAGTTTTCCCATTTTTTTTTCATTACATCCGGGATATTCAACAGCATATGGCACACAATTTAAAACTTTAACCCGTTAACACTCATATCAGCCAAAAACGGCATCTGTAGCGGTCTTGGGGAATGCCAATTTGCAGGCCTAGGAAAGACAATTTTTGAAAATTTACCACTGGAATGACTGGCTCGATAACCAAGCCAGTTACTCCAGTGGTAAACTTTTAAAAAATAGACTTCTGGTGGTCAGCAAATGGCCATTTTCCATGAGAATTGAAAATTTTAAAAGCAAATTTTAAGGTTAAAGGTTTAAAGATAGAATCAATTTAATGTATTAAACAACCAGCAATATGGCATAACACGCACGCACGCACACAGCACGCACGCACGCTCATGTCAGATTTCCTCTTTTAGAACAACCCTAAGTTTCTAAGCATCATTTAAGTTAAGTCTAGTTGCATAGGTGTGCTGTGTGCAAGGTAAGGAAAGGCACAGCGAGGCATACTTGCTTGGATGTGGTATCAGGGAGGGGTTTGGTGAAGGTGGTGCGAGGAAGGTTGACATCATCTGTTGGTGGCAGCTCAAATACTTGCACTTTATACCTGAGGTGTGACACAAATTATTATTATTATTATTATTATATAATATTATCTTATTCGTTTCTGTCGTCGTCTACGTTATTGTTGTTGTTGTTGTTGTTGTTGTTATTGTTGTTGTTGTTGTTGTTGTTGTTCTCTCTCTCTCCTTCCTCTCTCTCTCTCTCTCTCTCTCTCTCTCTCTCTCTCTCTCTCTCTCTCTCTCCCTCCTGTAAATCTCTCATCTTTCTCTTTCACTCTCACGTTCTCTGTATCCTTTCCTCCCTCACCCCTGCGCTCTCCTGCACGTCTCTCAAGATCACATCTCTGTCTCTCCCTTCATCCTTATCTCACCCCTGCTCTCGCTTTCCCCCACCCTTCACCCCCTCCCTCTCTCACTCTCCCCTCCCTCCCTCACTCTCCCCTCCCTCCCTCCCTCTCTCTCTCTCTCTCTCTCTCTCTCTCTCTCTCTCCCCTCCTGTAAATCTCTCATCTTTCTCTTTCACTCTCACGTTCTCTGTATCCTTCCCTCCCTCACCCCTGCGCTCTCCTGCACGTCTCTCAAGATCACATCTCTGTCTCTCCCTTCATCCTCCCATCGACCTCTATGTATTTACCTTAGGATAAGGACACAGATTGCCACGAGTGTATATGCTAGCAGAGTTCCTATGGACATCATATTTACGAGCTCAGTCACATCAAACAACATGGCCATTCCACCTGATTGAAGTAAATTAGAGAGCATTAGTTTACCACCTTTAACCCTGAAAATGTCAAAGTCACAATTTCCAGACAGGAATACAACAAATATGTCGAATATTTTGAACATAATTTGACTGGAACCTGTTATGTTAGCTTCAACATATTCAGCATAATATTCAATATATCATAATGAATTGGCCGTTTCTGGTCTTTAAAAGGTTAAAAGCGTTAAACAGAAGGACGCAGTGGACCTTTCCAGTTCTAGCTATGCCACGCCCACATCTAGCTAAGCTCCACCCACACTTCGCCGTGTTGGGATTGATCGATGCCCGAATGCCCTAAGTAGAATTTTCCTGAAAACTATGCGGAACACATTTATCTCACAGGTTCGGTAAAGGAGCTTAACAGTTTGAAAACTGAATTTCCAGATTTTCGTTTTCGATTGAACTATAAAGCTAGGGTGTTGAATATTTTGAAACTAATTTGACTGGGTGATGTTGCTGCCTATGGCAGCAACACCGCTCAGTCAAATTAGTTTCAAAATATTCAACGAAATGTTGATTAAATAGTAAATTCATCAAAGGCACGCAATTAGCAAGCAGTAACTATACAGGTAGGCTGTGAACTATTTTAAAACTTATTTGACAGGAACCTGTTGATGGCATAGGCAAAAACAGATCCCAGTCAAGTTCGTATCAAAATATTCAACATAATATTTATTAAACTGTAAACGAGAGATCGAATTCGACTTTTCGGGGCCGAAGAGTTATTCTCCAAAATTGTATTATCTTCTGCTTCAATCGGATGAAGCTCGTGATAACAGTGTCTAAGTTAGCATTAAATCATGTGATCATAGTACACGTGACGTACTTGATTATGAAGCCTGATACTCGATTGACACATTGAACCCCATCTATTGTATTTCTTGAATGGATGGATCCGATCTGTGACTCAAGAATATAGCGTTAATATCAAATACGTCACATGTACAGTGAGGTCACAACCGAAATGCGTAACGAATGACTTATCTAGGTCCGTCCGGAACATTGACTAGTCTGTTGGGAGTCAAATTAGTTTCAAAATATTCAACAAGTTACCTGTATAGTCACATTGAAATTGGGATTCTGGGAATTCAGGATTCAAAGTATTTAATATAGCTTAATGGTATATGCAGGATTACACAGGGAATTAGGTTGGTACCAAATCAAATGTGATCTCCCTTGAGAGTTTCATGTGAATTCCACCTTACCAGCAAATAATCCGGATATGATGGTCGCTAGGAAAGGTGTCTTAAAGCGCTTGTAAATGTGTGACATAAACCGGAAGATGAGACCATCGGTTGCCATAGCGTAAAGCACTCTGGGTAGCGGAAACATGGCGCCCATAAGGCTAAGGGAAAAAGTAACTGTAATATGTTAAAGTCAGGTCGTGCGGGGTTGCATGCGTGGGCGAGTGCGTGTGCGAGTGCGTGCGTCTTGGCAGGCGTGCGTGAACCACATTTTTCACAGATGCACATTGTTACAATGCATGGATCAGATCTGTCACTCAAGTATATGACTTCATAATCAAATACATTGCTAGTTGGCCGACGTCACAATTACAATGAGGTATATCTTCGTCAGGAAATACAAACATCCGTTAGGAAGTGTACGAATTGACCTTTCTAGTTTATACACCAATAATATGACGTCATAATCAACTACGTGACGTGTAGGATGAAATCATAATCAATGGCGTCATGAATGGCGTAATTAAGTTCGTCACGAACGCTAGTTGATGATGGACTAAAAGAGTTGTTGTGCGAATTGTATGTCTTTACTATTTAATAAACAAGCTGTTGAATATTTTGAAACTAATTTGACTGGGCGCTGTTGCAACAGGATATTTATTAAAAAGAAAAGACATACAATTCGTACAGCAAAACATAGTCCGTCTTCAACTATGTGTTCGTGACGTACTTATCTGCGTCATTCATGACGCTATAATGCCGTCATTGATTGTGATGTCATTCTATACATCAAGTAGTTTATTATGACGTCATATGATGGATGGATACAGTGGAAAGGTGAATTAGCGACCCCGTGGGAGACGTCAAGTGTTAACATAGGCATATAGCTATATAGCCTATATCTAGTGAGTCCCACGAGAACAAACATATAAAACGCAGCTTTGTAAGATGCCCTTACCTGGTCAAGGTATCAAGGGTTGCAATACATAACAAATGGACCGTCAAAGAGCTGGTCACTAAAGACAGGTTTTCGGGTTGTTTAATACAAGTCATATGCTATGGAAAATAACCTATGGCCCGAATGATGGGAGATACCGAATGCAACCCTTTCACATGTCATCTAAGTTGACAGAAAATCGCTTTTGCGACGGTCTTGAGAAATGTGTATTTGCAGAACAAAAGAAGACTCTTTTTTGACAATTTGTTATTGGAATGACTGGCTCGACAATCGAGCAAATCATTCCAATGATAAATTGTCAAAAGCAATCGTTTCTTGGTCTGTAACTGGACATATTCTACGGGAAAATCGAAATCTTCTTGACTATAAAATTGAGAATTAAACGGTTAAATTTCAACATTTCTTGTTCCCGTAATCACATGTCCACTATAGGCTGATATGCTCGCACTTACCTTGTTGAAAGGGCGGCAATTCCTCCTACAGAGATGATATATTTAGCCACGCCCCATCCAGCCCTCTCAAAGGCGAGAGGGAGAGGTGCTTGCCGGTCAAGCAGGAAGTACGGGACCATTAGAGTTAGCACAGTGGACACGGTGAAATACGCCAAGAAGATCACCAGGAGAGAGATTGAGATGCTGAGCGGGATGGCTTTTCGTGGGTTCTTTACCTCCTCGCCTATGCAAATAATAATAATAATAATAATAATAAAAATAATAAATATAGCCGCAAGCGGCGATGCATTAGGGATGGGGTGGGGCGTGTGTGTGGGTGGGGCGGGTGTGGGGGTGGGGTGGGGTTGGGGGGATGCAAACGCTAGCATCTTGGTCACTAAGACGAGAACCTTATCTGAGACAGCTCTTATAGGTGGCTTAGAACCTAAATAACCCCCTAGATAGGGGCGCCGAAAGCACAGGGGCAGCGGTGGCAGCGTGGGAAGCTGTGCCCTTTACCCGTTTCTATGCGAAAAACTTTACTTTAGAACTTTAAATTAGAATTTTAGAATATTAAGAGCAGACTGAGCAGTTGTATTAATGTTCGGTTGTTTTGACATTAACGCACGTCCATAGAGTTATATGGAAGTGCTTCTAGGCCGCATCAAATCATCAATGCAAACGCTATTTATGTAGTGGCAGTTACATGCGACATATTGCCTTTTTTTATCTGTAAACGTTGCATGTATCTTTGCAAGTATATGTAAGATACATAGTCATAGGCTAAGTGATACTGGTCCGCGCTCCGTTAAGGCCTTGCTTGGTGGGTAGAATAGAACATATGTGCAATGATGGGCGGCTGGGTGCAGCAATGTGGAAACACTAAGGGATATTAGAACTAACAGCAACTCTCAAGCTCAAATTTTTAATTGACGTGTGAAGCAGATGCAAAGGTCGAACTAATGTGTGTATACATATGGCTGAAGTGCAATGTTGGTGGGTGTCTTTGAGGAATATGTCTAAGATGTGCTCCCCACCCCACCCCACCCACATTTATAGAATAGGAGGTGGGTGTGACTGGGGCCTCCATCGAAAAATGTAACTATTAGATGCGCTTAGAAGCCACCTGGCCCCCAGCCAATATGCGGCTCATTGTGCTCCTCAACAGCAGAAGGAAATTCCTATCCAATGTTTCTCTATGCTGTATCCGAGACAAGATCGATTACTTCACCGGATCATGTCAAAGTGGCTTCAAACGTGGACGCGCCTGCACAGACACTGTATTAGATTCAACGCATGCTTGTGTCGGTAGTCATGTCCAAACACTGGGACTTCCACAAAATTGGCATTGACATCTCACGAGCCTTCGACACAATTACACGCTCAAAGATCCTAGATGTACTACGCCAGGCCAGTTGCAATGAAGATGAGCTACGGCTAGTGAGACTACTGCTTGCAGACACCAAGCTGAGAGCACGAGTCAAGTCAGTGAAGTCTGTAGAGTTTGAGACATCAATCGGCTCTCCACAGGGAGATGGTCTATCGCTGGTGCGTTTCACCTGCTGCCTTGCTGCCACATTGAAATCTGTGCAGAAAAGTTCCACAAGACCAAACCCCCAGTGTCAATGCTGGGCAAACTAAAAATTTAGAATCTCTTTATGAATGAATCCAAAACAGAGTTCACCCACATATGCCTATCGACAAAGCATGAAACTATAGAAAATGACGACCCCCGAACCATGGAGGAAAAGTAAAATCCTGGGTTCACTTCTTTGCAATACTGCTGACATTTCTGCACGCTGCGTCATGGGGAACATAGCTTTCCAGTCCTTCTGGAAGTTATGGATTCGTAGATCAACGATGCCCTTGATAAAGAGGCTACGTTTATACAATGCAACCTGCGTATCCTTGATGCTGTATAACTGTAACAGCTGGGCAGCTCCAAAGGCAGCTCTAGACAAACTCGATGCCTGCTACCCCAAATACATACGCACCATCACTGGACACCAATGGCCAGACAGCATAATTTCCAACGATGCACTATAAAAGATGTTTAATACGTTGCTGCTGTCTGTAAAAGTCGCCCAGCAATGATGGTCCATGTTTGGCCATTTGCTAAGGATGCCAGAAGAGACACCAGCACAGAGAGCCTTGGAATTCACCATACGCGGAGCCAGCAAATACAAAGCCAGGAGAGGACGTCATCGCATAAACCTGCTAAGCGTGCTACGAGGTGACCTCAAGAAAGCAGGACTCGGTACACTCAACTCAAGAATGGACCTGAGGAAACTAAGGATTTCAGCTGAGGACAAGACATAGTGGGCAAAAGCGAAGAAGGATTGATTGCAGCTGTTGAATGTTTCTACTACTACAACCGCAGAATACAGTAATCATACATAGAAGCCATCTCCTATTGTAAATATGGGATTGTTACGTGGGAAGTCATGACCCCACGGGATGTCTTATAATTCACGCAAGACCCAAAAAGAAATTAAGTTTTGAATACCAGGGGAGCTAAAAGTCTAGGTGAGCTAAGATGGATGCTACAGTATTGCATCAATGATATTTATGTACATACAATTCGAGATTGGAAAGTTGGGATGACTAAGCATCATCCATGTACATGTCTGAGTCGGCCAGACACCTGTTATTTATAAATATGTGTCAATCATTGGGACGGTGGAAAGTCGAGCCAGCCAGGTCATCTCTTTATATCTAATAGAAGTGCACTAATGTTAAATGAATAGGATGCTGTTTATAGCGTTGCACAACCAGCAGATGAGATTAATATGATGATGATAGTAATAGGATGATTTAATTGGAAATGATTCTATGGTTCTGAGTTGATGTGTGTTTGAAAATGATTTAGTTAAAAGTTGCTGCTGCTTAGCGGCATTCACTTTTATGATATTCAGCAGTTGTTGATAGTTGTAGTTTTGGAAATAATTAATGTTTAGTGGCTAGTGTTGGGATCATGAATTATGAGAATAAATTGAACGTGACTAACAGACACAGTTGAAGACGTTAGCAGACTAGTATTCGATCCTGGGCTAGAACAAAACCATCTGGTAATGCATCATCCAGCATGTGTGCCTAGCACCCTAGGATTCTGGAGACTTCTCCATTAATACACAATGGACAGGACATGGACATTAGCACGTCCTTTAGGAATTCATAACAGAATCGAAATTTATTGATAAACTATATGCCACTCATTTTATGGCATGCATAAACAACACATACCTTTATGTTGTTAGTTAGCTGACAGATCGCATCAAATCAGAACCGGTTCCCACTGCTTTGACTATATGAGGCACAATCTTCATGGAAGAATTGGGCAGAGTATGATTGGTCGGAGTGGCGTCATAACCATTCAAGACCAGCCAGACTTTGCAGCAAAGAATTATAAAGAATAAAGTGGTGTGCCAGAGCAAGTGAGGGAGGAATCACTGATTGGTTGAAAGGAACAGTCAGTTATCAGGTCATAACTTCTAGGAAGAGATAAGCAGAAACTGATTGGTGACTTTATTGTTTGCCAATCAAAGTGTGATTATCGGGTACGTAGAAAAGTTGTCAGAATAGTTTCTGAGAGAAATTGTGCATTTCTGGGAAATAAGCAGAATATTGGAAAGTCCGAAATTGGGCTATATAAGGAGGTACTTCTCTCAGAACAAGTTAATCCTCAAACCATCTTCAATTGATCTTCTGATTCAATCAATCGGATTCATCACACGATTCCAAGCTATGGCTGATATGCCTAACGAGCTTGAGGTAGGACAAGTTAGGGTAGAACTAGATTAGTTTAGGATAATAGTTTTATGTACATCATATTGTACCAAGTATTCTTGGTATGAACAATCTTGCTCGACCATTCAATCAGTTTATATTATAGTGTAAATAAAATCTTTTATCTTACATATATGTAAGACCAGAAGTTTGTTAGTTTGTCGGAAATCTAGTGAGCTGGGAGACACACCCAGTCCTTACCAGGATCTTAGATCGGTCAGATTAGGCCCAGCAGTCTGAAATCAATATCGTCCATTCACCACCAGTCAGACGAGGCGAGCCGACTGCAGCTACTTCGCCCCATCCCACTACTGGCAACGTTGTTGTAGCAACACTTAAAAGTTTCCGGTAGCGAGCGGGAGTGACAAACTCTATCATCGAAGATCTTAGTTAGTTCCAATTATTCTTGAAGGCCACGCCCACCCCAAAATCTTCAATGGCAAGCCTGCCAGGATCCTAGATTCATTTTTGATTCATCAGGGACTTGTATTCCGCACAGGAGTACAAATCAGTTAAAAATTGTCAGTATGTTTGAAATTATGAACAATCCTTCTGAGAAAGAAGTAATTTCATTATTAAATGATTTAAACAATAGAATCACATGCTTTATAGATTTAGCTAAACTGTCAGACATTCCGAAAGTAATTCAACATTGTGAGTACTGTGAAACAATATAATTCGCATTACGACTGACGTACGGTGTGAAGATCAACCCCTGTTTGAATCGCATAGTAGTTCAGTTGTGTTACCAGTAATGTAGGAATTTCGATCAGTAACTTCATCAAATTATAGAATGGCAACGTCACATGCAGTAAACCCATCACAGGCTTCTGTGGGCGTGATGAATACAATTGGAATGAGAATTGCAACTGCAGTGTCCAAGGAAGAGGATCAGGGAGAATTGGAGCATGTGCTTCGTCAAGAGGCGCATGAGCTAACACAGAGGGTTAAACCATGTGATGGTTTAATACCAGAAGAAGTGAGGCAGTTCTTAGATGAAACTCGTCGCGTTTATCAAGCGATGCTGGGAACCTTGCCAGGCATATTCATTTATGTGATGACAAACGCATCAAGAGGAGCACTAAGCAAGGCTCTCGATCAGTTTATACTGAACAAGGATAGGGCCAATGTCACCTATGATCAACTGGAACAGTTTGTGACTCTAAACTTTATATCGGCCAGTGAAAAGGAGAGGGTCAAGTATGATTTAGATGCTGTGAAGCAACGGTCAAATGAAACCATCCTAGCCTTCAATCATAGATACATAGAACTGGCAAAACGTTCATACCCCATTGTAAATGATGACACCAAAAGAATTGTATTGTCCGATTACATTAGGGCATTATATGACAAGCGTATGGGAAGACGGATTGTCCGCAAGAAGGCCAAGAATTGCGACAAAGCAATTGCGATGATGGAGGAAGAAGAATGTTGCAATAACCTGTTGCAAGCCATGAAAATTCCTGTATGTCATGAGCAGGAAATGGAGGTCGACGTCATTGACATACAGGAAGTGAAGGATATTTGGAAAATTATCTGGGCGATGCGAACCCAGATTTCGCAACAGAGCAAGATGACAGAAAAGCTCTGCTCGGTGATTGAAAATCTTCAATCAGCACCTGCACCACAACCACGACAGCAACAGCATTCGCGAGCTGACCAAAGGCTGCTCCCAAGAAAAGTGAAGCACCTACTTGTTATAATTGTGGTAGGAAAGGACACTTTAACCGGGACTGCACGCAAGCAATACAATCATCACCGAACACCAGATCAGCCTCACGTGCACCTAGGCTGATTAAGTGTTTTAGTTGTGGGAAATTAGGCCATATGGCCTCAGAATGTTATTCCACACCAACTGCGCCTAGTCCACCAAAGCGCAACATAACATGCTTTAAATGCCAGAAAACTGGACACTATCAAGTTATGTGTCTGATGAATCAGCCTCCTCAACCACCACGATGGGCAATGAAGAGACCACATCAGCCCGATAACTCTGGTTATCATGACAAAGCACCCATGGAAATTGACGAAGTAGATCATCAACGTTACGATCAATGATATGACTATGATGAATGCGCGTCATATGATTCTGGACGAGAAACAGCCCCTCGTGCATATTCTCGGAACACGCGGAAAGACATCTGAAACTGCATGAACCGTGACTGTGAGTATGTAGATCGTGATGGCTTCATATTGACAGATGAGTGGACTGACGAGTATGGCCATTATTCATATGGTATCGGAGGAGCCACATCAGGAGAAAGCCGGCGATGATCATACACTAAAGTTGTTGATAGGCAACGACGCTCATTAAACGAATATGGAGGGAACCAGTGACTGAAAGGTTCCTCATCCGGTTAGAAGTGGAAGTGAATGGTCAGGAGAACAATGGGGGTGAGTACTTAGATGCTTTGATAGATACTGGTGCTAGTACCTTCCTTGTTAGGAAGGATATATGGAGGAGCATCTTAAATGCTCGTCCATTAAAGTGGGCTAATACTCTGTTAGCTGTAAATAGTTTACCAATCAATATATTAGGAGAAACTCAGATTAAATTTCAAGATGCCAGGCCAATTCCATGTATGATGGTGGAATGCATGAGGCATGAGTGTTTAATTGGTGCGGATGCTTTGTATATGGGAAAGGCGAGAATTGATCATGGGACAAGGGAAGTGGTGTGGTTTGGAAGGCAATATCCACTCAGAATACCCTTTAGGTCTCAAAGTGATTATGTATATGCTAGTTGTAAGGAGACGACCGGATATGCAGTTATTGACAAAGTATTGAGTGACTTTGCCAATAATTTCGATACGGCTCATCCCAACACTCTTGGATGCATGCCCCAGGTACAATGTACGATCCCAACAGGTGACCACCCTCCCATTCGATAGAAGGCATAAAGGATACCATTAGCAACGGCATATTTGGTAAATAATCAGGTCAAGGAAATGTTAGAAGCTGGCATCATAAGACCATCGTCATCACCATGGGCGTCACCTATCACCTTAGTCCCCAAGAAAGATGGTGATACACGTTTTAGTGTGGATCTTAGGAAGTTGAATTCGATATGTCATAAGGAGAGTTATCCCTTGCCTAACGTCTTGGATATATTTGATTCAATGAGAGGCGCGACACTATTTTCTACAATGGACTTGAAGTCTGGCTATTGGCAGATACCCATGGCTAGCCAAGACATTGAGAAGACGGTGTTCGTTTGCAAAGAAGGTCTTTTCGAATGGATTCATATGCCCTCTGGCTTTTACAACTCATGTGCAGTATTTCAACGTGCAATGAACGACATTTTCCATTATTTTGTGGGAAAATTCATGCATGTTTTTGTCGATGATGTAGTTGTGTATTCAGGAAATCCAACTGAACATGCACATCACTTACGTCTTGTGATGAGCAAAATTCAGGAGTATAATCTCCAATTAAAAAGAAATAAATGTGAATTTGCGAGTGAGTCCATAGACTTACTTTGCTATCACATTTCAGGCCAAGGAGTAGCTCCTCAAAGTCAAAAGGTCAAAGTCATAAGAGAAATGTCATCACCCCATGATGTGGGTGAGGTTAGACATTTTCTCGGAGCTACTGGCTATTATCGTTCTTGTGTGAAAGGTTATGCCGAAATTGCTAAACCTTTGATAGAATTAACTAATAAATATAAAAGATCTGAGTGGGGAAAGCGAGCGTTTGAGAAATTGAAAAACTTGCTGTGTAGTGAGACAGTTCTCACATATCCAGATTTGAATGGACCGTATACACTGTACACAGACGCATTAAGTTCTGCGATAGGTGCGATTTTAGTGCAGGTTGACAATAGTGGCATTGAGCGTGTAATTCAGTATGTCAGCTCAACCCTGAAAGACAATCAATTAAACTGGCCTGTAATAGAGAAGGAAGCATACGTGGTGATATATGTGTTAAAGAAGCTTCGTCCTTACCTATTAGCCACTGAATTCACTGTGTATACTGACCACAAACCTCTAAACCTCTTTTGTTTGTGGGTGAGGTTAAAACACGAAAGTGCAGCGCTGGGCAGTGTTAATTGCTGAGTATGGATGTACTTCCAGGGTTCGAAGAATATCTGTGCGGATATGTTGTCTAGGCTATGCTAGATACTGGTGATAACGTCATACCTCCAGAGGTGGAAGAGGGTGTATTACCTCATATTCCGCTGGAGGTGTATGATGTACCTTACGCAGAATTGTGTGCTGAGCAGATGAAGGAATTCCCGGAATTGTTTAAGAACACGCCGGAGGAGTACATGGTTAATAATGGTATTTTGTATTCGTTAACCCCACCTTCAGCATTAGATGCTGAGTAACTGAGAATACTGTTGCCTGGTAAATTCCGTGGGAAGGTGCTCTGGAAGGCGCATGAGCGAGCTGGTCACCAAGGTTTAAAAAGACCATAGGAATGGTAAGAGATTCCTTTGTTTGGCCATCCTTAAGGAAGGATGTGGTATATATGTTAGATAGGTGTACAACCTGCCAGGTCAATCAAGCTGTCATGACCCGACCTAGGTGTACAGAAAAGCCTATGGCCAATTATCCTAGTCAGATAATTGGGATGGATCTAATAGGTCCATTATTAGAGTCCAACAAAGGCAACATCTATATAATGATGAGTGATGATCACTGTTCTGCGTGGGCGAAAGCGTATCCAATCTCCACAAAGACATCACCGAATGTGGAAGACAGGTTTTTTAATGAATACATTGCTCATCACGGAAAACCAGAAATCCTCATTACTGATCAAGGGAAGGAGTTTTGTTCGAACTCACTTGAGCAGAGGTATGCTGAGCATGGTATTGATCACCAAAGAACAAGTCCATATCATCCACATACAAATGGACGGACTGAGAGATTCAACAGAATATTAAAAGAGTTAATCCATAAAGGTGTCAAAAATGAGTATTGAGCATGGGAAGACGAATTGGGCACAGCTTTAACACCATACCGCAACACTCGCCATGCTACAACTGGATATACACCATTCTATCTGACGTATGGTCGATGAACGAGGCTTCCGTTAGTGATTCTCCTCGATGCAGTGCACAGTTTAGGTGAAAGACTTACCTGTCTTAACAACGCCTTATTGTGTGCTCACAACGAGACTGCCAAGTCACGGGAACATCACCGTGAACAAAGTGATAAGCGTGCTAAGGTGGGTGAGTATCATGTAAGTGACTCAGTGGTTGTAAAAGCTGAGGAGAGGGTGAAATGAACTTCTCGCAGTGACCTTGAGTATGAAATTTTCAAAATTAATGGACCCGTGGCTCAGGTCCGACATCAAAGATCTGGGAAGGTATGCATTTTGAACATTTCCATGTTGCACGTAGTTGACTCAGAGATGTGCCGGGACAAAGTGAGACCACGCCCTATTAGTTATCCTGCTAAAGGTAATAAAGCAAGTCATGTTCCGAGATTATTACCACTACCCAAATCTACACCAACATCTAGTAAGGTAACCCCTGAAATGCGACCAGTGCCTGTAAAGGTACCGGATGTAGTAGTAATGCATCCCGAGGTTAGCATGGATGCTGATCAACCTGGTATGAGTAATGATCCCAATTATGACTCACCGATGGATACATCAGAAACCATCATTGAGCCTGCTAAGTGAACCAATGGATGTGTCACCACTTACGCACTCCTAAAATCTGTGCAAGCGTAGTCATAACTCCTATTCTGAGTCATCAGCCAATAAACACGCTAGGATTGGCACATTTGGTTGGTTGACATTTGCTGACTTCGTTAGACGTGTTGAAGCCGTTATAAGCTGACGCAGTATGTAGAAGTGCTAATCACTTTATGATACTCCTAGGAATAACATCGTATTTTTACTGTAGCGAATCATGTATACTTTATACCTCTGTATGGTGCAAATGTTTGTTAGTAGTGTTTTTTGGACTTTATAAGAATTCGAATATTCATAAATTGCAGAATGCCATGATGATCACCGGTCACCAACACATTTCGGTGGTATGGGTCGAATGGACAGTGGTAGTGTTTATTAACCATCCGTACTTACCACCTAACTTTATTGGCTGATTGGATAGGTTTCGTGTACTTGTTGCTGACATAGGCAGTAAAACTTCGCTTAGTAGTAACGAGATTTTTGGACTTCAACATCGGATTAGCATTATTAAAAAGATTACTGTGAAAATACAATGGACAATGTTACATCGCATAGGTAGACGACAAAAGAGAGGACTATTCAACTTTGTTGGTGATGTTGCGTCATCCTTATTTGGAGTAGCGACATCTGGTTAAAATAATTATTTACCCCTAAGGAGAAGGAAGAAAGGTGGTGTCATATTTAACACGCAGAATGTCCTATAAATGTGGTATAAGTATTAAACATTAGAAACATTGTAATTTTAAGTTAAAAATTAAAATGAATAAATATTGATTTTACTTGAATTACCTCCCTTCAAAAATATATGAGATGGTAGTCTAATTTGTATAACTCTGCATCTGGTTGTTAAAGAAATGACCGGACTCTTTCGAAACTGTAATATTCGGTATCAGCATCACCAAAAACTATTATAATGTCATTTTCATTGTGAAAACCCTGTAGTAATGCTTGTTGCTATGTACAGCATTTTGGTTAATGCATCTTCCAATGTCATAATTGAATCCTGATGCGAAAATCGTAATATCTTGGAACCGCGTGAGATATTTGAGTTCTGTAAACGGTTCCTGATAGGGAATCTCGCTCCCACTTTGATAAACCAAATGCGGAAACAATCAGCCTAGAATCGCGGCATTTAATGGCCAATCACGGAAATAGAAGATATTACGCATATTTGCAATATCAGACACGCTACTATGTTAGCTAACGGTTATATTTCATTGTTCCATGAGCACTAAGACTATCTACCTATCTGCACAATTTTAACACTCTGAGCCCCCTAAAATCATAAGTTTCAGCACTGTGCTGAAAAACTACGTAATCAGGATTTTTGGGAAAACCGCAACATGCAGAAAAGATGTTTTTTAAGTCAAGACGCGGGCTATATAGTGCTAGAAGATTGCCACGTTTCGAGTTGGTCAGTCTAAAACTCTGAGAGAAAGCGTGTTTCAAATTTCCCCATACCTTCCCTATAGAGATTTTTCAGGGCACGGAATATCCAAGAAAATCATAATATCTCGGGAAGCGCTTGGGATATTCGAGTTCTGTAACCGGTTCCTGATAGGGAATCCCACTGCGAAACCTGGAAACAATCGGCCTAGGATTGCGGCATTTATCGGCAAACCACGGAAATGGAAGACAGTAGACATATTTGCAATATCAGACATGTTAATATGTTCGCTAACGATTTTGTTTGATCTATCCATGGGCGCTGCTAGTATCTACGTATCCGCAAAATCTTAATACCTTGAGCCTCATAAAAGTATAAGTTTCAGCACTCTGGTAAAGAATTACATATCCAAGATTTTCAGAAAAACCACTTCATTGACAAAAAATATTTTATTATGTTGTGACGCGGGCAAGATAGTGCTAGAAGATAGCCAGGTTTGAATTTGGTCAGGCTAAAACATTGGGAGAAAACGTGATTCAAATCTAAAAAATGTCCCCATACATTCCCTATACAGATTTTCTGGGCCACGGAATATCCAAGATGGCCACCGATTGCTTAGTCTCACACGTTCAAAACTAAGAAATTTGAAACCAGAACACATTTACCCATGCCTACCCGTTTTCACTCTCAAATTTCCTCAAATAAAAAGTTCAAAATGGCCGCCGAAATACTCACATTGGCTAAGTACTGCCAGAGTTTTTAATATATTGATCTCTTTTTGATCAAGTTTGACTTGCCACCGTCGCATCATAATATTCCCAAAATTTTAGAAAAATTGGTACAGTAGTCTCAGAGAAGCACCTTTATGTATGTTATGACGACACTTAGATGGCCGCCACAAACATGCGCCAATCAAGCTCTCTTGAACAATTTTGATTTTTGGCCTTACCCAGATACAGCCTTCTGGGTTTCTCATCAATCGCCATGGTGGTTTCAGAGAAGAGGATTTTTTAAAACTCTGCAAAGTAATTTACAGATTTATGATGTCATCAAGATGGCCGCCTAACCGCTTGTCCAATGAAGTTCTCTTGAACGATTTTTATTCAGACCGATAATAATATACTTCAATCTGGGTTTCAGCCGAAACGGTCCAGTGGTTTTGGAGAAGAAGAATTTTGAAAATCCACTAAAAGTTTAAGCAAATCCAAGATGGCCACCGAGACTAGCAGGGAATCAGATTCATTTGGGGTGAAAAGCTATCCAATATTACTTCCTAAATAGCCTGTAAAGTCTTGTAAATTTTTTGTCAGAAGTGTTCAGGTTATAGCATTTTTAGAGCAAAGGTGGAATAATAATAATAATAATAATAATAATAATAATAATAATAATAATAATAACTAGCCGGTACAGTTGCAAGCAACTGTACATCTCCGTGCTGAAGCTGTTTTGCCAAGAGTAGCATATGAAATGCTTTCCCTACCATCTCTCTGTATGATTTTGTCAACTTAATGGCAATATGATAACACATTTTTGGAGGGGTCTAAATATCCTGAGTAATTTTGAATGGAATGGGAAACACAATACAATTGATAGCATAAAATATTTAATCATCTCTAACTTCTCCGTATGATTTAGGGTAATTGGGCGGGGTTGAGCCCAGCTATCATTGATAAGTTTGAGCAATGGTATGTGTGCCATTACCCAGTAATGAATGGTATCAGAAACAGAATATCATGTATAGCTCTGGGATGTGGAATTCTCTTCCTAACATAACTCTATTACAGTCGGGGACTTTATTGAATTGGATGGGAATCAAAACTTTGGGGATTTAATTACCTTAGTGACAATTGGTTGACAACATGGGCAGTCCATATATCATGAGTAATTTTGAACCATGATATTTACGGCAACTCTCTACTCAATGGTAAGTGAAACAGAATAACAGGGATGGTTTTGAGATATGAAATGTCCTCCTTAACGTATATCTCTGTGATGATTGTGTCCCCTTGGTGACAATATAATGACAAATTGGGATGGAGTGTCAAATGTCATCTATAATTTTGAGCCATGATATTTGTGCCCCCTCTCATTGAATTGTATCGGAATCAGAAATATTTTATAAATTTGTTGAATTCCCAGAATAAACGGTTTGTTTTCTTCTTAGTTGTTCACTCCATGACTCAATTATCATTGTTATTAGCTCAGCTGGCCAGAATGGACAAGTGAGCTTATACCATGCTGACCATATGTCATCCGTCTGTCCGACATCCATCTGTTGGATGGATCAATTTTAAATTTATGAGGCAGTGCACAATCAAGGCAATATAAGATGTAGAAAATCACCAAATTTCAAGTCGATCAGAGAATAATAAGAAAGATCCTAAGTAATTATAATAATCTGCAATATTTTGAACAAAAATAGCTCTGAAATTTTTTTCAGATGCTCGACACCGGTTTTCGTCATTTTTGAAAATTTTGTTTTACAGTTTTTCGAATATCTCGAGAATGGATGGACCGATTTCGATTCCGTAAAGTGCTGAATGGATGCACCGAAGAGAACTACACTTCCAAATATCCAGGTTATTTTTCAGATCCGAGGTCTAATAAGCCGGCTATCGGTGGTTGAAATTTGAAGGTGAAAATGCTAGTTTTGGCTGTTATAGACAGTTTTTTTTTAGTTTTTATAATTTCTCTGCAGAAATCAACGTAGTTCGCAGCTGCTTAACGATGTTCCAAATTTTGACCCTGCATTCATGCTTTGTGGGCATGGGGAGCTAATTCATGCCAAAAACGAAATCCGGTAACGTTTAGCACAAAGAACCGACCGTGATATTTGACTTTTGACCCCAAAATGAGAGAAACTCTTCGAGAGCAAATGGGTAACATCCTAGGAAAGTATGGTAGTGATCCCATCAAAACTCTAGGTGTAGTCACACTTCCCAAAAAAAATATTGATAATCTCCATACATTTCCTATGGGACATTTTTGCCCACTCAAAGGCAGGTAGCTCGAAAACTACTGTGCAGATCCAAATTATAAACACACACCTTTGACTCCACGAGGTGTGCTAGGAGTTTCCCAAGTCTGGAGGTGATCGCATCAAAATGTCCTAAACTTTTGGGAGAGGAATAATTAATATCTTGACAACCACGTGGACTATTTAAGTTCTGTAAATGGATTCAGAATGTAGACAGCGCTGCGAATCAGGTAGTTTCAATAGCAAACCGATCGGACCAGATTTCAGAACAGAGAACAATTTTCTAAGAAAATCTTGGTCACGTCCAATTTTATTTTTTTCCAAAAACGTTGGGAAAACGAAAAAGAAAAGAAACTAGTCAAGATTTGTGAAAATCAGATCAAAACTCTAGGAAATGGAGCATTTTAAAATGTTAAGATTTTTAGCATAAAAAGGGTTACTTCTCGCAAACAATTACCCGGACCAAAGATATAAAGAATAGCAATAAACTACAAATGATGTTCTATTGGGTCGAGATGGTTGCAAAATGATCTGAACAAATCTCTGGGAGAAGATACGTTTGAAAAAATCATGACCAAGAATAATAATGATAACTAGAAGGTACAGTTGCAAGCAACTGTAAATCTGCGTGTTGAAGCTGTTTTGACAAGAGTAGCATCTGAACTGCTCTCTCTGCACCCTGTAGGTGGGGCTTAGAATACACCTTCCGTATCCTCTGCGTGTCGTAAGAGGCGACTAAAGGAGGTAAGGGTGAGGTAACCCTGACAGAAACCTCGAATGCTGAAGACGGAGGTTCCAGGCCGCACGGCGCACTCTAATAAACCATGGATCCACGCATTTAACGCTTATGATCATGTCGATAGTCACTTACAGGACTGGTGGTATGATTAGCGAACGAAAAGAAGAAGAAGAACTGCTCTCCTACCCTCTCTCTGTATGATTTTGTCACCTTAATGGCAATAGGATGGCAAATTGTGGGGGGTGTCTAAATATCCTGAGTAATTTTGTATGGTATGGAAAATAGAATACCATCGATAGTCATAAAATATGAAATCATCTCTAACCTCTCTGTATGATTTAGGGGAGGTGGGTGGTGTTGAGCCATGATGTCATCGATAAGTTTGAGCAATTGTATTTGTGCCATTACCCAGTAATGAATGGTATCAGAAACAGAATATCATGTATAGTTCTGGGATGTGGAAGTCTCTTCCTAACATAACTCTGTTATGGTGGGTGACTTTATTACATTGGATGGAAATCAGAGCCTTGGGGATTTAGCTACATTAGTGAAAATTGGTTGACAATATGGGGCAGTCTAAATATCATGGGTAATTTTGAACGATGATATTTATGGCAATTCTCTACTGAATCGTAGGTGAAACGGCATAACAGGGATGGTTTTGAGATATGAAATGCTCTCCTTAACCTATATCTGTGTGACGATTGTGTCCCCTTGGTGACAATAGAATGCCAAATTGGGGTGGAGTGTCAAATGTCATCTATAATTTTGAGCAATGATATTTGTGCCCCCCCCCCTCCCCCCATTGAGTTAGATTGGAATCAGGCATATTTTATAAATTTGTAGCATTCCCAGATTATACAGTTTGTTTTCTGTTACCATTGTTATTAGCTCACCTGACCAGAATGGACAAGTGAGCTGATGCCATGGCGACCATCCATTGTCTGTCTGTCTGGCATGGATCAGTCTTAAATTTATGAGGCAGAGTCCAATCAAGGCAATATAAGATGTGGAAGTTCACTAAATTTCAAGTCGATCAGAGAATAATAAGACAGATCCTGAGTAATTATAATAATCTGTGATATTTTGAACAAAAATAGCTCGGAAATTTTTTTCAGATGCTCGACACCGGTTTTCGTAATTATAAAAAAATGTTGTTTTACAGTTTTCCGAATATCTCGAGAACGGATGAACTGATTTTGATTCCGTAGAGTGAATAGAACAACACTCCAAACATGGGGGGGGGGGGTGTTAGTTTTTTGATCTGAGGTCTAATAAGCTGGATATTGGTGGTAGAAATTTGAAAGTGAAAATGTGCGTTTTGGCTGTTATAGACAGTTTTTTTTTACTTTTTATAATTTCTCTGCAGAAATCAATGTAGTTTGCAGCTGCCTAACGATGTCCTAAATTTTGACACTGCATTCATGTTTTGAGAGCAAGGGGAGCTAATTCATGCCAAAAACGAAATCCGGTAACGTTTAGCACAAAGAACCGACCTTGATATTTGACTTTTGACCCCAAAATGAGAAGAACTCTTCAAGAGCAAACGTGTAACATCCTAGGAAAGTATGGTAGTGATCCCATCAAAACTCTAGGTGTAGTTACACTTCAAAAATATATATTGATAATCTCCATACATTTCCTATGGGACATTTTTGCCCACTCAAGGGCAGGTAGCTCGAAAACTACTGTGCAGATCCAAATTAAAAACACACACCATCGATTCCACCAGGTATGCTAAGAGTTGACCATGTCTGGAGTTGATCACATCAAACAATAGGAGGAGATACGTGCTAAACTTTTGTAAGATGAATAATTAATATCTCGATAACCGCATGGGATATTTGAATTCCGTAAACGGATTCAGAATGTGGACGGCGCTGCGAATCGGGGAGTCTTACTGGCGAATCGATAGGACCAGCATTCGGAAAAGAGAAGAAAATCGTGTTTGCGCCGAATTTTATTTTTTTGCAAAAAGTTGGAAAAAACGAAAAAGGAGCGTTTTAAAATGTTAGGAATTTTGGCATGGAAAGGGTTATTTCTCACAAACAATTTCCCAGATCAAAGATATAAACAATAGCAATAAACTACAAATGACGTTTTATTGGGTCAATATGGTTGCAAAATGATCTGAACAAATCTCTTGGAGACGATACATTTGAAATAATTGTGACCGAGAATAATAATAATAATAATAATAATAATAATAATAATAATAATAATAAGAAAGTTCCGATCGTAGAATAATATTCTGCATGCAGTTTCTGCACGCAGATTAATAATAATAATAATAATAATAATAATAATAATAATAATAATAATAATAATGATAAGAAAGTTCCGATCGTAGAATAATATTCTGCATGCAGTTTCTGCACGCAGATTAATAATAATAATAATAATAATAATAATAATAATAATAATAATGATAAGAAAGATCCGATCATAGAATAATAATCTGCGTGCAGTTTCTGCAGCTTCCAACAGTACCCGTCCCTCACACAACATGGATCAGTACATTACTGTGCCTATCAACTTCACTTAAATTCACTTGAAGTACCTTGAATATGTCTTTCTGGCTGATCACATTCCCATATTTCAGATGAATGTTAGCATTTCAGAGTGGTATATATGTTTGTAATTTATGGCATCAATAAGATGATTGCTGAAAGATTTGTATATATATACATGGAACAATAAATCTAGTCTTCCAAAGGTGAAGCTCTTGGAAGCCCAATAATAATTATACGTAAACTTAAATATCTCGAGAACGGCTGGACGGATTTTGATTTCACAAAGTGCGAAATTGATGCAACGAAGTGCCCTACAGTTTGATCAGAGGATTACTTAAATCGGACGCCACATAAGCCGAGTATCTGCAGTTGAAGCTGACGATCCAAATAATAATACGCAACAATGAACACCTCGAGAACCGATGGACGGATTTTGATTCTGCCAAGTGTGAAATTTAGGCATCAGAGAGGTCTATACTATGTATATAGGATTATTTTAGATGTGATGCCAAGTAAGCAGAGTGTCTGCAGTTGAATTTCCAACATGAAAGTGTTCATTTTGCCTACCACGGAAAGGTTTTTCATGTGATTTAATGACTTCAGTGGACAACTTTCTTTAGAATCGTGCTAGCTAACTGTGTTCCAAATTTGAACCCGAGCAGAGCAAATTTCATCAAAATCTGCTCAGAGGCTCCATTGAAGAAGACGATTATGTGATTTGTGATGCCATCAAGATGGCTGCCGGAGTTTATATAGCAGCAAGCCCAACGCTAGGAATCTTATTCTACTTTGTCTCCAGACCAAGAGGACTAAGCTTCCCATCAATCAGAATAGAATTTTCGGAGGAGAAGATTGTTGAAAAGTTCCAAAATATCGTCAAAAATCCAAGATGGCCGCCGACCTATGTTACCTGCCAGATTTCGTTACAGCCAGGCAGTAGTCATTAAGGGTACCTAACAGCCTCTCAAGTTTGAGATTGATACTGATCAGACCTTTGAAGTTACAGGCATTTAATGCAATGTGGTGGAAGAAAAAAAAATAAACGGAACAATCACTCTAGTCTTCCAGAGCTGAAGCTCTTAGAAGCCTAATAATAATGTGTAAACTTGAATATCTCGAGAACGGGTGGACGGATTTGAATTCTGCAAAGTGCAGAATGGAGGCTCCGAAGGCTGCTACAGTCGGATCAGAAGATTCTTTAAATCGGACACCAGATAAATCTAGTAGCTACAGTTGAGGTTCACGATCCAAATAATAATAATAATAATAATAATTATAATAATAATAATAATAATACGTAACTATGAATAGCTCGAGAACGGATGGACGGACATTGATTCTGCCAAGTGTGGAATGTCGGCGTCGATGAGGTCTAAACTATGTCAATAGGATTACTTTGGATCGGACGCCAAATAAGCCGAGTGTCTGCAGTTGAATTTTAA
The DNA here is from genome assembly GCA_034401795.1 of Chaetoderma sp. LZ-2023a. NCBI lineage: Eukaryota > Metazoa > Mollusca > Caudofoveata > Chaetodermatida > Chaetodermatidae > Chaetoderma > Chaetoderma sp. LZ-2023a. Next base: position 121,663,871 of record CM067359.1, read on the forward strand.
ACATGAGTGTTCATTTTGCCCACCACGGAAAGGGTTTTTATGCGGTTTAATGATTCGGTGAACAACTTACTTTAGAATTGTACTAGCTAACTGTGTTCAATATTTGAACCCGAGCAGAGCATTTTTTGTGTGAAAAGGACTTTAAAAAAAAGAAAAAAAAGAAGTGAAATGAAACACTAAATGATAGCCTTGATCATTGACTCCTAGGTTAATACACAGTAGCAGCTACTGTAATTATATATGACATCATCATCATGGCCGCCAAACCACATGCATCAGACATGTGTAAAAGTATGAAATTTGAGCTTAGGAAGTGAAAGAACCTATAGAAAGACATTTTCGCCATCAAAAAGTTCAAAATGGCCGCCTAAATACTCACAGGTGATTGGTCACCGGTGGCCATGTTTTAAGGATGTGTATCTCATCACGAGGAATCTACGTGGCCCGAAGTATGTGGTAATATTCACCAAATTTTATCAAAATCTACTCAGCAGCTCCATAGAAGATGATTATGTGATTTGTGATGTCATCAAGATGGCCGCCGGAGTTTTTATAGCAGCAAGTCCAACGCTAGGAATCTTATTCTACTTTGTCTCTAGACAAAGAAGACTAAGTTTCCCATCAATCAAAATAGAAGTTTCAGAGGAGTAGATTGATGAAACGTTCCAAAATATCGTCAAAAATCCAAGATGGCCACCGACCCATGTGACCTGCCAGACAGTAGTCATTAAGGGTACCTAATAACCTCTCAAGTTTGAGATTGATACTGATCGGGCTTTTGAAGTTACAGGCATTTAATGAAATGTGGCGGAAGAAAAAAGAAATAAATGGAACAATCACTAGTATTCCAGAGCTGAAGCTCTTGGAAGCCTAATAATAATAATATGTAAACTTGAATATCTCGAGAAGGGGTGGACGGATTTTGATTCTGCAAAGTCTGGAATGGAGGCCCTCAAAGGCTGCTACAATCATATAAGAGGATTCTTTAAATCTGACACCAGATAAATCGAGTATCTGCAGTTGAATTTCAAGATCCAAATAATAATATATAAATATGAATATCTCGAGAACGGATGGACGGATTTTGATTCCGCCAAGTATGGAATGTATGCATCGCAGAGGTCTACACTATGTCTATAGGATTATTTTAGATCCGGCGCCAAATAAGCCAAGTGTCTGCAGTTGAATTTTAAACATGAAAGTGATCATTTTGCCCACCACGGAAAGGGGTTTTATGCGATATAATGACTTCGGTGGACAACTTTCTTTAGAATTGTGCTAGCTAACTGTGTTCAAAATTTGAACCCGAGCAGAGCAGTTTTTGTACGAACAGGACTTAAAAAAAAGAAGCGACATCAGACACTAAATGATAGCCTTGATCATTGACTCCTAGGTTGATACACAGTAGCGGCTACTGTAATCTACTGTAATTATATAGGACGTCATCATCATGGGACCCAAAGCATGCATCAGACATGTGGAAAATTGTGAAATTTGAGTTTAGGAAGTGAAAGAACCTATAGAAAGACAGTTTCGCCATCAAAATCCATCAATTAAAAAAGTTCAAAATGGCCGCCCAAATATTCACAGGTGATTGTTCGCCGGCGGCCATGTTTTCATCACGAGGAATCTACGTGGTCCGAAGTATGTGGTTATATTCACCAAATTTCATCAAAATCTGCTCAGCGGCTCCATAGAAGAGGATGATTTTGTGATTTGTGATGTCATCAAGATGGGCACCGGAGTTTATGTAGCAGCAGGTTCAACGCTAGGAATCTTATTCTACTTTGTCTCCAGACAAAGAAGCATACATTCGCCATCAATCAGAATAGCAGTTTCGGAGGAGAAGATTGTTGAGAAGTTCCAAAATATCGTTAAAAATCAAGATGGCCCCCGACCCATGTGACCTGTCAGATTTCTTTCTGCCATACGGTAGTCCTTAAAGGGGAACACAAGAATGGTTACCATCGTTTGCATAAAGCACGCAGTTCTATTGTAGAGCCCACATTTAAGCTACTGTATAAAGATTTCCCCCGACATTTGTATATAAATCCGAGTAAAATGGTGTTAAAAAACGCTATGTTACTATAATTTTCTGCGAGTTAATTAAACCTATGACGTCATAGGTTGAATTCCATCCGACAAGAACCATAATAACGGCACTCTGAAGACAGGAGTGCATGCATTTGGATGGTGATATCTCTATCGGTGATAATGCTATCGACATCATTTATATATGTACAGATTGAAGAGATTAAGACGTGTCTTCTACACTATAGGTACACTATCGCAAATTTATGGAATGTATTTGTTATTTTCACACATTAACTGCCGAACCTTAAGATGGCAATTTTCTATGAAGATACCTGCCAATTACATTAACATTACAACATCTCAGGAAGTTTTGAGGCTAGTATGAAAACATAAGTACATAAAGATGGACTGGATTTATGTACAAACTATTTAAACTCTCATATTAATAGATGAAACTTTAATTACATTATCTGCCGTAGCCCCAGTGAGAGTGTTGATTCAATAGTGGCAATTATATTGAATTGCCTATACTATCGCGCCATTCATTTATCTCAAGATCAAGACTTCATGTCAAAATTGGCACCATCAGAGAAATCAGACAAAGGACTGTTAGTATATATTCCTCAACATTTCCGCAAATGTAGTTTATATATTCCTAAAACCGCTGAAGAGAATCAATCCCCATATAAAAACGCAATTCGCAATTTTATTGGGATAGCGTTGGATGACAGCGAGAAAAACGTTCAACTTATGACGTCATACGCCTCATCCGGGAATAGAAATTTAACCCATGTACCACATATTTAAATAACGAAGATATATATTTCTAATTTGAGCACAGATCTTACAATTATATTTTTGAAAACGTTACGGTCTGTAGATTCATTTTATACACAGTAGTATAGAGGGTCTGGTGATTCCCTTTAATAGTACCTAATAACCTCTCAAGTTTGAGATTGATACTGATCAGACGTGAAGTTACAGGCATTTAATGAAATGTGGCGGAAGAAAAAAAAATAAACGGAACAATCACTCTAGTCTTCCAGAGCTGAAGCTCCTGGAAGCCTAATAATAATAAACAAAACAAAGACAATAGGGCGCCAGCCATGATGGCTTGGCACCCCCACCCCTAATAATAATGTGGATGACGACGGTGACGGCAATTCGCAATTAACAGTTAGCAATTAACAATACAACGATGGCGATGGCGACACAACGGCAACGATGCCGCAGGGGCCTGAGAGCCGGGGGCGGGGGGGGAGAGGGAGAGAGAGAGAGAGAGCGAGCGAGAGAGAGAGAGAGAGAGAGAGAGAGAGAGAGAGAGAGAGAGAGAGAGAGAGAAAGAGAGAGAGAGAGAGAGAGAGAGAGAAAGAGAGAGATGGCGCACAAGAGAGGGAGAGAAAGAAAGAAAGAGAGAGAGAGAGATGGTAGGAGGGATGGATGGATGGATGGATAAATGGGGGAGGGGGCGGGGTGGAGGAAGGGAGGGCGAGCGAGAAAGGGAGGGAGGGAGGGAGAGAGAGGGGGCATAACGGCATCACATCTATAATTCAAACGAGTCACAAACGATGGACCAAACGTCTTTCACAGCATCCAGATATTTCAGTCATTGCTTTAGACAAATTAGTTCTAATCATACCTGTTGTGGCAATGCAGTCAAATCCCACAAATCCATAGAAGCATGTCGCGGCTCCCGTTAGAACACCGGATATGCCATAAGGCATAAAACCACCAGTGCCACGACCTGGTGGTACCTAAAATGGAACGTGAAGCCTGCCGCATTCAAAGTTATGTTACTTTATCATGGTAGCGACATTTGAGACTAAACCCAAACACTTCATTGGTAAGCACTTCTTAACTCTTAAACCCAACGTGGTCTTAAGGAATGCCAATTTGCAGGGCTAAGCCTTGAGTTTACCTGGCACGCAGAATGCGGAAAGCGGGTTGCGGTAACGGAACGCGGAATATACTTCAGATTGCTCTTTACTATTTTCCTTCACCCATTTACCAACACGGAAAAATTGCGGAAAAACCGATCACTGGGTGTAGCGAGTTTTCCGGACGGAACAGATTCCGTTGCAGGACAGAGCACATGTAACCTAGCAACGAAACGGTAATCCAAGTACGACTGCATTGTCTAAAATTATAAGAACTAATTTGTAGAAAAAATTAGGAAATCAGTAATATTATAATTACATGTAGTTAGATTAGGCCAAGGTGTCATTTTAAATCTAGTCGTCAGTATCCACCCATTTTGGATCTATACCTCACGCCTCCGTGCATAAACATTTTTAATGGTCTCAGTGGAAAGCTAGATATCAAAGCGTAAAAAAATGTGTTGTCGTTTTTGAAAGAAATTTTGATAGATATATTGCCATATCACCAATAAAAATGCAATAAAATAACGCAATGATACCGCATGCAGGTAAATGGTACACGCGATATTTTACCGGCATTCCGCAAACCCGCTTTCCGTTCCGCGTTCCGCATTCCGCACCCCGTGTGTCAGATAAATGCAGCTTAAAGGAAGTCTATTTTTGAAAATTTACCACTGGAATGTCAAGCTCGGTAACTGAGCCAGTCATTCCAGGGGTAATTTCTCAAAATTACTCTTGCAAATGGACATTAAATTTCAAATATTTATATTTTCTGGACCAAATTTAGCCACTAAAGGGTTAAAAAGACGTACACCACCATGTGTGGATATCTGCATGTAGAAGAAGAAGAAGAAGAAGAAGAAGAAGAAGAGGAGGTACAAGTGAAAAAGTCGAAGAAGAAGAGGAAAGAGAAGAGGAAGAATGTGACGTTCGTTTAAACGCCTCCCCTATTTGCTATGTAAATTACCGAACTCACACTCATTAGTATCAGAAAAGCGCTATACTGCTAAATTATACGTTATCTGATATATAGTTTCTGCAATATTCTTGAGGAATTCCTATTTTCAAGCCGAAACAAGACAAGGTATATACTTGAAAACCTAACATTGGGTACCTGGCTCAGTTATAATCGAGCAAATCATTCGATTAACAAACGTTTGAAGATTCACTTCGCTTGAATACACACATTCAGTAAAGGAAATTGTTTTATTTTCGTGAATTAATTGCCAATTCACCTTTCCAGAGTACCCGTCGAATATCTGACGTGATATGACGTCATACTCAGCTAAGCGGCGTGCAGAATGACGTCATAATCATTACCTCATAAACGAATCTATTAGGCCCGTCTTTAACTCTTAATAGTTCGACACGTTGTACGAATTGTGTGTCTCTACTATTTAATAAACACGCTGTTGAATCTTTTGAAACAAATTTGATTGGCCGCTGTTGCTGCCATAATATTCAACAGCTTACCTGTACAGTTTTCTGGAAATTGATAGTCAGGATGGTCAGACATCGATCGATCCCAACACGAGCGAGGTGTGGGTGGAGCTTAGCTAGAGATGGGCGGAGCATAGCTAAAACTAGAAAGGTCCATTATTATTTCTCCACGATCAGATTTTGAGAATGTTAGAAACGTCATCTTATTTACTGATTATCCGCGCGTGCGTTAACTGCATGGCAGTACCTCAAAGCGCCCAAAATGCTACTTATAATAATGGAGGAATCCAGTTTTAGCTATGCCCCGCCCATCCTTACCTAAGCTCCACCAACATTTCGCCACCGTTGTGATCGATCGGTCCGTGAACTCCCTGACTATCAGGTAAGCTGTTGAATGTTTTGAAACTAATTTGAACAGCAGCAGCTCTCAGGCAAATTATTTTCCATATATGCTACAGTTTATTAACTAGTAAAGCCATACAATTCGTACCATCTGTCAAGACTTAGTCCTTCATCAATTATGTGTTTGTGACGAACTTAATTATTCCATTAATGACGCCATTGATTATAACGTCATCGTGCACATAACGTAACCTAGCGCAACGTAACGTAACGTAACGTAACGTAACGTAACGTAACGTAGGCGCGTGTTTATTAAATCGCAAAGACGCACCATCGCTTTTAGTCCGTCATCAGATAAGCGATAGTGACAAACTTCGCTACGTGATTCATGACGTAATTTATTATCACGCCAGCCTACACGTAGTGTAGTTGATTATGACGCCAAAAACTGGAATCATCAATTAACTATGTAACGGTTGAGATTTTTCAGGGAAATTATAATTTATGCAGGTCAAGAGGATATCACCTTTATTCATGTAGCACTGGAATTAAAACCTTTCTGTTGTCCAGTGAATGGACATTCCTCGAGCCCACCACAGAGTCTATGTTGGCCTGTCATTCAAGTCGTCAATTAAAAAAAATTAGATGGGTTAACCCTCTTGTGTTAACTTACTTCTTTAATGGTCAAGTCCAGGAATGGGCATTTGTTCATCCAAGAGAATACGACTTTTGAGAATTTACCACTGGAATGAGTCATAAATTATCAAAAATAGTCTTCTCTCAGCCGGTAAATAGACACTAGCTAAGAAAACCTGGATTTTCCTGACCATTCTCATGGTCAACCCGGTAAAAAAAAACAGCACATGTAGTGGTCTTTAGTAATGCCTATTTTCACGACAACAGAGCTATTTTTGTAAATTTTATTGTAAAAATTATTATTTTCTTTAAAAATTTTGACCCTTAAAGGGTTAATTGATATAAGTAGAATTTTCAGCGATTTGAGGGACTGTTGACACAAGAGGGATTAAAAGACTAATCTGACACATAAGGCATTAATGATAATATATTATTACTATTTTGCATGTACGATGACTCAAGGTAAATCTCTAACGCTTACGTCTTTCTGAGGGATCTTCCAGTTACTCCCATCAGCTTTGAATAGTCCGCATATAATGACGTAAACCACCACGAGGAGGTTCACGCACGTGAAGACCGTGTTAAATCTCGCCGACTCCTTGACACCCATAGCCAATATCACTAAAGACAGAGACAGAAGGAGATTTATCATTCCAGCAAGGCGCTAAACCCACTTAGCGTTTCAACCGCTAAACTCGGTCAAGAATATGAAAATAGGTGCCTATTAAATGTTTATTTGCAGGCCAAGAGAATCCTATCTTTGTATTCTAGTGCTGCTGCTGCTGCTGCTGCTGATGATGATGATGATGATGAGGATGATGATGCTATTACTACTACTACTACTACTACTACTACTACTACTACTACTACTACTACTACTACTACTACTACTACTACTACTACTACTACTACTACTACTACTACTACTACTACTACTACTGCTGCTGCTGCTGCTTCTGCTGTTGCTGCTGCTGCTGCTGCTGTTGCTGCTGCTGCTGCTGCTGCTACTACTACTACTACTACTACTACTACTACTACTACTACGACTACTACTACTACTACTGCTGCTGCTGCTGCTGCTGCTGCTGCTACTACTACTACTACTACTACTACTACTACTACTACTACTACTGCTGCTGCTGCTGCCATTGCTGTTGCTGCTGCTCTTGCTGCTGCTCCTCTACTGCTGCTGCTGATGATGCTGCAGCTACTGATAATGATGATGATACTACCAATATTTGATATGCTACCTGGCAAAATATGAATGAGTTACCTGCCAAGAGGAATGTGATGGCAAAAGCAAAGAAGTCCGGGTATGGTGACAGTCCTGATATATTCATGGGCATGTGTTCCCTGAAGAATATCGTTATACGGTCGTCGATCATAGAGTTGAAATAATCACTCCATGCACGCGCTACACTGGCACTACCTGAAAACGCACACACACATACATACTATATTATTCAGGAAACAATTCTGCGCATAGAGGGAGCCCATCATTTCTAGCTATTCCCCGGCCATTTCTAGCTAAGATCCACCCACACTTTACCCGAGCTGGGATAGAGCGAACACTGAATTCCAAGAGTCCCAATATCATGGTAACTGTTCAGATAACCTGTTGAATACTTTGAAGCTAATTTGACTGGGTGCTGTTGCTGCCTATGGTAGCAACAGCGCCTAGTCAAATTTGTTTCAAAATATTCAACATAATACTTATTAAGATATAAAGACATACATTTCCTACATTTGACAGATTATGTCCCTGATGAAGCACGGCACTTCGCCGTTGTCTATAGACATGGCGGTGTGATGAGTCACATCATCGCATTGTAACTTGTTACCCATCACAACGCGCAACCCGGCACCATAACTTAAAGGGATGCTAATCTCATCTCAAATGTTATATTTCACCGATAGATTATGGTTTATAGATTCCATATCATTCATATCCTGTCACATTCCCTTTTCTGTATCACAATTATCTGCATTGTAATATCACGTAAATGTTGAACAGTGATCGTCACCATTTCGTCCCCTCAAGTGATAGTGTGTGATGTTATGTAAGTGCCAATGCATTTAAATTCTATATTATGTAATACATATCTCGTTGAATATTTTGAAACTAATTTGACTGGAAGTTGTTGCTGCCTATACAGCTTTCAACTATATCATTGGCTTTATACCACATTGCCAAACTTTAGCTGGCACCGCTATGATTGAGCGTATATCCCGATGCAGACACGTTAGGCCTTTTCTGAATGGTTGAAAAGTAAATCACGGAAACCATCATAGGCTGTAGAAATGGATGGATCATGAAGGCAAATGCTATCACTTGAATGGTTAGTATAAGATAAGGTGAGATTTCCTTTAAGACAAGTCTAACTTGTGTTGTCCCTGTGTTCCTTAAATTACAGCTTAGTTTTTGTTAAATGTTTGATCTATGTCGTGCCATGAATGCGGGTCTCAATACTGACCTGACGCTACATGGTCAACCTCAGAAACCGGTCTGGACATCTCTTCACCACCGCCGCCCCCCCCCCCCCCCCATATACCCCGGCCCCTCTTCCTGTTCATCATGCCGTGAGCTGACCAATGATTAATTCGGGAACAAGCCTCTTCCATTATGTACAATCTTCATCAGGACGAACTAGCTCTGAGAGCTTACTGGATATCCATTGCTGATGTCGTCACTCAGTTCGGTCGACATTTTGTTGCTTTTTGGGGACCATGCCCAGCATTAAACGTTTCTCTGCGCTATCTCTGCCCTGCCTTCAAATATGCCGAACATAATTTTGTTTTAGTTGCATAATTTTGTTAAGTTGGCTCTGTGTTTCCGTCATCTGGTTGAAAAGATACTTGTTTGTTTTCCATTCGGTCCAGGAGATGCGATTTTACAGCCGTACTGCAGATCGAATGCTTCCACGGCCTTCTGCGGAGATGAAACATACCGTACATTGTAACAGGTGATACCGGAGAAGCTAGTATCCGAATGGTTGTGGCGCGGGACACGACATTGCTCTTACAACTCTTTGCCATGCTATTTATAGTTATACGTCCTATTCACAAAGCGCCGTCTGATTTATTTGCCCCCAATTGAAAGTCACTATAGATATACCAGCCAAAGAAATATAATGCTTCAATGATCTCGATCTGGTTGTTATTTACACGTATGACCGGACGCTCACCTGAGCCAGTAATCACGATTTTCGACATTTTAGCATTCATCCACAAACCATATTTCTTGGTTTCCTAGCGCACATTTTCTATCACTTCTTCACATTGTTGTTGATTGCTGGTGATGAAAGTATTGCCATTTACAGACATAATATTGCTTAGCACAATGTCATCAACCTGACGTCAATCTAACATCTAAGTTAAATAGTGCTGGCGAAAGGATACAACCTTGTCAAACCCCTTTCAGCATCTCCAGTCTTGGTTCTCCCAGCCGCGTACTGAGTGGCTCTGTGGTTCCTTCAATGCCGTACAGTGATTTCCGCAGGATGAGACTGTGTCACGAGAAAGCACCAGAAGGAAGGCGACGGGAAATCACATGTGTGTACTCCCAAGATATTCTATGGGAACTGCGCCTACCGTTGGCTAAAGTGATTCACATAGTATGGGATGGTTTACAGACTATTACGACCACCTTTTTGATAGCGATATATAGGCTAATCATAAACGACTGAATATACGCGTACACTAAGTTGGCCATGCGCTAATCTCTGACAGAATTATCATCACTTTTACCTATGACGTATTCCAAGATGAGATTCCAGCCAATGACAAAAGCAGCAAATTCTCCGACAGTGACGTAACTGTATACATACGCCGACCCAGTTTTCGGCACACGTGCCCCGAATTCTGCATAACAGAGACCTAGCAACAAAAAACATAAGAATGAAACAACTAATGGATAGACAGCTGAAGTAATATTTGGATAGACATACGAAGTAAGAGGAGCGAGAGAGAGAGAGAGAGAGGGGGGGAGAGGGAGAGAGAGAGAGGGGGGAGGGAGGGAGAGATCAAGAGAGCGCGCAAGAGATGGCGAGGGTGAAGGCTAGGGAGAAGGTGAGGGTGTGGGAAACGGGTTGAAAGAGAGGTAGAGTGAGGAAAGGGCTTGTAGGGAAGAGTGCGAAATTGAAGAAGAAAAGCGGAGATATCATACATAAGCCTACTATCACATATGTAGACCTACATGCATATAGTCACACACACCTGCCAGACAGATGTGTATAAAGAGAATCCAAAGGCACACGGACAGCCCGCCAGACAGATGCGTGGACAGGCTGGCAGACAGTGGTGTTCTATCAAGAATTGCGCCTCTCTAGGGCGTAAATGTACTCGCATTCAGGAGCTTAATCTCTCTAAAATATTATTTTAGGTTGAAATTTTCGTTAATATTGTGTAAGTGCTTATTGTGACGTCGGTAAGGCCGAGCAATTTGAGGTATGCCGTCACTTAGTTGGTTAGTCAAGGAAAATACACATTTTAATCTAGATCACTAATTTTATTCTACAAATTTAATGAATATTTCAGCTTATAACACTATAAATACTATAACGATGCTAAAAATAATATAATTTTGATTAATAAAGATGAATACACGGTTTATAATGATACATACGATCTATAACTTCTTACACCATTCAAACTCACGTTTCACAACAATCCGCTAGTTACAGTATCTAGCTCACCTCACAGAACGACTAACCAATTCTACCAACAACAATAATAATAATAATAACTATCCTCTCGCAAGAGCACATCATAGCTGTCCACAGTATTACAAATCAGCCATCCTTTCATATTCAACCTACCACCCCTCTCTTAGATCATACACGTCCATGAACCAGACAACCTTTAAAGTGTCAAATTGCAAATAAAGTAGTCACACTGACTGACCACTTCATCTACAGACAAACATTAAAACCAACATGTGGCTGTGGGAACATAGCCTACTGACGTATGGGCGTGTGCGTGCATGCATGCGTGCGTGTGTGCGTGCGTGCGTGCGTGTTACAAATTTGTAAACTTTTACAATCCTCCCCCTCATCCAAGTGTTCGTCCTCGGACACTATGGTACACCAATTCATTAAAACATCCTATGTCTCCATTGTTTCGACTTGACGGACAAGAGTGTTTCCAAAGAAATCGAATAATATGATGGCGATGAATATTTACGATTAAAACTATTCCATGAACACCGCTACTATGTTATATATTATATTTCACTGGAGACATTTGTTTAGTAATCCTGTCTCTTTGAAGCTGTTATCAACAATAGCACGATTAATTCCCATAATTCCCATTAACCGAATGAATCTGCAAGCGAATATAATCCATGAAACACGACATGAAAGGCACATTATAATTTCCAGCTTCGTCTTTGTTGCCGGGAATGTAACTCCTCAAAGCGCTGAATCACGTCAGGTGCATTTAAGTCATCCGCACGAATCAATGTGTCATCACGGTTACTAGCCCACCTCACAAAATAGTACTTTCCCAATCTCCCAGATTCATTACGTTGACGTTGTACGTCCAGTATCTCAGTTGGCTCAGAATCAGTTATATCCGCACTGTCACCTGGAATGCTGTCAATTACTACCGGCTCACTGGCATCATGCACTTCAAAAGGTTTGTCACTGGAAGAAGAATCATCACTCTCTGCCTCTCCTACTGGAGGTCTTATTGGGCGTTCATCTGGAGCAGTACATCGCTACAGCTGATTGACATGTACTATTTGGCTTGTGCCATATCCATCACTTAGTTCAACACGATAGTTCACTGGTGATATTTTCTGCATTATTAGATATGGGCCATTCTATGGGTGGAGTAGTTTAGTCGATAGTCCAGGTCGCGATATTGGTGTAAACGGCCACCCCTTCTCACCGACTTTATATTTATATTTCTTTAGAATGTTCGTCATATTTCTGCTTCTGACCTAGCTGTGCGCACTGAGTATTTTCCCGAACTAAAATGTAGGCTTCTCTTAACCTACTGACAACTTCTGCACGGTAATCGTCACTGGTGGAATATGTTACAACAGGCTTCATAAGGCTGACATCGATTGGCGTCTATTCCGTACATGAGGTAGAAAGGGGTTTCGTTCGTTGTCTCATGAATGTCATGAATAAAATCGTCCCAATCTCGCTGATGCACATGGACAGCATCGTCATAAGAGTATGGTTAAGAGGGTGGTATGCTGTAGTGTGGATTTGTCTTGTTTTCATTAATTTCACGATTTCACACATTACTTTTGACATGAAATTAGATCCGCTATCTGACAAAAGAGTTCTTGGCGATCCATGTCTCGCTACAATCTCCTCTACGAATAATTTTGCAGTGGTGACAGCATCAGCTGATGACACTGCAAATGCTTCAGTCCATCTGGTCAAATAGTCACCGAATATAACTATGTAGCGATTTCCTCGGAAACTCGGCGGGAAGGGTCCCAAAACGTCCAAAGCTACTCTATCAAAGGGTCCTCCTACTGGAATCGGTAACATCGGAGCCTTTGGGTGGTTTTTAGGCGTTTTCTTCTTAGCACAGTCTACACATGACTTACACCAAAATTCTACGTCAGTATACATTCCTATCCAAAAGAACCTCTCTTGGATTTTCTGGTAGGTTTTGTGAAATCCTAAGTGTCCAGCCGTTATGTCATCATGGCAAGAATACAGTACTTCATCAACCAGCGATCTTGGAACAACTAATTGCTTTCTAACATGCTGACGTTTTTGCTTAGCGTCTGTACTCCAGATGTGATATAAAATACCATCATCTAAAACATAATCAGTGCAAACGCTGACGACTTTCCGTGCCTCTGTAGAAGTAACTGGTAGGTCACCTTTCTCAATGTATCTCATAATCGGTAAGATGGTCTTATCATGCCTTTGTAGTTCCTTGATTCTGCCTGATTGGAGTCCTTGGGGTATTTCAGTTTCTGTCACTGCTAGCGCACTTTCCACATCCACTGGTCGTCTCGAAAGCCCATCAGCGTTTCTATGTCGTAAACCCGGTCTGTGCTGCACTTGCATATCATGCTCTTGTAATGCAAGAGCCCAACGAGCAAGGCGACTGGTTGGTTCCTTAATGGACATTAACCAACATAATGGATTAAGATCTGTCACAACTGTGAACTTATGGCCATAAAGATAGTGTCTGAAACACTTTACCGCCCATACAATAGCTAATGTTTCCTTCTCAATTACTGAGTAGTTCCGTTCATGTTTCTTTAATCCACGGCTTGCATATGCAATAACTACTTCAGTGGATTCTTTCCTTTGTGCCAAAAACAGCACCAAGTCCATATCCACTGGCATCAGTACACAGGATGAATGGCTGTGAAAAGTCTGGATACTCAAGTATTGGCTCATGAATTAGTGCTGAACGGAGAATTTCAAATGCGGCTTCACATTCCTCAGTCCAATCAAAGACGTTTTCCTGACGCAACAGCTGATGAAGTGGGTTAGCAATCTTAGCAAACTGATTGATAAAGTGTCTGTAATACGAAACGGTACTTAGAAAGCTGTGAAGTTCTGTCAGATTTCTTGGCCTAGGGAATTTGCTTATGGCGTCAATCTTTGCAGGATTTGGAGTTACACCTGTAGCTGTTACAATATGTCCCAGAAACGAGACCCGAGGGTGACAAAACACACATTTGTTATTATTAAGTTTTAATCTGGTTTGCTTGAATTGGTCCAGCACTTGTCGAAGACGCACCGTATGGGCGTCTAAATCACGAGAATATATAATCATGTCATCCAGATACACTAAACAAATCTTCCACTGGATACCAGACAGCAAAAGTTCCATCAAATTCTGGAATGTTCTAGGAGCATTGCATAACCCAAAGCTCATAACATTGAATTCATAATGTCCATTGAGGCTAGAGAAAGCTGTTTTCTCCTTCTCCTCTTCCTTTATTGGCACCTGCCAATAACCAGAAGACATGTCTAATGTAGTGAAATGGCCAGCATCACCTAATAGGTCCAATGTGTCCTAAATTAATGGCAAGAGATAAACTAATTTCTTTGAAAGGGAGTTTAGCTGACGGTAGTCGACTACAAACCGGTCTGTTCCGTCCTTCTTACGCACACTCAATACGGGAGCTGACGACGGCCTAACGAATGGACGGGTTTTGCCATTATCTAACATCTCCTGGATGTGCTGATCCATAATATGGCGCTGTGACATAGGTACGCGATATGGCCATTGCTTTATTGGTAGATGGTTCTGTGTGTCAATAGAATGTTCTACTAGTGTAGTCTGGCCAACATCCGAGGCATCCTTAGAAAATACATCATTATAGTCTGCAAGTAAATTGTCTAGGCGAGATTTCTGCTCATTGGACAAATGTTCATGTGCTTTCCCGATATGGCATACCGTCACATAATCCAATGTATTGTCCACTGAGGACTCCATACTATTACCAGCTCTGCTCGCTGATTCACACTTTTTGTATTTATCGCTGATGATTGGCACACCTGATAGTGCTATCTGTTGGAAAGTTCCTAATCTAGTGTTCTTGTATAGCTTAATTGTGTTATTAGTAGGATTTACCACTCTGATGGGCAGCTGTTCACTTTCTGATGTAGGCAGTACTCTCACAGGATATGCATTAAATTTTGAACTAAAATCCAGGCTTGGTTCAATAACACCAGTAAGTCCATAATGAATTGAGCCTGCTCTCACATTAAACACAGTTTCTGACCGTGGTTGGAGCTCTAGTGTGTCAATCAAACAAACTGGCCATATCTGATCAACATGTGTTGGTAGCTCACATGTAATGGGTAACTCACAGGTAATTTCGACTGGAGATCTATCAAATTCAACCTTTTGTGTTTTAAAGTTAATAATGACGCCGAGTTTGGCCATGAGATCAGTTCCTATGATGCAATCACGAACTGATGAATCTGTTACGCAGGCAGAATGAATACTCGTTTCATTTCCAATTTCAGTTGTAATGTTCACTCTGCCATTCAGTTTTAAGGTATCATGATTGGCCGTAACACACATAATGTCATGGCATGGTTGAATTTTCCTAATTATGTTATTGTCAAAGACACTAATTTTAATCAGAGTCACGCCTGATCCAGTATCTAGCAACATAACAACACTAGTGCCATTTACCTTGCCCTGTACTTGAGTGTCTAAAGATCGTTTATTAACAGTACATGTGTCTGTTGATGTCCGTTTGTTGATTATATTATTCTGGGACGTACATGCCTTATGAGTATTCCTACGCAATAATTCAAGAAGCTTCGTATAAAACTGACCAGCTACTCTACTCTTCCAAGAGTAGGGTTTATTCGTTTAAATTACAGGCAGGCGTGTAATCTTGTACTGGGTATGCTCCTGAATTTGACCTTGGATGACTAAGCATATCTCGTTTTTTCCAGCAATTGTTCTCGACATGGCCAAGGCGACGGCAAAAATTACAAATCGGTCTTCCATCTGTAGTCATCAGATTTCGCATGAATGAGCGAGAATCAGGCGCCTGGCCACCAAGTCTGTTTGGTCGGAAAGGCTGTGAAGCTGAGGGAGTGGGTGTCTGTTGTTTTTCTAGCGCACCCTGAATAGCTAACTGAGTTTTGGTCATTTGCTTTATTAAATCCATCATCTGATTCATTTGGTGATTTATTTACAGTTCATTTCTATGACCTACATCTGATGAATTGACAGCTGCCACCGGCTGATTAGACCGTTGATAGCGACCGTCTCTTCCTTCACGGTCTATCAGTTTCTCGTGACATTCTTCGCGTTTTACAATTCAAAGTGCCTGTTCATATGTGGTGGGATCAGTTAACATCACTAATCGACGTATTTCCGGTCGTAAACCCTGAACGAAGTGTTCCATTGTCAAACGATCGCGGTGCACTCTGGGTATGTCCGCGTGTGCGCGTCGAGCTAACTGTAGAATATCCTGCCCATAATCGTCCACTGATTCAGTCAGCATTTGTTTTCTCTGAAACAATTCAGCATAATACATGCGATTGAGTTCTTGTGGCACAAATCGTTGGTGCAGGAGCTTACACATTTTCCGCATATGAATATTGTACGTCCTGGGGTAAGTCATCAAAATAGTCAGCAGCTCGGCCACGCAGAACTGCTGATAATACGTCTGCCTTTCTGGCAGCGCCCCAATGATTTGCCTTAGAAATCCTATCAAAGTTTTTCAGCCACGCATCTAGATCTTCTCCTACTTCACCATAAAATCGTGATGGATTCATGGACATAGATTTCCCTGCACCAATATTCTCCATACTTTGGTCTAGAGCGTCTTCTGGTTCCGAATCGTGCGTGTCAACGTTATTTTGCCGGGTGTTTGCCATTGTTCAATAATAAGATTTAATGGCCAATGCCCGCACAGAAATCTATCGCAGATTGTATGTGGCAAAAGAGCGCCTATTAACCCTACCATACGGTAGGGTCGCACTTCTCTCTTGCAACAATGTTTATGTTCTTTATTTATTAATGAGCGTTTAATTGGGCAGCGACACCCACTGCAATTTGCTTCAAAAACTATTTCACAGCCACTTCGTAGATCCACCATTCAAGTCCAGCTTCTGAGTGAACGGCGAATGTCCACGGGATATTCTATGTATCCCGCTCCTGACACCAAAATTTGTGACGTCGGTAAGGCCGAGTGATTTGATGTATGACGTCACTTAGTTAGTTATTCATGGCCGACAGTCAAGGAAAAATACACGTTTTAATCTAGATCACTAATTTTATTCTACAAATTTAATAAATATTCCAACTTATAAAACTATAAATACTATAACGATGCTAAAAATAATATAATTATGATTAATAAAGATGAATACACGGTTGAATATGATGAATACGTTCTATAACTTCTTACACAATTCAAACTCACTTTTCACAAGAATCCGCCAGCTACAGTATCTAACTCAACTCACAGAACGACTAACCGATTCTACCAACAACAATAACAATAACTATCCTCTCGCAAGAGCACATCACAACTGTCCACAGTATTACAAATCAGCCATCCTTTCATGCTCAAACTACCACCCCTCTCTTAGATCATACACATCAATGCACCAGACAACCTTTAACGTGTCAAATTGCAAATAAAGTGGTCACACTGACTGACCACTTCATCTACAGACAAACTGAACGTGAGAGTCATTCCAGACATTAATACCAACATGTGGCCGTGGGAACATAGCCTACTGACGTATGGGCGTATGCGTGCATGCATGCGTGCGTGTGTACGTGCGTGCTACAAATTTGTAAACTTGTACATTATGCATGTCCGAGCCTTGCTTTTCATGTTATTTATCCGATCGATGTTAGGTACCTGGCTTTATAGTATGTCCGAGTTTATGGGCCAACGGGTCTTTCCACTGTATCCATCCTTCATATAACGTCATAATCAACTAAATGACGTAGAGAATGACATCACAATCAACGACGTCATTATGACGAAGATAAGTACGTCACGAACGCATAGTTGAAGACGGACTATGCGCTGTTGTACGAATTGTATGTTTTTACTATTTAAAAAATATCATGATGAATATTTTAAAACTAGGCAACAACAGCACCGTGCCAATTTAGTTACAAAATATTCAACAGCGTAACTGCATAGGTTTCAGGAAATTAGTAGTCAGGGCATTCAGAGATCGATCATTCCCAACAGGCCGAATTGTAGGTGGAGCTTAACTTTATATTGACCAATCAGAATACGACCGTCCTCGCGACATTGGATATCACTACTTACGCCAAAGACGCGCGTAATGACGTAACCTTACAACTT
Organism: Chaetoderma sp. LZ-2023a; assembly: GCA_034401795.1. Classification (NCBI taxonomy): domain Eukaryota; kingdom Metazoa; phylum Mollusca; class Caudofoveata; order Chaetodermatida; family Chaetodermatidae; genus Chaetoderma; species Chaetoderma sp. LZ-2023a. The sequence goes on from CM067359.1 coordinate 121,681,988, forward strand.
GTGAAGTTTTTCTCATAGTTTAAATTTAAAATGCATTATCTTTCATCGCAAGACGGCCAATATGCTGGTAGTCCGGGTGTGATTAGCCGCCATGGACGGCCGTACACGAATGGAGCATCTAAACCGTGGTTTCAGAGATCGACCTTATTGCAAAATATGTCAATATTTCAGTTTATATGATAAATAGAAATTTAAACTTGATAATTTTCAAATCGGTTGGTAATAACGATATTAAATAATACCTTGTTCCAGCTCCTCTATTTAGCAGATTTGCGTCAAATCAGGAACACGTCTGTACTGTGAAGTAAGTATCCACTATCAGCTGGCCCCAGTGTGCTTTGATCATATCCCAACATTCACATATTTGCACAGTCATGAGAGACCCCCCTCTCCTTGTCGAGAGGGGTCTGGTCTGGGATGGAAAAGTCATCGGAGATCAGAGTGCGTGGTTTGTAGGTATCACCCCCCAAGATTTGAATACAGGGCGATTCTCAACTTACCAGCTAGCACTGCCGCTACCGCAGCGATTAGAAATGAAAGAACGACTGCTGGTCCAGCTTTCTCCAGGGCCACCTGACCCGCCAACACATAGATACCAGCTCCTAGAGTACTACCAATCCCTGGGAGAAATTTCAAGACGCAAACCAAATATCACTAAAAGATTGTCATAATTATGCCAAAACCAACGAAATGGAGCTTTCCAGTTTTAGCTATGCCCCCCCCCAATCTCTAGATATGCTCTACAAACACGCACGCACGCACGCACGTACGTACACAAGCGCGCACGCAGGCAGGCACGCACGCACGCACGCACGCACGCACACATACACACACACACACACCTCGTCTGTGTTGGGATCGATTGATCGATCATTGAACTTCCTGAATATCAATTTCCAGAAAACTATACAGGTAAGCTATTGAACATTTTGAAAGTAACGACGCCCAGTCAAATCACTTTCAAAATATTCAACAACATGTTAATTAAACAGTAAAAACGTACAATTCATACAACCTGCCCGACTAGTAAGCATTTAGGACGGACCAAATCGAATCATTCATGGCGTAATGATTATGACGCCAGCCTACACGTAACGTAGTTTTTTATGACGTTATGTGATTGACTGAGGAAATGGATTCATGCATTAGGCCTACAGCCCACTGATAACTTCATTAATAACTTCTAACAGCATGAACACTATTTGCTAAGTATATTAGAAATAATTCATATGGCATATAGCTATCTCTCTCTCTCTCTCTCTCTCTCTCTCTCTCTCTCTCTCTCTCTCTCTATCTCTCTCTCTCTCTCGCTATCTCTCTATCTCTCTCTCTCTCGCTCTCACCAATGCTTCTCTCTCTCTCCCTCCCTCCCTCCCTCCCCTCTCTCTCTCCCTCTCTCTCTATCTGTCTCTCTCTCCCATTTTCTCGCTTTCTTCCCCATTTCTGTCTATCCATTATCATTAACTACACATATGGGATCATAAGGGGAAAGCTATAGATTTGGCAATATACCCTACAGGATAGCTCTGTTCTTCCGATGACACCTTATTTATTATATAACTGTATACGGATCTCACCCTCACTATCTCCCCTCCAAACTTTGTATCCATCTCTCTCATCCCAACACCTCTCTCTCTCTCACCTCTCTCACTTCTTCTCACTTTCATTCTCTCTCTTTCTTTCTCTCACTTTCTTCTAGCGTGCGTGCGTGTTGAGTGGGCGTGGGTGGGGGGGGGGGGGGGCGGGGGCAAAGCCAGCTGAAATCTGGTGGGTCAGTGAGGGCATCCTCCACTCCTTCTTTCTCGCTCTCTCTCCCTTCACAACTACTTCTCTCGCCTTCTCTCGCCTTCTCTCTCTCTCCTCTCTCTCTCTCTCTCCCACTCCACCTTCCCCACTCCATCCCTCTCTCTCTCTCAGCCATTCTCGTTCTTTCTCTTTCTTTCTCTTTCTTGCTTTCTTCGGCCCTCTCCTCCTCTCTCACCCTCCACAACTACTTCTCTCGCCTTCTCTCTCTCACCCACTCCGCCTTCCCTCCCTCCACCCCCACCCCCCCTCTCTCAGCCATTCTCGTTCACTCTCTTTTGTACTTTTTCTCGCTTTCTTCGCCCCCCCCCCCCCTCTGTCTATCTATTAGTATTACCGAGAAATGTGAGATCATACGTAGAAAGGCATCTGGATAGCTCTGTTCTTGTGACTGTTTCATTATCGATGTATTTTCTCCTCAGTAAGGCCTTAACAAAATTTCTAACTGGCGCCAACAAATCCATTTCCTTTTAGCTATAGCAATGAAAAATATATAAATAAATAAATAACAAATTAAGTAAATGTGTCGGCAGCATACCTAAGCAATGGAGATATCCGACTGGTCACTCAAGTATGCGACATCATAATTAATTAGCTCACAAATAGCCTGAGTAGGCTGACATCACAATCAAATGTATAATGAATGACGTATTTAGCTCCGTCATGAACATTGAGTAGCCAACCAAGTGTATGAATTGCAGGTCTTTGATGGATATACTATTTATATTTAATAAGCATTATGTTAAATATTTTGAAACTAATTTGACTGGGTAATGTTGCTGCCATAGGCAACAACCGCACCCGGTCAAATTAGTTTCAAAATATTCAACAGCTTACCTGTATAGTTAGCTTGAAATTGGGATTCTGGGAATTCTCCGCCAACTATGCCCGTGTGTATTTGAATCGATTTTTATATTTTGAACCAGAGTTCCCGGAATCACAATTTCAAGATAGTTTTAGAGGTACGCTTTCGAATATTTTGAAAGTAATTTGACTGGTAGTCGTTGCTTCCTATGGAAATATTTGAAATATTTAACACAATGGTTATTAAATTGTCAATCCACCAAAAACATATCGGCAATTGATACACATTCGTGACAGACATTTCGACATTCCTCAGGAAACTACATCATTTTGATTGTCAGCTAATACGTCATGTATTTGGGTATAACGTCAGATACCTGCGTAGCTGATCGGATCCGTTTATTGCCATTGAAGATTACAATATCAAGACGCATGCTCTTCTGCATCATTCTAACCAACAATCTGACATATGCCTATCTAAAGCCGTGTTCTCACTAGAGAGTTAATCAGGAACAACGGCATACGTTATTCTCTAGTGAGAAAACGGCTTAAGGTCGTTTCCTTATAACTCAGGTTACTGGGCCCGATGGGCCAATATCGGGCCAGCTTGTCGGCCCAGTAACCTGTGTTATCAGGGAATTATTAAGCACTTGGATTCCTATAGTGTTTGACATAAGTTGCATAATTTCTTTTAGCCCTCATTGTCATTGCCTAATCCTGTTGAAGTATTTCGTGTACTGTGTAGGTTAATATATAGCCGATATATCGCTTTGCATTCACATTGCTGGAAGATAGTCCAGGACTTGACGGTGGTGCTACATGGTGGACAGCGAGATAACATGACGCCGTATCGCTACCTGACAGACAGTGAGAGAAAATGATGACGTTAACGCTTTCTGACAGATTTTTACGGAATAGGCTGCGTTCACATAGGGAAGTACGGAAGCGATAGCGATATATCGGAAGATAAACCGCCGATTTTGTGGGATTAAATTTCGAAATAAATGACGTATTTATTCCGGTACAAGAGCCAGTTCAATGAGAACTCTAGCCAATATACTTGCTATTTACCGAAATAGTGGCTGTATGAGAACACTGCCTAAGATAAATAACATTTTTAGAGGAATTATGTTTTGAAGAAGGTAAGGCTCGTATGCGCTAAGATCCAGAAGGTTCCACTACTTCTATATATCTTAAAGTATATAGGCGGACGCCCATCTAAGCCCTATCATGAGATGGATCGATAATGGGCTCTGTTATTTGGCAAATAACATAATAATCAACTAAGTGACGTGTAGAATGACGTCATAATTAGTTATGACACGAATGACTGGATTTAGACCGTCTTTAACGCGTAATAGTCCGACACGTTGTACGAATTGTATGTTTTTACCATTTAATACACATTCTGTTGAATATTTTGAAACTAATTTGACTGAGCGCTGTAGGCAGCAACAGCACATAGGCAAATTAATTTCAAAATATTTAGCAGCTTACCTGTATAGTTTTCTGGGAATTGATAGTAAGGAAGCTCAGGGATAGATCGATCCCAACACGTGCGAGCTGTAGGTGGAGATTAATTAGAGATGGTGGGGCATGGCTAAAATGGGAACGGTCCAGTACTGCTATCATACCCCATCAAGCTTAATCAAGATCAGTTCTTCAACAAGGGAGGGGCGTTGTATTAAAACATGAGAGTGGGCCACCCTTCTATATCCCAGCAGGGCGCTGAATCAAAAATCGGACTTCTGCCTGATGAGGAGAGTGGCCCGTAGAATAATATTCTCAGTTTTTTTATTATCGAGATTCGTTCACCAGCAATGGAGGAAAAATTTACTGGTGGTGTGGTAGAGCCTATCAGGGTAGTGAATGGAAAATCCGCCTCTGAGAAGATGTGAAAAGTTACCAATAAGAATATCCCTCTCAAGTTTCGTCCAGATGCGTTCATAAATAACTCAGGAGTAGAAATTAAAAAATGTAATCGTGGGACACCCTTATTAAACGTAGCGCAGTAGTGAATACGAAATCCGGCTCCGTAATGACGTCAAGAGGTACCCATTGCATATCCCTATCAAGTTCTATAGATATACATTCATTAATAACAGCGGAGTATCGATCTTAGTATTTAAGGGTGAGACCACTAGTAAAATACAACAGGGCAGTGAATCGAAAACCTGCCTCCACAATGATGTCATAAATGACCCATAGAATATCCCTCAAGTTTTATCGAGATCCGCTCATTAATAAAGGTGAGGTAGCGATTTTAAAATTTAAGGTTCGGGCGGGGTATGTGCCCTTATTAAACTCACCAGGGTGATACATCGAATGTTCGGCTCCGTTTGATGTCAATAGCTACCCCTAGAATATCCCTACCCATTCCAGTTTTATCAAGTTTCATTTATCATTAACGGAGGGCTCACCATATACTAGAATTATCTACATGTGTGCGGATTCCGAAAAGAATCCGGAAAATCAGAAAATATCCAGATATTCCGAAAAGAAATACAGAAAACCTTTGAAAAAATTCGGAAAATCCGAATACTTTTAATATTGTTACAAAAAAAACGACAGGGCGTGTCTGCATTCTCTGGATGCTCTTGCTATTATTGTATTCCGATAATTTGAATATTCTCAGATATGCGTTTCCCCAGGAGGAGATAGAAATTTCCTCGTGACATTAATTAACATATATACGAGGAATTCTGATATTACTGTACAGCGCATAAATACGGGAACATGTCTTCAAAACAAAAACCCCAGAAACAAGTTAATTCGTCCAATGTTGCGTAATAATTTTGTGTTGAATATTCTGACCATAATTGGATTGGATTACATTGCTGCCTTTCCAATCCAATTATGTTAATGATTCAACATAACGTATTATTTTGATTTGGGAACATCTTAAGTTATTTCCGAATTGTACTGTGTGATATATACCTGATTGACAGATCATATGCATACCCCATTCACCCCACCTCTTTACATTGCATCGTCTTGGTGTGCATGGGTCTTTGATCATAGATACATCAGTGACTATCATGGAGGTGGTACAGAGGATGACGACGGCGATGAAAAGTAATGATGACGATGATAACAACGACGACGACGACGACAACGACAACGACAACGACGACGACGACGATGATGATGATGATGATGATGATGATGATGATGATGATGATGATGATGATGATGATGATGGATGATGATGATGACGATGATGATGATGATGCTAATGCTGCTGCTGATGATGATGATGCTGATGTTGATGATGGTGATGATAACGATGATGGTGGTGGTGATGATGATGGCGATGCTGCGGCTGCTGCTGCTGCTGATGATGACGATGATGGTAATGGTGGTGGTGGTGCTGGTGGTAGTGGTGCTGGTGGTGGTGGTGGCTATGACGAAGAGGAGCAAGATATTGCAAATAATATGACTATGATCGCAGGATAGATGGAGATGTTCTGTTAGACTTAGGACCTAAAGGGGCATAATTCAAACAAACGAACGACTACGTTCACGTTTATGAACATTGCCTCATCTGTTATTAAATAACCTGCGTATTTGATCTCTCGACCTACTAACGGACAACAACATGTTAGCACAAGCCGAGTTAGCCCTTCGTGAGTTAACATCGCATTAAAGCACTCAAAATGATGATGATGATGACGATGACGATGACGATGACGATGACGATGACGATGCCGATGACGATGGTAATGATGATGATGATGATGACGATGACGACGACGACGGCCGCGGCGGCATTGTCGTCGTCGTCGTTGTTGTTGTTGCTGTTGCTGTTGTTGTTGCCGTTGTTGTTGCCGTTGTTGTTGCCGTTGTTGTTGTTGTTGTTGTTGCTGTTGGTTGTGGTTTGTTTCTGTTAGTGGTGGTTGTGCTGCTGGTGGTGGTGGTGGTGGTAGTGGTGGTGGTGGTGGCAGTGGTGATTGCTGTTGTTGTTGTGGTGGTGGTGGTGGTCGTCGTGGTTGTAGTGGTGGTGGTTATATGATTAAACGCACTGGCTCAGGATCTCCCAAGGTTGGGAGATATTTTTTATTTATTTTATTGTCTGAGATTTGGTATGTTTGTTTGATAGAGGCGGTAGGGCCTATAAAATATGAATAATATATACCATTCATTCTGGAGGGTTTTGAAGAGTTAATTTCGATTTAACCAAGATGTCACGTAGATTGGAGTTTTTCTTAAAGGCTATCACTGGACGCAAATTGAGAGGTTTTTTCATTTTATCCTGCAATTTATGATATTCATTTTTCAAAATTTCAGAAATTTCAACATTTTTTCGATTGTATGTTAAACTGAATGGAATTATTTCACGTTGATCAGCAAGACCAGGGTCCACGTTTATGCCACTCGGCCATTTTGTTTTCAGTTGCTTAATCCAAAATGATTCTCGAAGTTTTCTTTGTTTATCAGTTTCTTCGGCCGTAGCAGAAAGAGGCAGTTGCTCAATAGGCATAATTTCAAAGTGTCTATCGACAGAATGACCAGGAAGATTGAAATGTTGAGCTACGTTGGTGTCCTCGTCGTGTCTAATATCGCAAAGGTGTCTAGTTGCTCGTCATCTTAAAGGGCATTTTGTTTCACCGACATACTACTTTTGGCATAATTTGCAAGATATTAAATAGATAACATTTTTAGAATCGCAATCTAAATTAGACTGAAGTTGGAATTTGCTTTTGTTCTGATAACTGACAAATGTTTTTTGATTAGGTAGATAGAGGTCTAATTTACACCTCTTCTTTCCACATTTCTGAGATTGTCCTACGCCTATAATCGGACGATTGTGACGAATTTTGGTAGGCTTTTGATCGGCAGCCTTATCAGTAAGTTTCCAAATCATGTAAAGTTTCGGATTTTATTTTGCGCAAAAATCGTGTTGAATATCCCCTTGGTTTGAGGGCTTTAAATAAGGTGGAACACGCAGATTCAAACTTCTTTCTAACACTAGAATTTCGGTGAAATCGGATAATCTGTGATTTGACAATACCTTTAATTTAAAAGTATGAGGTGGATGGAAAGATTTCTTATGCAGTAGTTGATGGGAATCGGTGGGCTTAAAGATTACTTTGTAATCAAGAAACGCACTCGTGTTATAATTTACACCTTTGTAGAGAGTAACGTCTAAAAAGTCTACGGACGACTGGTCGATGTTGGCTTTAAGTTTGATGTTAGGATCGTGATTGTTCAAAATAGTGAAAAATTCATCAAACTCTTCCCTCGAATGATTCCAGATCATAAAAATATCATCGAGGTACCGGCGGTAAAATAAGGGCTGCATAGGACATTTGTTAAGCGCATCTTCTTCCCACTCAGCTACATAGATGTTGGCAAAACTAGGACTAAAACGTTTACCCATAGCGCATCCACAGATTTGTTGGTAGATTTCGCCAGCGAATTCGAAATCATTGCCCTTTAAACTCAGCTCCAGGAGAGCTAATATTTCGCTAGTGGGCCTATTGTTATCAGGATATTTATCAAATGCTCTGCGAACAGAAGTCAAACCCCTTTCGATGTCAATGTTTGTGTACATAGCATCGATGTCGAGGGTTATCAAGAGTGAGTTTGGAGGAACAGAAATTTTGGAGACCTCGGATAGGAAATCCTCAGTGTTGTTCAAAAAGCTGAAATGTCTATTCGCAATTGGTTGTAGGTGGTAATCAATAATTTTACTAATTCGATAAGATTCAGAGCCGCAATCAGAGATAATAGGTCGACCCGGTGGTATCATAGGGTCGGACCATGACTCAATAGGTTTATGAATTTTTGGCAAAAGGTAAAACGTACGTGGATTTGAATCTCGTTTAGCAGTAAGGTATTTAAACTGCTTTTTCGTTATGGCCTTGTTGTCAGCCATTTCTTGAAGGATTCCATTAAATTTATCACAATTATTTTGCCAGAGTGGTTCGTCTAATTTGCGGTAGTGTTTCAGATTACCGAGTTGTCGATGCGCTTCACGAATATAATTATCCTTACACATTATTACAGTAGCAGATCCCTTGTCAGCAGGCTTTATAACGATGTCATTGTTTTTACGCAAACCTGTTAAGGCTAAACGTTCTTGATATGACAAATTTTGATGATTTTTAGGAAATTCTAAATTTTCAACACGCTCCTTGATAGCTTTTATACTATCAGGGATCGCAGGGTCAACCAACTTCGAGTTAGCTGCCCATCCAGTTTTTTCAACAAAAGGTAGAAAGTTGTTTTTCTTGGAATTTCGAAAAAGTCTGCTAATTTTACACGGTGAGAAAATTCTTCAATTTCCCATAAGCCATTATCTAAAAGGGCATCTATGTCGACTTTTCGACCCAATTTCTGGGTGGTTAGTACCCTGACCCGTAGTTAGTTTAAATTAAGGTGTGATAACCAACTATTATACATCCTATTTGCAGTACACTCAGTCCAGTGGATGTTGTCCTCAACCACCTGAAATTCAGACACGGGGAGGCTGGGCAGGATAGGGACCTTGGCCCTTAAGGCCTCTACACGGCTGTTAACGAATTGTATGTTTCGTTTCTGGGTTGTAGTCAGGTGCTTCGAATAATTTAGTTTGGCAAACTGAACTTTAGCCTTTGGAAATTTTGAACGCATGGTACTAAACAGATTCTCAATTCTTTGGGAGGTGTCATGCTGAAGTTCGTCCGTATCATTAATTCCGATGTTAAGGATGATACGCTGAGGTTGGAAGACCTCATTGTGTTTTCTAACCATATTCCTAATGTGGTTTATCTTAGCACCTGGATAGATTGCTACCTGCATATCTGGATGAGGTGTCTGATTGATACGAGCTAAATTTGAAGACCCAATCAGCAGAATCTTCTTGTTCAGAGTAGGAAGGCGCCATTCATTCTTATTATCCACCACGAACCGAAACTTGTAGAAAGACCTATGCTCTTTGGGTGTATCCCTAGGCATAGGTTTGGGCTTAGGTGTGGGCGTAAATTTAGGTTGTGGTGGCTTGGACCTCGGGTTGACGATCTGGTCTTTTGACCAGGTCGGTCAGTAGCTGCTCTCTGTGGAAGGGGAGGAAACTCGACTGGGGACAGTGGCGGGACCGGAAGAGGGATCTGACTAGGATCCACATGAGCGGACACTGACGGTGACCATTCTGGCAGTGGAATCAGGAGCGGATCCACCACAGGAGACTGCAGGGGGAACACTGGTTATTCACCCGCTTAACTACTGGGGGACTCTCAGTGGGTGACCTATTCCGTTTCCGATTTGATTGTGGGATGACTGGTACGGTCAAGGCTGACCTTGCAGTCGGTGTGCCTGGTAGGGCCACAGAGGGCCCTGCAGTTGATGTTCCTGGTAAGGTCACAGGTGACCCTACAGGGGGTGTTGTACTATGGCAGGTTCTAAAATGCGGATCAAAAGGTCTGATGAAATCATAAAACTGATCAATTGATGAAGAACGAAACTTCCTGCCATAGTTATTTCGGGCCCAATTTATTGCTGTGGTCTTCGCTCTACCTAATTCTAAATTTGGTTTGGACTGAGCTTCGATGAGGAGCGACATAAGACGACCAAGCTGGAAATTATAGTGACTAATGTTAACCTGGATTAAAGATATGGCCCATTTCAAATTTGCTGCTAAGATGTCCTTACGGACCTCGGCGTTTGGCATCGCTGGTTTACAGAAGAAATTCTGTCTCTCTAACTGACACTTTCCAGCTCAATCCAGGAGGCAAACTGCCCCTACGTACATGAGCATTCAAGATGCCAAGGTGGTGAAAGCATTGTATAATCATGTAGTAACACTTGGTTAGTGCAGCCTGGCCAGATGGCGGGCGACTGTCGTTAGACCTCCTGTCATCCCGTCTTCTACTCTTGCTAACTCCAGCCATAATGTTACTAGTTAGATAATTCAATGTTTCTGCCACTAAAATCTACAAGAATACCAAAAAATTGAGGGGACCTAATGGAATCGTGAACCAAGGGAAGTCTATCGAATTTACAAGCCTAACAAAATCTACAAGCGCATCAAAAATCTACCGCTGAAAAAAAGAAGGTTATGATTAAGCATGTTAATATTTAAATAATTCATATAAACTATTAAAGGATAATTGTGTATATTACCAATAATCCTATGCACCGTCGTGAAGTGGGCGACCGGTTTCGACAAGGTTTGTCAGCTTCAGGCCACAGAACAAATCTGCCTGTCCACCAAAAATCTGTCTATTTATTAGAATTGATGGCCTTATGGATGTGGCTTAGATTAGTGTTCAATTGTACTTTGAAAATTTTAAATTCTATTCACATTAAAGATTTGGACTGCCACAGATGTTTAAAAACGATTGTCTAAATCCATTGACGTTGATTGAGTTCTAAGGTTTCTGAGTGGGCTTCCAGTAATACTCTCATGAATGAGTGGCGGTTGATCAAAGAGATCAAGCCATGCATATTAACCCAGTGAGATCGATTCTGTTTGTTCAGAAGGTGTCCCTTTCTGAACGAGGTTCTAGTATCAGTCTGTTGATTGATCAAAGGGATCACACAACGGTCAATAATCATTTGAACAGTGAACTATATTTCAGAAGGTGTTGTTGGACTTTGTTTCCAAGACTTTTGAAGTCGAATTTAGGAAAGAACATTTTTTAATTTCCAACAATTAAATAATTGTCTATAACATTTAGACTAATAGGATTCAAGTGTATTTGAAAGATTTAATGAGCAATATGAATTTCGAGTTCCCTCCATCCATCCATCCATCCATCCATCCACCCACCCACCCACCCGCCCATCCATCCATCTACCCACCCATCCATCGACCCACCCATCCATCCGCTCATCCACCCAAACCACCCATCAATCCATCCATCAATCCATCCATCAATCCATCCATCAATCCATCCATCAATCCATCCATCAATCCATCCATCAATCCATCCATCAATCCATCCATCAATCCATCCATCAATCCATCCATCAATCCATCCATCAATCCATCCAGTTAATGAAGGAAGGAGTGACAGAAGAAAGATAAAGGAAGAAAGGATGGATGCAGTAAGGAAGGAAGAAAGGACGGATGAAGGAAGAACGGATGGAAGAAGGGGCGGATGAAGGAAGGAAGGAAGGAGGGAGGGAGGGATGGCGGGAGTGAGTGAGGGTGGAACGGAGGGGTGAGGGTCGAGGAATGAGGGAGGGAGGGAGGAAGGGAGGGAGGGGGGAATGAAGGAAGAATGGAGGAAGGAAGAAGGAAGAATCGAGGGAGGGAGGGATGGAGGAAGGGAGGGAGGGGGGGGGAAGGACGGGAGGGAGGAAAGAAGGAAAGAATGAAGGAAGGACGAACGGATGGACGGAAGGGCGGGAATGAGGGAGGGAGGGAAGGAGGGAAGGAGAGAGGGAGGGAGGAAGGGAGGGAGGGACGGAGGGAGGGAGGTGGGGGGGGGGGTGAGGAAGGAGGGAGGGAAGGAGGGAATGAAGGAAGAATGGAGGAAGGAAGTGAGGAAGAATGGAGGTAGGGGGGAGGCAGGAGGGAAGGAAGAATGGAGGGATGGCTGGAGGGAGTGATGGTGGGACAGAGGGGGTGAGAATCGAGGAATGAGGGACGGGGGGAGGAAGGGAGGGAGGGAGGGAGGGAGGGAAGAAAGGAATGAAGGAAGAATGGAGGAAGGAAGGAGGAAGAATGGAGGGAGGGATGGAGGGAGGAAGGGAGGGAGGGGGAGGAAAGGAAGGAAGGGAGGGAGGGAGGAAAGAATGAAGGAAGGACGAACGGATGGACGGAAGGGCGGGAATGAGGGAGGAATGAAGGAAGGAAGGAAGGAAGGAAGGAAGGATGGATGGATGGATGGATGGATGGATGGATGGACGGACGGACGGACGGACGGACGGACGGACGGACGGACGGACGGACGGACGGACGGAGGAAGTAGGGCGGGAGGGAAGGAAGGAGAAATGGAAGGAGGGCGGGAGGGAGGGGGGAACGGAGGGCGGGAGGGAGGGAGAGGGCGAGGAAGGACCTACTAACGGACAACAACATGTTAGCGCAAGCCGAGTTAGCCCTTCGTGAGTTAACAGCGCTTTAAAGCACTCAAAATGATGATGATGATGATGATGATGATGATGATGATGATGATGATGATGATGACGATGACGATGACGATGATAAATGATGATGATGGTGATGATGATGATGATGACGATGACGATGACGACGACGACGGCCGCGGCGGCATTGTCGTCGTCGTCGTCGTTGTTGTTGTTGCTGTTGCTGTTGTTGTTGCCATTGTTGTTGTTGCTGTTGGTTGTGGTTTGTGTCTGTTAGTGGTGGTTGTGCTGCTGGTGGTGGTGGTGGTAGTGATGGTGGTGGTGGCAGTGGTGATTGCTGTTGTTGTTGTGGTGGTGGTGGTGGTGGTGGTTATGGTGGTGGTGGTGGTGGTGGTGGTGGTGGTGGTGGTGGTGGTGGTGGTGGTGGTGGTGGTGGTGGTGTTGGTGGTGGTGGTGGTGGTGTTTGAGTTGGTAATGGTTGTGGTCGTGGTGGTGGTTATGGTCGTGGCGGTGGTGGTGGTGGTATTTGAGGTGGTGATGGTGGTGGCTGTGGTGGTATTTGAGGTGGTGATGGTGATGGTCGTGGTGGGGGTGGTGTTGGCGGTGGTAGTAGTGGTGTTTGAGGTGGTGAAGGTGGTGGTTGTGGTGTTTGAGGTGGTTATTGTGGTTGTGGTGGTATTTGAGGTGGTGATGGTGGTGGTCGAAATGATCACGAGCTATTCGATGTCAAACGAACTAAAATGCAAAATTAGCTAGGCGATGAAATGACAATACCACATAAACGCAATAATCCAAAATGTAGATATAATTTTGAATATTCACTAACGATAAACTCCAAATACCTAATGATATACTCAGTCTCACCGTATATCGATATCAACCGTTGGCCGAATTCTATTCTATCTAGCGTCATAACGGACCTTTCCAGTTTATCCGTCCATCATATGACGTCATAATCAACTACGTGACGTGTAGAATGACGTCATAATCAATTAGAGCTTGAATGACGCCATTTAGTCCGTCTTAAACGCTTAATAATCCGACGCGTTGTACGAATTGTATTTCTTTACTATTTAATAAACACGCTGTTGAATATTTTGAAACATATTTCGCTGGGCGCTGCTAGGAAGCAACAGCATCCAGTCAAATTGGTTTCAAAATATTCAACAGCTTACTTGTATAGTTTTCTGGAATTTGATGAGGATCGATCGATCCAAACACAAGCTATATGTGGGTGGAGCTTTGCTGATGCGATTTTCAACTCACCTGTGTGAAAATCTACCTGTAGCTCTGTCTATACGCCGTGCTTCTGCGTTAGCCGATATCCCAGTACAGATGTCAGTTATCGTCATTTATATGTTACATATAAAAAATTTACTATCTTGTGAATACGGTGTTATATATAACTGAACCTAAACAGCTCCAGAAAATGCCTTTAGGCTATGCTATTATTATTATTTATATTTTTTAGGCGCGCGCATTAACCCTTTCCCAACCCTGTGCATCGGCGTTCTGTATTCCAGTTCACGCGCACGAGAATTTGTGATATTTTAAACACCATTGCTCTACTACGCTGCTGTAACTGAAGAGCGGGGCCTAAAGCCGCCCGCGATGACAAACTAGCGTGAGAGAAGCGTGTGCCTAGTTTTGAATCGATATTTTAGGGGAATCTCGGGTAATACCTCATATTTTACATATTCGTATTGCTTATAATGGCATTATGATAATATTCGCCGCTTCACAAGTTATCATCAGCGCAACCCCTGTTCTGTCAACTTGACCAAACTGACCAAAAACTACTTTGCACGGGTCTTCAGACATAGCTATTTGAAAGGTCTAGAGGAGAGTATTTTTGAATATTTACTACTAGAATGACTGGCTCGGTAACCGAGCCAGTCATTCCAGTTTTAAAACTTCAAAAATACCCTTCTCTCGGCCTGCGGATAGACACTGGTTAAGTAAAAACTTTTTAAAAACTCTTAAAAACTAATTTTCTTTACTTATTACCCCTTTAATGGTCAAGCCGGCGAAAGAAATTCAGGGGTAAATTTAAAATAAATAGTCTTCTAAAATTAAAATATCTTGAAAAATATTCACCATCAAAATGTTTTATTGATATATCAAGTAGTATTTTGAGCGCTTTGAGGCGCTGTTAGCACACGAGGGGTTAATCATGACTCTCTTTATGCAATTGCCGTGTGGCAACACGCAATGAATTACAGTGATTATGCATTTGTGTCTTTAATTAATTAATTTATATAGAACTACGGATAGCTTAAATTACAATCAAATGAAATTCATAGTTTGGTGTTTTGATCTGAGACAATGTTTTTTAATGATTTATATGCAAATCAATAATAAAAGGTTTACAAAATCATTTGCATTCTCTTAGTTCCAAAATTGATTGAATATTTTCAAAAAACCTCTAATTGAAACAATTAAATTAACGTTTAAGATCCTTATACGCAATGCCATTAGATATTTCAGTGTACCTATGTGTGGCATTACCCCGCCATTCGCTAGACTACTAATCACTCAGTTAACCTACTTTTGTATTTGATATGGTTTGGTGACAGGTTCATCAGCGAAAGTACGTTACCTATCCGTGCTCTGTACTATCAACTATGCTGATTACATAGACTTATGGGCCATGAAGAGGTGGTCGCTAATGGCACGTAGTTCCTTATTACAATTTAGTGGCATTGATAGAGGCCATTTATGATCAAATAATGGCGGGGTTTTAAAGACGGGTGTTCTTAACACCACCAATCCAAGTTTCCAAGTAGCTAGACTACAGGAGCACACCACAACTCCCAGCTTACGACCTCCCGTCTTAAAGAACCAACCTTGTTAGACCCGCAAAAGGCAGGTGCCCGCTATACACAGGATGATAGTATTGATCGATATTACAATGATCCCCTGATTGTGATTGCCTCGTGGACAAGAAACGCCCCAGATGTTCACCGTAGTTTGATAACATTGATCAGTGTTCAGAGATTTTTATCGTAATTACAAAGGCCATTGTCTAACCACCACAATTGATTAACCCTTTATGTTATGTAGTCGCACTATCTCGGTTAGCAATACAATATTTAGACAGTAAGTTGCTAAATATGTCTTGAAACTGGGGACAGAAGGTAAGGAGATTCTAAATGCCACTAACTGACTTCTTCGTGCAATCCTTTTGAGTTTCGAACAAGAGTGTATTCAATGTCTATGGGCCCTCTCTACCTACTACCGCCAGCTCCTCCCACCCTCCCTCTCGTTCCTCCCTCCCAAGCCACGACTTGATCAATTCACTCAGAAGTTTCGACCAAAATAAGGATGGTTGTTATAAAGTTCTAAAGGAGTGGACCTAAGCACGTTCCCACCGCGTAGATCTTCATCGCCGATGTAAATCTAAGTTCTCATTTGGTTTAACGTATATTAGGGCGTGCCAGATACCAGGACCTGGTTGGGATTATAGTCAAGCACGGCGAGGGCTGCGGTTGGCTTGCCGAGGAGCCGGGTAACAGGCCGGCATTCGCCTCTGCCTCGAGCAGGCGTTTGCTGAGGGTGGCATGGCGCTCATGGAACTGCGCCATCAGCACCCCCACCCCCAGTGCTGCATTTACTCTGCCTGTTCCTTGACCTGACTCTGTAGCATTTCCACGAGACCGTCCTCGTCGGCCGCCACAGGAGATGCGGCACGACCATATTTGATTGTTACGTTCCCCCAGTCTGGGGTACATGGCCTTTCTGGCCTCGAGACTTCTTGGAATTGTATTATGCCTTGTCGTGCACACGTTCATACGCTGTTATCCAGGGTATCGCAAGGCTCAGAGAACCCGTACAGGAGGTTGCAGACTCTGTACAGGCTTCTTCAGGTTCTCCATATGTGTTGAGTCGGGCGAGGTCCCCAACGATGCGTGTGCTGGCGTGCATTTGACGCCTTAATGGATTCTCTAAGTCTCCGAATGAAGTGCCTGCTCGTAGCACATTGAACACATAGTTTGTGTCCGTTTCACTGTTATTGTGTCATCGGCACTTTCTCCTCTTATGCATGTTGGGATGTGAGTCAGTGTGCTGTTTAACTGCACGGTGTGCTCTGCAGTACCACACAGGTCGCTAACCACGAATAGACCTTTCCACTTTATCAACCCATCCTATGATGTCATAATCAACTACGCGACGTGTAGCATGACGTCATAATGAATGACCTGATGAATGACGTTGATATGTACGTCACGAACGCATATGTGAAGACGGGCTATGCGTTGTTGTACAAATTGTATGTCTTTACTATTTAATACATATTCTGTTGAATATTTTGAACCAAATTTGACTTGGCGCTGTTGCTGCCATAGGCAGCAACAGCACCAAGTCAAATTAGTTACAACATATTCAACAGCTTACCTGTATAGTTTTCAGGAAATTGATGGTTAGGGAATTCTGGGATCGATCAATCCCAACAGGGCGAAGTGTGGGTGGAGAGATGAGTGGGGCATAGCTAAAAGTGGAACAGCCCATTCTGTTAGTGGCGTGCGTGTCTTGGACGGCGATGCAGACCGAGTTTCAGTGACTGGTGACGCGCTGGAATTGATGGACGTCACTCGTGTAATGCTTGCCATTTCTGCGTCTGTGTGTAGTATGTACGGATGGTATGCGCGCGCAAAAAATGTGTACAGAGCTTTGCGTAGCTTTGGCGCTTGTGGTGAATGGAGATGGTGTTCGTGACCGTGAGACCGTGTGTAGTTTGTAGTGTTAGTGTTGGAGAAATTAACTATGCTCAAAAGTGCTCTCTATGGATTTAATTTTTGCAGTGCTATGAATCACTGATTTCTGGCTTCGATTGTTCAGTAGAAGTGTTCCTGTAGAGGTCTAAACGATTAACCAGAAGACCTTAGCAGATTTATATCAATTTTGACTATGTTCTACAAGGCATAAATATGGCATTTGTAGGTGCAATAGACCTTTCTGGTTTTAGCTATGCCCCGCCCATCTCTAGCTAAGCTCCACCCACACCTCGCTCATGTTGGGATCGGTCGATCTTTGAACATCTGCCTGTCAATTGTATGTCTTCGACGAATTTACAATTTAACAAACATTCTGGTGAGTATTTTGGAACTGATTTCACTGGGTGCTGTTTCTGCCATATGCATATACTCCATACAAGTTTCGGTGCCATTTCTTAGCACTTAAAGATGATTTTTCAACGGAAATAGGGAACCGGGTTCAATTATTTTGGAAAAAAATAAAGGTTTAAGAAACGTATACCATATTGAGTATCAAAATGATACCCATGATGCTAGACAGACAATTACAACATTGCCCATTCTGTGAATATGTACTACAATAAACGCAGTTGTATGATTTATGTACTTCTATTTGACTATTAAACCTGGGTAGCACTGCTCGGTTGTGCAAAGCATGGCCAATATTCATTCAAGAGTAAACACATTTGAAAATTCTCATTAAATCACTTTCATCATTACCTTCATCATCATCGTCATGATCGCGCGTGAGCTGTGAGCACAACCTTATAGTATTGCTGTAACGCACCAATATCGAATTTGTGCCGTTGGCCAATGGCGCAGGGACCAACATCAAATTTGATATCGGCGCGCCCGTTGGCCAACGCCGCATGGGACCAATATAGAATTTGATATCGGTGCGCCCGTTGGCCAACGGCGCAGGGGACCAATATCAAATTTGACATTGGCGCGCCCGCTGGCCAACGGCGCAGAGGACCAATATGGAATTTGATATCGGCGCATCCGTTGGCCAACGGCGCAGGGGACCAGTATTTGAATTTGATATCGGCGCGCCGGATATCCAACGGCGTAGGGGGCAATATCGAAATCTATGTATTTGGGACAGTATCAAATATACAAATTTCTGTTTCTAATCGAACCTTATTAATGGGTGGCGAAAATAAAACAATTTAATAACACAATTTCGTATAACCATGACAACAAATAGCACAATAGCACACAATGTTATACACTATTAAAAAGTGCATATTAACACCAAAATGCTTGAAAAAACCATTGTTATCAATGATGTTTTGACCGTAGCGTCCTTATCTAGAACAAATTGTTCCATGTGAATAACTAATATGATTTTCAGACCGACATGAGTACAAGCCAACATTTACTGAGTAGAGTTAGCGGCGCCATGCTTAATTCTAAGAGCAACAATGACATTTAAAGGTGTTTCCATATTTTTATTGAAAAGTTCGTATTCACTTCTAACAACTTTGAAACCTTCGATATCACTATAAAACATAGAACAGTCCTATACTGGGAAAAACTGCTAAATGGCAAAGAAACAAAGCTATCATGTCTACTTTATAAATATATGTACACTGACTATACCAATAATAACGTACAATACGAATGGATTGGAGTAGTAAAGGCAATATTAAATAATGTGGGAATGGGATATCTATGGGAAAGACAGAGCATCACAAGTAACGCAACGAAACATATAAAACACAAACTTATAGGCCAATACACACAATCATGGAGAGGACAGATGAACGCATCTTCAAAGGGAAAAATATATAATATCTATAAGACGAAATTTGAAATAGAACCATACCATACTAAATTAAATATTACTAATAAACTAACCTTAGCGCGATTCCGAACAGCCAACCACAAATTGCCAATTGAAACTGGGAGGTGGGAGGGCTTAATCAAAGAAGATCGGATATGTAAATTGTGTGACCAACATGACACAGGTGATGAATATCATTATCTATTTCGCGCTAAGTTTTTTGAAAAGGACAGAATGACACTACTACCAAAATACTTTCGGGTGAAACCAAACTACTACACATTTTGTGAACTTTTATCAAGTAATAAAATCTCAATTTTAAGTAAGCCATGTACATTTGTAAGAAAAGTATTGAAACATTTTAAATAGCAAGACAACGACAACAGTGATGATGAAAACAACGACTACGACTAGGAGCAGGACCATGGCGAGGACGACGAAAACGACGACTACGACATCGACGACGACGAGCTGCAACTACTACTGCTACCTCTACTGCTACTAGCGCTGCCGCTACCGCTGCAGCTACCGCTGCTATTATCACTACCACAGCCTGCTTACAGTACATCATTCCTGTCGAATCAATGTTCCTATAATAATACCTATGTACAAGGTGTATACATCTATTACCTTTAAAATTGTACATCTTGCAAATTAGAAATATGTTCTGGGAGTGGAGACCTCCGAATTCCTCCACACTTTTTCGAATTTCGTCTGGCGGAATTGGAGCACTTCACTCCTGGTCTGTCCGGCCCGTCGTTGCACTTAACATTCTGTCCCAAACCATCAACAACACTAAATGACAGTGGCAGCAGCAGCAACTACTACTACTGCCGCTACTGTTACATCTACTGCTACTGCTACTGTTGCTGCTCCTGCCATTGCCACTGGGACTACTGCTACTACTACTACTACTACTACCACAGTCTGTCCGGCAGCTCATTGCTACCGTCGTAAACCAAATTTACTGGAATTTACTATGTTTAATGTGTACAGACTACAAATTCTAAATATGTTCTGGGAGTGGGGACCTCCAATTTCCTCCATACCTTTCGAATTTCGTCTGGAGGAATTTGAGCGCTTCGCTACTGGACTGACCGGCCGGTCGCACTCATAATATTTGCCATAAACAAACTTTTCTTTTCATAACACCTATATGTACATCACGGGTATATGCAAATCACTATTTAATTGCATTACTCAGATTGGCTAACGAGAGGGAGTTTTGATTACCTATGTACTCGCGGAGGGGCCGTAGCCTGCGCCTGGCATAGTAGTCTTTATGGCGTCATTAAAAATTATGACGGGATATTTCCCAGCGTGGTTGCGCCGGGTGTGGGCTGCGACCAGTTCGTGAGCGCGCCCCTGGTCTCACTCATCATTCCTCTCTTTCTGACTTGGAGATTATTGGTAAATGGTTAATGAATAGAAACATAGAAGCGAGGGACGAAATTTCTCTATGAAATATTGTTATAACTATATTCTAATTTAATTGTATGTGTTATACGGTATCCGTCATACATGTATAATATGTTGTACACTCAAGGGCAGATGGCCTATTGTGAATAAATTATCTATCCATATTATGTTGAAATAATAATAATAATAATAACGACGACGGCGGCGACGACGACGACGACGACGACGACGACGAAGATGATAATAATAATAATAATAATAATAATAATAATAATAATAATAATAATAATAATAATAATAATAATAATAATAATAATAATAATAATAATAATAATAATACAAGTAATCGCCATTGACCGTGTAAATGTATGTATTAATGGACCCCATATGCCACATTGTGGCCTGGGTGTAAATAAATTGAATGGAATTGAAATGTAACTTTCGTCCACCGCCACTGCGATGCAACATTGTGTAACACCTGTGTAAATACCTTTAGGCAGACGAACATGCAATCAGAAACTTGTGTCAAATTCGATATTGGTCCCCTGCGCCGTTGGCCAACTGGTGCGCTGATATCAAAATTCAATATTGGTCCCCTGCACCACCAGTTAACGGGCGGGCACATATCAAATTTGATATTGGTCCATGCGCCGTTGGCCAACGGGCGCGCCGATATCAAATTCGATATCGGTCCCTGCACCCTTGGCCAACGGGTGCGCCCATATCAAAATGTAATATTGGTCACCTGCGTCGTCGGCCAACTGGCCCGCCGATATCAAATTTGATATTGGTCCCTGCGCCGTTGGCGAACGGCGCAAATTCGACATTGGCGCGTTACATTACCACAACTCTCACCCAATCTATCACACAAAGACATTTCCGTGCAAGCCACATTTTGCCTATGACCCGAACAATTGCTGCTCTTACACCTGCCCGCACCGCATACATACATTACCAGTTCTATTATGGCATTTGGCTCACGTTTATGGGTTGCTACGATGGGGTAGAGCGAACTATTTTCTTTTTTCCGTCCATATACTTCTGCTGACGGCAGAATCGGCTGTGCAATAGTTTCATGACACCATACCTGATAACAAGCACGTAATACGTTGTGAATCCACTTGAACAGCTGCTGCCATGTCAGCTCCCAAATATCCCAAGGCTTGCCCTTGATTGGTATGGCTTGCTGACGAATTCCTTTAATGATTATATTACACGTTCAAATGACATTTAAGTTTTACACAAATCGCAAGTCTCCTAGTATTCGGTCATTGGCGTTGGGGAAGACATGCCAGCAGGAATGGTTCCCTTGTCCAGCAAATCTTCCAGTTGCGTCACAGCCGATGTATCAATAAAATCCACGTAAAGCCGCAGTTGTCTTATCGCCTAGGCATTCATAATTTGGAGTTATTGGCACAAGTGTCTGTTTATTTCCTGGAACTAAATAAATTCACTCAAAGCATGTGGGATGATGGTAGTGTCGGCTTCTTTTTTAGAAGTGGTCAGATGGTCTACATTCAATAGATTAGATTTTTGCGCCACTTTCTATGGAAATAATGTCAGTCTGTCGGTGTTTGTAATGCTCATGCAACTGTTATGAGAGGAATGTACCTTTCCAGTTTTAGCTATGTCCCGCCAATCTCTATCTAAGCTTCACTCACACATCGCCGTGTTGGGATTGATCGATCCCAGAATGCACTAACTATAAAATTCCTGAAAACTATACAGGTAAGCTGTTGAATATTTTGTAACTAAGTTTACTTGGTCCTGTTGCTGCCTATGACAGCAACAGCGTCCAGTGAAAATAGTTTCAAACTATTCAAAAGTATATTTATTAAACAGTAAAGACCTACAAGTTGTACAACAACGCATAGTCCGTCTTCAAATATGCGCTCGTGACGTACTTATCGACGTTATTCACGACGTCATTAATCATGATGTTATTCTACATGTCATGGAATGGTTGAGAAAATCCTGGTATGAGGTCCTGTGAGCCAGTCATTCTAGTGGTAAATTTTCAAAAATATTCTTCTCTCGGCCTGCCGAGACACCGATTAAGTAAAAACTGCAAGTTTCTTTGCCATTAGCCCTTTAATGGTCAAGCCGGCGAAAACAATTTCAGTGGTAAATTTACTAATATAGTCTTCGAAAATTAAAATGTCTTTAAAAATATTGTCCATCAAAATGTTTAATTTATATGGCAAGTAGTATTTTGAACGCTTTGAGGCCCTGTAGACATAGTCCTTTGACTTCCAATATAGCGCAAGTAATACATCCTGTTGCGGGGGTCACTGTATGATGCACAGGGGCCATTCCATCCACATTTACGGCCTTCTTAATATTCTGAGCATAGGACTCAGATGCTTGTTGGCTGTCTTGGATACACTGCTCGCAGTAGCAAGTTCTTCCAGGTTGTGGGCTAAGTACCGTTTGCCATTACAAGACAGAAGCGTGCCATTTGATGCAAACACAGAGTTACTCCTGATTGTTCATACATGCTAACGGTATCTTTCATAGCAATCTCAGTGCGTGACTTGCCAGCTATAGCTAATCCTCCAAACTGAGAGTTATTCTCCTTAAGTTCTAGCAGTTTTCCACCAGGTTTTGTCCGATTGACTTTACCTAATGAATTCCATTGTATTGAGTTTGATTTTAACCATTAGGTCCCAAATGTTGATCGCATCCATAATACGTTGTGTCAACGTTTTGAATATGATCATTCTCCAAACACATATTATGGAAGAATATAATTGTTTGATGTGCTCACGTAGATCTGACGTGTTGATGATGTTATTCATCTCATTTCCACCATGTCAGAAAGGATTTGACTTTTGCTAAGCTTGTTTTAACCATTGGGTTAGTTCTCTCGTTTCTCGGTGACTGCTCATGTGAGTTGATGTGACCCTGCAGTTGTAGCGATATGAACCATTTAACCAGCTTATGATGCGCGTCGTGATAGGTCTTGTGCTACGAGAAAGAATCTGGCTAGTGCCGTACCCCTGCGTGTTAGACCACAAAGACCACCGAGAACTTTCAGTCTTCTGTTTTCCTGTTCGAGGCAATGATCTACACCACGACAAGGTTATCTACTTACCATTCAAAAAGCTATGCCATACACCACGGTCTGTTTTCCAATGCACGAGGGTCTGTTTTCTTCAGTTAATACATTTTGGCAATGTACTCAGAGACATGAGAACATATCTGTCTGTTTTGGCTGCAGAATATCGGACACAATTTGTCCATGATTGTAGATGCATTAGACACTGACCTTCTCGAGATGCGCTTATAAATATCAATTGATCGTCTACCATGTGCATATCATCTAAAGTTACCTGGACCATCGGTACATTCTTATGTGCACTAGAACAGTTTGTAGATCTCTCACGAAGCCATGTGTTTTCACGTTAGACATTAATGGACCATTCCATTTTTAGCTATCGCCCGCCCATCCCCAGCTAAGCTCCACACACAACGTGCTCGTGTTGAGATCGATCGATCTCTAAACTCCCTGACTATCAATTTCCAGAAAACTATACAGGTAAGCAGTTGACTATTTTGAAACTAATTCGACTGGGTGCTGTTGCTGGCCTATGGCCTCAACAGCGCCCAGTCAAATTAGTTTCAAAATATTCAACAGCCTGTTTATTAAATAGTAGACATACAATTCTCACAACGTGTCAGACTATTAAGGGTTAAAGACGGGATATATAGAATCATTTATGACGTAATAGTTATGACGCCATCCTGCACGTCGCTTAGCTGATTATGACGTCATATGACGTCAGATGAGATGGCTACTCTGGAAAAGTGGATTCTCCACGAGCTTTACTAACATTCACATTTCTCATAAGCGTGTCCACGGACAATATAGCGCTTGTCTGCAGTTCTGGCGCGATTGAGGCGTCAAGTTCCTCACTCAGCAAGTCATAAAGGGCTTGTAGTGTTATTGAGAGTGCATCCAATACCCCCTTCGTGTGCTTTCCTTCAAGTATTTTACAGATTGCAGTTCAAGTTGAGCCATACAGCGCAGCTTCAACCCAACTGTCACGACCTTCAGTTGCTGATCATCTAGCTCGCAGAGCGCACAATGCAATATGCAAGAAAATGTTACTGAACTAAGTGGGCTTCACGCTTTGCAGGTTTAGAGCTTGTACATAAAATATACATGTTAAGAGTGATTACTGTCTTATTAGATGAACAACTAACTTCAAAGGTTATGTATTGGACTTGTTGGCTGACTGTGAGTAAGGCTAGCCATTCATTTGTTGGTACAGCAAGAAAAGGAAGAACATGTACCTCTGTGATTGGTTTTACACCAATGAGAGAGTTATATCCAGCGAATACAAGAATCTTCTGATTTGGTGTTTGTGAGGAGCTACATGAGGACGGTTGCGCTTATGCTGCTCAATGTTAAGAGACCTTTCCCGTTTTAGCTATGCCCGCACAACTCTAACTAGGCTCCACCTACACTTCGCCGTGTTGGGATTGATCGATCCCAGAATGCCCTGACTATCAATTCCCTGGAAACTACACAGGCAAGTTGTTGAATATTTTGTAACTAATTTGACTGGGTGCTGTTGCTGCCCATCAGGATATTTATTAAATAGTAAAGACATACAATTCGTACGGGAACGCACAGTCCGTCTTCAATTATGCATTCGTGACGTACTTATCAACGTCATTCATGCCGTCATAATGACGTCATTGATTGCGATGTCATACTACACGTAACGTAGTTGATTATGACGTCATATGATGGATGGTTACAGTGGAACGGTCCATTGCTGTATGGATTCAAACTGTCAACGTGTTGGTCATCATTAGATTGCCCCTTCCTATAGATATAGCATGTTAGTAACCGGTTCACCTTTCCAGCGTATCCACCCATCATCTGGCCTCGTATGGCGTCATAATCTGCTCAGTGCGTGTATGATGACGTTACAATCACTACGTCACAAAGGGGTCCATATAAACCGTCATCAAATCTTAAAGAGTCCGCCACGTTGTATAAATTGTATGTCTTTGTAATTCTTTGCTATTTAATAAACATGCTGTTGAATATTTTAACAAATTTTAGTTTCAAAATATTCAACAGCTTACCGGTGTAGTGTTTTGGAAATTGATAGTCAGGGTGTTCAGAGATCGATCGATCCCAACATGAGCGAGGTGTGGGTGGAGGTTAGCTAGAGATGGGCGGGGGATAGCTAAAACCGGAAAGGCCCGTTACTGTTATCATCCAGATAACCACGATCCTCATGCTATATTGGGATAGATTCTGTACTTCTGCTTATGTAATTCATCTTTCCAGAGTATCCACCAATCATATGACGTCATGATCAACTACGTGATGTGTAGAATGACATCGTAATTAATGACGTCATGAATGACGTAGATAAGTACGTCACGAACGCATGTTTGAAGACGGTCGATGTGTTGTTGTACAAATTGTATGTATTTACTATTTAATAAATATTCTGTTGAATATCTTGAAACGAATTTGACTGGGCGCTGTTGCTGCCATAGGCAACAACTGCACCCAGTCAAATTAGTTACAAAATATTTAATGGCTTCCCTGTATAGTTTTCAGGGAATTGATAGTTAGGACATTCGGGATCGATCAATCCCAACACGGCGAAATGTGGGTGCAATTTAGCTAGTGTTGGGCGGGGAATAGCCAAAAATGGAAAGGTCTATTCTGTGATCTCTTTTTTATAAACTAGGCCTATTGGCCGTGACAAGATCTTTGGTCTGTAACGTATATCATATAGTTGTTATTTTTACATCTTATAGAGAATAAATAGTAATTTATTTCATTTTAAAAAGAGAATAGAAACGGAAACAAGAGGCCCAAGGGCCTGTGGCGCTCACCTGGACCATTAGCATTTGAATAATTTGCATTTAAAGACATGATGGATAAATCACAGAAAATCCAAGATGGCCACAAAAAGAATTGACCTATCAAAATTTCGTGTATACATTTTGAAGCCTACCCACCTTGGGTCCTTCCAGCTGACATTTATCGAAACCTGCTACGCAGTTAATGCGGTGTAGGCTTTTAACTGATTTGCCAAAACTTTTGGAAAATCCAAGATGACCACCCAAAAACTGACCAATCAAAATTCTGCATACCGGTTCTGAAGCATGCCGCCATAGGCTCCTTATAAGTCTGGTTGAAATCGCCCAAGCAGTTAATGAGGAGTAGCATTTTAAGCGATATCCGGTAAATATTGATAAAATTCAAGATTTTCACAAAAATATTTACCAATCAAAATTCTGTATACAACTTCTGAAACCTACACCCATAGGGCCCTTCCCAAAACTAGGTTGAAATCCGCCAAGCGGTTAATGAGTAGCGTTTTGAAAATTTCCGGTAATCTTTTATACAAAATGTAAGATTTTTACACAAAATATTAATCAATCAAAATTCTGAATATTTCTTCTAGAGCCGACAACCATACAATCCATCTGGTCAAATTTGGTTGAAATATGTCAGGAAGCTAAGGAGGAGTGGCATTCTGACCATTTCCGGTAGATTCTTTAATAAAATCTAAAATTTTCACCCAAAAAATTGATCAAACAAAATTCTGAAAAGGAGCCTACCACGATAGAATCCATCTAGCCAAATTTGGTTGAGATATTTCAAGCAGCTATGGAGGAGTAGCATTTGACCATTTCCGGTAGATTTTTCATAAAATCTAAGGTTTTCACCCAAAAAGTTGATCAATCAAAATTCTGAATAGAATTCCTAGAAGCTATCGCCGTAGAATCTATCTAGTAAAATGAGGTTGAAAAATGTCAAGCAGCTAAGGAGGAGTAGCATTTTGACAAATTCCGGTAAATCTTTCATAAAATCTACGATTTTCAACGAAAAAATTGATCAATCAAAATTCTAAAGCCCAACACCATAAAATCCGTCTGTTGAGAGGGAAGTGGGTGGGGCGGGGGCGGAGGGTGAGAGAACGTATATAATTTATTTTTCAGTTCACCCGTTTAAAAATAACATCTACAAATTTGCAGTGATATTAATTTTGATCTGTTCCGAACATTGACAAGCTGGTACATCCTTAGGGTATTTGAGCGTAGTCTATAATATTTATCGATATATTATTTTCTTTCACTATCAAGGGCTGGGCATTCAAACAGATAGTGAAATTCGTCACCTAGGACGTTCTGAGCACATATTGTGCACACTCGCTCGTTTCGAGGTAGTGGATTTTCATATTTTCCGCGTTCTACAGGTAGCATGTGGTTACTCATTCTGAATTTACGAAGTAATCTTGAGAATTTCTGAGGTAGCGATATTAAATAATTTTCAAATTGGAAGTTTTTCTTGAAAATCCTATAGCTGGTACATGTGCTTCTAGGGAAAATTTCCCCTCTCCAGCTCTGGATATATTCGTCGGAGAGCTGCTGTTTTATGCCTAATTTTAGCCAGTATAACTGACCCGGATTTTGGCTACGCCATACAAATGAATGACCTGCATTATCCAGCAGTGTTTTTATATGACTAATCCAGGGCCATTTAAAGGTATCATTACGGAAAAGATGATACAATAGCTTATACAGCCTTGTAGCTATTTTACCGTCATTTCCACTAACAATTTTCCCCCGGTATGTTATCATCCTTATATTAATCTTTATACTGAGGGGCACTTGTCCAAGATCCCCATAGACCATTGCCGTATGTGTTGACTTTTCTACGCCTAGAAGAATTTTGCAAAATCTTTTATGTAATTTTTCAATCAATGCGATATTCTCGAAACCCCATACTTCAGAACCATATAGTAAAATCGGTGTGATCATATGTTAAAAAAGGTTCAATTGTAGGTCAATTGGTAAATGGAGAGCTTTAGCCTTTGTGAGCAAGGCAAACATTGCTCTGCTGGCCTTATCGTATAAGTGCTTAATAGCGCTGGTAAATGTACCGTTATAAGCGAATTTTACTCCCAAATAAAGGTATTCATAGACGATCTCTACATCCTCATTACCAAGTGTGAATTTAGGCACCTTTCGGACATTGCCCCTAGAAAAAATGATTCAATTGTTTTTTTAACCATTTACAGACAATTTCCAGGTATTGCAGTACTCTCACTTAGCGCATATAAGACGCTCTGCAATTCTTGTGGCGTTTCACCCATTATGATCTTGTCGTCCGCATAAAGGAGAATAAATAGCTTTAAATAGAATTCAGGATCGTCCGGGAATGTAGTATCGGATACTTGGGAAACATAGCGCAGGCCATTATAGGATATGGAGATCAGATAGTCAAAGCACTCGTTAAAATTATACAGTTACCGCGCCCTATTAAATAGGGACACTGCTACAAATCTAATTTGAGCGGAACGCCTAAGGCAAAAACAGCTTCCAGTCAAAGTAGTTTCAAAATATTCGACTGCTTACATTTTTGATTGTTTTTACACCACATGACACATACATGATTGAGCGTACTATTTACCGAGGCAGATAGCTACTGCTTTCTCCGATTGGCTGAAATGTAAACCATGGCCGCCTACAAAGACAAAGGGATCACAGGAGAAATGTAATCACCGTTTAGATACTAACGCCTGAACTACTTTCTTTAATAACATAATAAACAGGTACAAATGTCGTACATAGTTTATATATGTTAACCCTTTCAATACGAAGCCGGCCAAATCCCGGCATCTATAGTGGCCT
Organism: Chaetoderma sp. LZ-2023a; assembly: GCA_034401795.1. Lineage (NCBI taxonomy): Eukaryota > Metazoa > Mollusca > Caudofoveata > Chaetodermatida > Chaetodermatidae > Chaetoderma > Chaetoderma sp. LZ-2023a. The sequence continues at coordinate 121,711,244 of CM067359.1, forward strand.
TGAGGAATGTCTAGATGCAGGCCAAGAGAAAACTATTTTAGAAAATTTAACACTGGAACGATTGGCTCGTTGATCCAGTCATTCCAGTGGTAACCTTTCTTCAAAAATAGTCTTCTCTTAGTCTGAAAATAAACATCCAATAACCAAATATTTGTATTTTTCTTATCAAATTTAGTCATTAAGCTTAACGGCTTAAATCATGTGAATAGCTATTATAAGATGAGTATAGTTTTCCTTTAATGTCCTGATTTTCAGATTGTTCGAAGTTGTAGCAAAACCTATTCATTATTTTCAATATTAAGTGCTTTAATTTCTTTTACTAGCTCTGTGATACTATCATCAAAGTGTGTATCATCTGTGAACTTTATGTACCGTCGGCCGGTGGTTATGAAGCCGAACCAATCATCCGCTTGAGCAATGACATTTGGCTCCATCAGGAGAGGAATTATCGGCTTCTTGCGTTCATTTGCGAATGTAAGCTCTGAAAGAAGACAACCAGATAAAGCATATGAGAATGGATGGATGCGATCTGTCAGTCAAGTATCTGACGTAATAATGAATTATATAACTAGTTAGCTGACGTAGCAACCATAATGACGTATAGCTCCGTCATGAAAATCGGTCCGTCACTAATGAAGGAATTGTATGTGTTTGATAAATTTATGATGTAATACATATAATGGAAGCCATTTGGTAACACATTTGACTGGGGGCCGTTATATTTCTTTGAAAAGTTTACGAATTAATACACATTCTGTTGAATATTTTTGAAATTACTTTGACTGGGAGCGGTTGTTGCCAAAGTAACAACGTCTAGTCGAATTTGTTGGATGCCAGATTGGATGCCAAGAGAAGAGTATTAAAAAGAATATGACTGCTTCATGATGGTGACAATATTTAAGGGGATAATCCTCTCCTGTCATAAATAGCTTCACTTCTCATTTAGACATCAACCATTTGACGGTTGCACATCAGATACGACAAATACTTAATGATATAATGGGTACTCTGTTAAATATATTGAACTAATTTGATTGAGAGCTGTCGCTGATAAGTGGGTTTCAGTTGAATTGGTTTGAAAAACTTAAACAGTTCTCCTGTATAGATGTCTTGAAAGTGAGATACTGGACTTTCTAGGGGTAACGGGTTAGCCTTTTAACCCTCGAATTTGTTTTAAAAAATTCAATTTTCTCATAGAAAATGTCAATTTGCAGACAAAGAGAATAGTATTTTTGAAAATTTGCCACTAGAATGACTGCCTCAGTCATTCCAGTGGTAAATTTTCCAAAAAGCTCTCCTCTTGGTCTGCAAATAGACATTTCCCAAGACCACTGCAGAAGGCGTTTTTGGCTGATATGAGTGTTACCGAGTTAACGTGGGACAATTTTCACAACTGGACACGGTAGGAAGTCAATGATGAGAGAGATGTGTAAGCAAGGTTAATAATAATAATAATAATAATAATAATAATAATAATAATAATAATAATAATAATAATAACCAGAGAACATTTATTGAAGTAACAGTAAATCTGTGATGTCTGGCCATGAAGAAATAGTACGAGACCTCATATAAGGCCATTGAACACGGCTGATGATCTAATACAAACTCATGTGTAGTCACAACTCAAAGATCAATGCTGGAAATGCCCATAGGTTAAAACTAAAAGGCCACCTTGACACTAAGGATAAAATAAAGTGTGTTTTCTAACATGATCTTTGAAGTTGCATGATGAAAGGCAGGTAACGTATGCCAAACATAAAAACTGGAAACCTATACCCGTGAATGACCGTGACCGCAAGGGAGATATTAAGATTTTCATTGGAAATTTTTTTAGATCTCTCAATGTTCTAGAATCTGGCCATGTTTGAATTTTTCATCCCGGGTTCATCTGCAATAAACGACAACTGGTATTTTTTTTCCAAAACGTTTTTCATGCCAGCCATTTTGTAAAAAAAAATTTCTTAAAAAAATCATCAGTGGTAACATCCCACCCAAGTACGGGAGTGATCCGATCGAAACCCTAGGTGTAGTAGCACTTTCATTTGAAATCCCCATACATTTCCTATGGGACATTTTCCCATGCATTCTGGGGTCAAAGGTTTGGCGGCCATTTTGAAAATAGTGAAAATCCCCATACATTTCCTATGGGACTTTTTGCCCACTCAAAGGTGGTATCGTGGAACTTGTGGGATTGAATGTATACACCTGTGCAAAAGTTAAGCACCACCCTATTTTTACGCACATGCGAGGGTATATTCATGTGCTATGAAGAAAGCAATAGCATAAACATTTATGTACCCATCCATCTTAGTGCAAGAGGTAATAATGCAACTAGAGGAATGCTGATTATGATGGTGGGGAAACACTGTATGTTTTTGTTTGAACTTGAAAACGAGGCCTGAATATGGTTACGTTGACACAACTGACAACTATTGCCCTACAGTTGACACACGTGGCTAGATTGTCATTAATGGTGTCTGAAAACGAAGTTTAACATCTGTGCACGAGTTTGAGACTGTCATTATTAATACCGGGTACATCCACCTTGTGCCTGGATGACGGCCTGGACACGACGTCTCATGCTGGTCACCAACCGACTGATACGCCATTGTGGTATTCGTTGCCATTCAAGATGGAGTGCGTCTGTTAATTCCTGTAGGTTCTGCACAGGAGGATCCCTCCTTCTCACCATGTTTCCCAGAATGTCCCAGATATGCTCAATAGGGTTCATGTCAGGGCTCCTTGCTGGCCATGGTAGGGTTTCGATGGCATTCTGGCGGAGGTATTCATGCACAGCTCTAGCACGATGTGGTCGGGCGCTGTCATCCATGAATATAGGGTGGGTTCCAGGTGCATGATTTACAAAATGAGGGACCACAACTCTATCCAGTATGGAATCTTGATATCTTTGTCCATTTAGTGTTCCAGGTACAGTCAACAGATCCAGCTTACAATCAAATGAGATGCACCCCCATATCATAACGGAACCTCCACCAAATGGAACTTCTTCCATGATGTTACGTTGGTCGTACGCCGTGCGTCTGGACCTCCATACACGAGTTCGACCATCTGTGGCATGAAGCAGGAACCGACTTTCATCGGACCAGTGTACCCGTCTCCAGGATCTCATGTTCCAGTGTCTTCTTTCGTTGCACCACCTCAGACGCTCCTCTTTGTGGTGTGCAGTGAGGAGAGGACGTCTGACAGGTCTCCTAGCTTTCATGCCAGCAGCATACAGTCTCCTTTTGACGGTAGACATTGACACTCTATTGCGCGTTTCCCATTGCTGGCTGAGCACTCTGCTGTTGGTGAATGGAGATCTCCTAACAAGGCGTACTAGGGCTCGATCATCACGGGCAGTAGTCTTCTTCGGTCTTCCAGATCTAGGCCTATCCTTCACCTCGTTAGTTTGCCCATGTTTTGCAATCAAACGACTGATTACAGTATGGTTAATGTTCAGCTGTCTGCCAATCTCTCTGCATGACATACCAGTGGTATGCATGCCTATGATTTGCCATTTCACACGATCACTTAACTTTCGTCTTGCCATAGGGGTTCACAATCAAGAGCTAATTCTCTCTGTACAAATAAACCACGGTCATGAACACAAAATTCCTAATCTTGTCGCCTAAATCTGTATGTAATGTTCTACACCTCAAACTGGACTTTTACATAACTGAACACGTGTGCTGTTTCCCGCCACGCACGGACATCAAGCGGCGTGAAGTCATGCATGCATGTGCATTTCGTACTTGGAATTATGTCAGCTAACGCGGGGACAAAAAGTATGGCAGCCTAGTTGTACCATCATGTTTCTACGTTCTGTTGTTTTTGCTGGTGCTTAACTTTTGCACAGGTGTATATGTAGCTTTAGTTGATTTATTGGATCAGATGCTATGGGTGTCGGACCGACTGTCTCTGGTTTCACTGATAGCGACTCTCATATGCTCACTGTGAATGCAGGTCAGTGTGAGAGTGGTTTCTACTATATATGTATTACTTGTATATCATTTAGTTTAGTTCAGGTCCTTTCCTTGTCTCAGTTAACTTCTAGCATTATACCAGCCATTGTGTTCTAGTATAATATAGTGAATAGTCCAGTTTAGTTAAAGTTATCTTAAAGCAATATAGTTTAAGTTTTACAAAGTTCGTGTAGATTTGAAGTAGTGAATATATATTTGGAATATACAACGAGATTCCTCTTCGAGTAATTTTTGCGCTATAGCTCCCTTCACTGGATGTTATTAGCAACATGATTATACACCATTCCGATCTATTCCCGAACCATCTTTCACAGAAACTGCTGGGTGACAAGTCACAATCAGTTGTATCCTACAGTCGCCCACAGGTAGGTAGCTCGAAAACTATTAGGTGGATCCAAAATAAATAGTTGATCGGATGAAAACTCTAGGAGGAGATGCGGTCCAAACCTTTGACGGAAGAAAAATAATAATACGTATAATAAGTAAAAGAAACATCCTGTGTAAAAAAAAAAATCTGCGACTTCATCGCAGATTAACTAGACTGCATTTAAAAAATTGATTTTGCTCTTGCGTCAAACTGTAGGAGGGTGTTAGGTCAAGAGATCAACATTCTGGACACATTGACAGCAATGCAACTCCACATACACCATTGCTGATATAAAGATGAAACTTTGGGGATGATTACACCTATTGTCATGACAGTTGAAAGTTTTCTATGCCCCAGTGGTGGAGAAGGGTACCAACACATAAGGTTTTACAAAGATGGTCAAGTCACATCAGTTTGAAGGCCATGATAAACACTGTAAGCGTAGTCGAAGTTCAAAGATACATCCTGAAAATTCCCATACATTCCCTATGAGACTTTTTTTTTATCATGGAAAGGTAGATAGCTCAAAAACCGCTTGATGGACCGAAAAAAAAATTGGAAATCAGCTAATATCATCGTGAGAGCTAGAAGTGTGCCAAATCTCAACTCGATCGGACGAAAATGGACCTTTCCATTTTTTAGCTATGCCCCGCCCATCACTAGCTAAGCTCCAGCCACATGGGGAGTTGAATTCTGCAAGACACGAAAAATGGTATCTTGGGATCCACAGGCTGACATTGACCTTGGTGTCAGATCATTTCGAAACCATCACCATTATTTCCAGAACGCACGAAACACCTATCGTGAAGTGTTCATGAAAATCCAGGAAATAGCCCTGAAACATCAAATAACAAAGATATTCGCAAAGTTATGGAGAGGTCCCCATACCGAAAAATCATATCTCACCCAATCTAAGACTCATTCCGCTTGTATGGGTAAATTGAGGTCATCTATGCAAAAAAACGAAAACTGGTAACCTTTAGGGCCAATGAGTCCCATCCCACCCGGGCAATGTGGCCGTTGGGTGATGGGAACACGAAAGGATGGCATAGGGTGTCTTCTAATATGCCCACTGACCTTCTGTGATGAAAGGAAGTTAATTTCAACCAAAAACGAAAACTTGTAAATTTTATGCTGGAGCGGTACCCTTCCAGTTGGGCATTAAGTCCCCACGATCATCCAACATGTTCATGAACCCAAGGGTAACATCCTGGCCAAATATGGTAGTGATCTGATAAAAACTGTGGGCGTAGTCGCAGTTAAAAGATCCATCATGAAATTTCCCAATCATGAAAATCCCCTATTGGACCTTTTTAACCACGGAAAGTGGGAGAGCTCAAAAACCGCTTGATGGATCGAAGAGAGATTTGAAACCAACAAAAGACATTATAAGAGTTAGAAGTGTGCCAAATTTCAGTTCGATAAGACACAAAAAAACTTTGTTGGCCATTTAAAAAAAAAAGAAGTTTTTCAACATGATGGTGAATTCATTAATGCCATTTTACCAAACATGACATCTGGCAGCCATTTTAGATAAAAAAAACTATTTTTTCAAGATATTTCATCATGGGAGTTGAATTCTATTGGACCTTTTTAACCACGGAAAGTGGGATAGCTCAAAAACCGCTTGATGGATCGAAGAGAGATTTGAAACCAACAAAAGACATTATAAGAGTTAGAAGTGTGCCAAATTTCAGTTCGATAAGACACAAAAAAACTTTGTTGGCCATTTAAAAAAATGCCGTAGGGCGCGCAGATTAATAATAAAAATAATAATAATAATAATAATATTTATTTACGGAGGGCACATCTTAAGGGACCTGATATTCCAGAGGACCTCGCGAAAGCTGTTCATATTTTGTAATTTCAAGGTTAAACCTTCCACTGATTAATGACACATATATCCACTGCAGAGAAATCTACCCGTCAGTTTGTCCGTTCGCACCTTCCTCCATCCGTCCGTTCCTCCGCCATAAGTCTATTCAAGCCATAGTCTCATGACTTCGTCACATATATTTACCAAACTTACAGAAAATGTGTACAGTTTACAGAAACTATATCAGTGAGACCTAGTTTTGACCTAGATTTCATGATTCTTTGAAAATAATCGTGTTGTCTGAGCTCTCGTTCCAAGAGTTTTTGGTTTACTGGACCTAAGCCTGGTACGTGGATACGTCATAGGGTGAAAGTACGCAATGTATAAAAAGGAGGGCAATGCGACCTATAGACTTTCGCCCTACTTTTCACGGTTCACTGAAGATTACGGAAAATATTTGTCCAGGCTGTAGTTTCAGGAGTTTTTGGTGTACATGAACTAAACTTGGTGTATGGCTGCATTACACAGTTAAGGACTGTAGCGTATGCAAGGTAGGTCAGATTGACCTACTTTTCCCGGTTCATTGAATATCATATAAAATGCTTGTCTGAGCCGTAGTTTCAAGAGATTTTTGGTGTACTGGAACCACACTTTGTGTATGGATGCATTATACTCTGAAGGTTTGTCACGCATCAGAAGTAGGTCAGCATGCCCTTTTACCTCGCATGTACGACTCCTTTATCATAAAACTATGCTTGCAAAAAATGAAGGCAGTTATAATCGACATCAATGTCTGTACAATACATTTTATATGTTAAGCCCTCTTGTGTCAACTTCTAACCCCTTAATGGTCAAACTGACCAAAACAACAACTTTGCAGCAGTCTTCAGACATGGCTATTTGAAAGGCCTAGACAAGAGTATTTTTGAATATTTACCACTAGAATGGTTGACGCGGTAACCGAGCCGGTCATTCTAGTGGTAAAATTTCAAACATACTCTTCTCTCGACCTGCAGATAGACACTGGCTAAGTAAAAACTGTAATTTCCTTTGCCTTTATCCCTTTATTGGTCATGCCGGCGAAAAAGAACCAGTGCTAAATTTACAAAAATAGTCGTAAAATTAAAATATCTTGAAAAATATTGACCATTAAAATGTTTAATCGAGATAGCAAGTAGTATTTCGAGGCGCTGTTGACACAAGAGGGGTTAAACGAACATTTCTGGGAGCATACATCAGGTTTGACGGAATCACCTTTTTTACAGTTGTCACTCTTGGTATACTTCTGTGAAGCCGCCACTAAGACAACAGACGAATTCGTTACGGCAGCAGCCATTGCGTCATAAATGTTACCCGTCAAATTATCGACATCCATCCATACATTATAACCACGTTCTTTTAGAGCATCTCGTACGCGTAAGAGGGTGGATTTACTGTCCGTTTGATAACTGATCATTATATGTTGTTTTTGGTGAGTTGACACTCCGGTCTCACTGGCAGCATTGGGGACTGAAATGATTTAACAATATTCATGCTAAATTTACCTGACCCTTGTCTAGACCAACATAAATAAGAACTAAAACAGGAGTGTTGCGTGCGTGCATGCGTGCGCGCGTATGTGTATATGCGTATGTGTATATGCGTATGTAAGCGTAAGCGCGCGTGCGCGTGTTTCCAGATCAGAATAAAAAATCGATATTAGATCTGACTAAATTATGAATCTATGGAGATCTATGAAAACAGCTGTTTGGACTTGCTCTTGTGTATTTATATATTATGACTGTTGAAAAAAAGAGATCATTTTCTATCATTTCGGACAAGAAACGACAGATTATATATAATGTAGCTTGAATATTTTGAAACTAATTTATCTGGATGTTGTTGTTGCTTTCAGTAATGAGATTACACCAGCCCTGAACTTCAAATAAGTATGATTCTTTGTTTGGTCTTTGACTGACAAACTTTGTTTGCAAATATGGTTAAATAGACCTTAACGCTTTAACACTCGTATCAGCCAAAAACGGCTTCTCCAGTGGTATTGAGAAATGCCCATTTGCAGACCAAGAGAAGCCTATTTTTGAAATTTTACCACTGGAATGCCTGGCTCGATAACCGAGCCAGTCATTCCAGTGCTAAACTTTCAAAAATCGTCTTCTCTTGGTCTGCAAATGGACATTTTCGTTTGAAAATTGAAATATTTTGAACAAATTCAAGGCTTAAAGGGTTAGAGTGTATCATACAAAACACAATTTCTGGTTTTAGCTATGCCCCGCCCATCTCTAGCTAAGTTCCACCTACACCTCGCTCGTGTCGGGATCGATCGATCTCTGAACACCCTGAGTAACAAAGTGCCAAAAAAAAACTACGCAGGTAAGCTGTAAAAAATGTTGAAACTAATTTGACTGGGTGGTGTTTCTGCCTAAGGCAGCAACAGCGCCCACTCAAATTAGTTTCAAAATATTCAACTGCATGTTTATTAAATAGCAAAGAATTACAAAGACATACAATTCATACAACGTGTAGGACTGTTTGAGATTTGATCACGGTCTATATCGAACCCTTTATGACGTATTGATTGTGACGTCATCATACACGCACTGAGCTGATTATGACGTCATTCTAGGTCAGATGATGGATGGATACCCTGGAAAGGTGAGTTAGACCGCATATCCCCTCATATCGGTAGGTATCGTGTGGACAGGAAACGAAGCACGTAAATGCACGCCAAGGCTGGTTAAGACCATTACAGCGGAATTCGAGATATCATCTGTTAAACAGAATTTTCTAATCCGGTCATCACCACTCTGATGATTCATCTTTTGATAGAACAATTCATGGGTCTTATTAGTCAACGAGCACCAACATTCGGACTAGGTAGGAAAAAGTCGAGGTAGACTAGCGGTTGGAAACCGTTCTTTGTAGATGTATTACCTAGACATCGCCTCGTGAAGTTTTAAATTAAAAAATCATCTAGTTTTCTCAGGTATTTATTTCGTTTTTGGCGAAGATCGATTCAGTAGAACTGTAGCTATTACCCGACGAAAACAGTATCGCGCACAAAAGACAGGAACCTAGGTGGCAGAATTAGGTTTCTATGTCACATATTTGTTTTCTCGAACTAGGGTCGCTTAAACCCTGTTGTGTCAACAGCGCCTCAAAGCGCACCAAATACTACTTGACATATCAAATAAACATTTTGATGGTCAATATTTTTCGAGATATCCTAATTTTAGAAGACTATTTTTGTAAATTTCCCACTGAATTTTTTTTCGCTGGCTTGACCATTAAAGGAGTAATGGTAAAGAAAGTTACAGGTTTTACTCGGTTACCGAGCCAGTCATTCTAGTGGAAAAGATTCAAAAACACTCTTCTCTAGGTCTTTCAAATAGCAATGTCTGAAGACGCTTTTGGTCAGTTTGATCTTTAAAGGGTTAAGTTGACACAAGATGGTTTAAACGCATATTACAAGCTTTTATCTGAAATTGATCTTTCTCTATTCAGTCATGCGCTTATTATAGGAGCTGATATCATAAGATGCTCTGGTTTCTTGAAGCTACCCTACAGCTTGGAAACAAGTTAACACATTTCCAAAGCAAAGACAGAAACATGTTGGTTAATACAATTTTGAACACGATGCAAGAACTGTTCTATTGAATATGTTGGACTTATTTAGATTGGAAGTCAATGCAACAATAGCTTCCAATCCAATGAAGGCCAATATATTAATATGTTGAACAATTCGTTTTATTTTGTCTTGGAAACTTTTCAAAGTTATTTCCATGACGAGAACTACAGCTAAAACCATGACATTCTGTTCTTAGAAGAGATCTACAGCCAAACCATGCCATTCTGTTCTTAGAAGCGATTATACAGCTAAAACCATGCCATTCTGTTCTTAGAAGAGATCTACAGCTAAAACCATGCCATTTTGTTCTTAGAAAAGATCTACAGCTAATACCATGCCATTCTGCTCTTAGAAGAGATCTACAGCTAAAATCATGCCATTCTGTTCTTAGAAGAGATCTACAGCGAAAACCATGCCATTCTGTTCTTAGAAGAAATCTACAGCTAAAACCATGCAATTCTGTTTTAGAAGAGATCTACAGCTAAAACCATGCCATTCTGTTCTTAAAAGGGATCTACACCTCTACACCTAAAACCATGCCATTCTGTTCTTAGAAGAGAACTACAGCTAACACCATGCCATTCTGTTCTTGGAATATACATACAACAGTCTACCTTTATTCAATGTAGAATCCCAGGACATAAACTCTAAAATCTTACCAAGACGTCACGTAGAACATTGTAAATATAAGGGCAATAATAAGCAAATGTTATATACCTCCATATATTTATGCGGCGGAGATACAGCTATAGCCACACCCACCACGTGAGAAGACAGCAGCGCCAAATACGATATGCTACAATCTTTTACAATACATTGGCTCTAATCATTACTTTCCAAGGTCCATAACTCTGTCGCTTGCATATGTTCGTGATAAGAATGACAATAGAGGGACCCATTTCTACATATGCCCAGGACTGAACATAGGACTTAGGGGACTCTGTACGAAGTTTCGCAAATTATTACCCAGGACCCTTGGACCTACCATTTTGATCACGAGAAAGCTGGGACCAGTTTGAACTGTAATCACCCTTGCAGCCACTGAGGTCAGTGTGCTGTAGGATTTGGCTATACCAGTCTTATACAGCATAGCTAAGAAATAACGTAACACAAAATAAAAAAGATATACTTGAATGTTTTGAACTAAGACAGAAATATCTTCCTATACCATTATGTTCAAAAATTTCAACAGAGCATGTTTTACATAGTTGTTCTTTTTGAAAGCTATCTGTTAGCTGTGTTATAGGTGTGGCATCTATGTGTGTAACCTGAAGTCATGCAGGGGCCGCAAAAATGAAGAAAAAACATTATTTTTGTGTCACGTTTTGGGAGCCCTGTGCAAATGCACTTGTTGAGCTGCCTTAAACCATCTTGCGTCAATTTAACCTTTTAATGGTCAAAATGACAAAAACAACTCTGCAGTGGTCTTGAGACATGTGTATTAGCAGGTCAAGAAAATAATATTTTTGAAAATTAACCACTGGAATGAAGTATTTTTGAAAGTTTACCACTGTTTGGACTCACACAAATGAACTTGTGGGTTTAATTTCCGTTGAAGGATGGATGACTTAGACAGCTGGTGAGTTTACTTTCACCACGCAATACAAACTTTTCTGCACGAGACATTAACAAGGCCATATATTCCCAGAAATTAATTGATGGAGCTATGCCGATCTGTGCGCAAGATTCAGCAAATTGTGTGGGAGAAAGGAGTAATTGTAGCAGATGAACTAAGTGTGCCACTGAAGCATTATGACAGACTTATTTGTTAAGGCCAGAAGCTTCAGAAAAGTCACACACAATTACCAAAATGCAAGAATCATTGTTTTTCTTCTCCAATAACTCAGGGACATTTTGGGATGACTTGCATTCAAGATTCTTCCGCCCTTCAAGACCTTCCCAGCTGCGGAAAAGAATGCCACGTGGTGGATATATTGCGTGTCCAGGATAAAATAACATCTTTTTTCCTTTGTGAATAGCTGAAACCGCCTGAGTCGAACACTGTGTTTGAGAAATGCTTATTTGTGGCCAAGGTGTTGAATGGAAAAGTCAACTCTGTTTGGCTGAACTACACATTAGAAAGACACAGATCCCGAAGGCAGTGGTGGACGAATTGGTTTAACTCGGCAATGGACTGCTCTGCCACGGTAGTTCCCAACACAGGTAACTGCAATCAATTCGACGAACTTTACGCGAAATGGTCAATCACAAATGTTCAGAACAGAGTTAAGGAAGACCGATAAGCAAGTCAGAAGCCAATCGATGAAATGGTCATGTAGAAAAGATGAAATGCATGTTTGGAGCGAGATTCAATGATCCCCTCCCCTTTGCATCTCACCAATGGCCCAATTAACCTTTCCAGAGTATCCATCCATCATCTGAACTCGTATGACGTCATAATCAGTTCAGCGCGTGTATGATGACGTCACGATCATTACGTCACAAAGGTTTCCATATAGACCGTCATCAAATCTCAAAGAGTCAGACACGTTGTATGAATTATATGTCTTTGTAATTCTTTGCTATTTAATAAACATGCAGTTGAATATTTTGTAACTAATATGACTGGGCAGCAACAGTACACAGTCAAATTAGTTACACAATATTCAATAGCTTCCCTGCATAGTTTTCAGGAAATTGATAGCTAGGGTATTCGGAGACCGACAAATCCCAACACGAGCGAGGTGTGGGCGGAGCTATGCTAGAGATGGGCTGGGTATAGCTAAAACCAGAAACGTCCATTGGATGTGTAGCTCTGCCACAAGCTGAGGAAAGTCTGATAGGATTTCTGGAGAAAAGATCCACATCGCCATCAACTTTCGTCACTGACAGGTTAGTACGAGCTATAAATGAAAAAAATGCATGGGCAAGCCTCTACGACTCACTATCCATATCGAATGTAAAGACCATGTATGTCATGATCAAGCCATTGAATGTATGTGTGAAGAACGTATCACTCACTGGGTGAGTCATGTATTTGAGATAACTTTCATAAAGCATGTTCCACTCCAGATGGTTATCTATTTTGGGGATCTATACATTCCACTAAGTCTCTTCTCAGATTATGACAACACATTTTCATATGTAAAATTGTAGTTCATGCACCATTTATTAGGAAGCCCTTCCAAAATTGAATCAGCATTATATTCGATGGACATGCCATCATATAAATGATCCCCGATATTGGGATCGATAGATCACTGCACTCCCTGAATCACTATTACCAGATAATGTACAGGTAAGCTGATGAATATTTTGATTTGACTAGGTGCAGCAACAGCGCCCAGTCATATTACTTTAAAAATATTTAACCACACATTTATTAGATAGTAAGCGTGTATACTGGACTAAATTACGTCATTCATGACGTAATTGATTATGACGTCATCCTAAATGAAACGTTGTTAATTGTGACGTCATATGACTGATCGATAAACTGGATTGCTCCATTAAATAATCAGTAATTATAAGCTATATAAGCTATATGAATAGTATTTTGAGAATTCTGAGGTACTGTGGACACAAGAGAGGTTAAATGATATGAACTGAGACCTCTAGATAATTCACTAGGACCTCCCTGCGCTTGTTCAGCCATCACACTATCTCCGTCAACACCGTCCCTCTGTCCCTCAGGCGCAGAAGGGGGCCTGCTAAATCCAGAAGATAGACATGGTACCAACAGCTTAGCCAGTCCCTCATTTCCAGACCCATTCAGAGCAGCGTAATACAGATCAAAGGCTTTGTCACCTCGCATCGGCATTAGTGCGTGTAGAGCACGCGATTTGCTCGGACGCGCCTTCTCAGCCTGTTAAAGAGAAAACGTACTTTTGTACATGGTGAAAGGATTTCTGCCAACAAGGTGCTATCCCGTGTTTTAGTGGCTCCTTATATTTATTTAAACTATTTATAAAGAAAAAATACATCATCATTGATAAAAATGTTCGTAATATTAAATATTTCTGGGTTATTTTGTTATACGCCGTACCGTTTTAAATATGCATATTTTGTCGTTAATTCTCGGTAAGTTCCGGCAGTGACGTCATATTAGAGAGGTAGATTTCGTACGGGAAATGATCGGTGTTGTTTCTGAATTTATAAATAACTATTTCCTTAATCAGTTTTTATGAAATCCGAACGGTTAGTGGCATACTCTGCCGCATGTGGATGCTTAAACAGATTGAAAGGGTCAGCGATTTGCTTATTTTGGTTTCTAACGGACGAATCAGTACGTAAAGTGTGGGTTACAGCGTATTATGGGGGTGGGGTGGGGGGAGGGGGTGGGGTGGGTGTTGGTGGGATGGGGGCTAATTTCTGGTGTTTACAAACAGAAAACTCGAAACTTAGTCCGAACATGGCCTGAGAAGTCGCTGCACGTTTGTCTTACTACGATTACTGAAATATAGATATAGGCCCTTTTCTTGTTGTTGTTTTGATGCCGTCTTAAGCGCATGCGCATTATAGCTGGTTGGCAAAATAAACGCGCTCACTTGTTTTATATACATAAATACGTGCGTCAACTATGTTTAATTGTTTTATTTCTTTGGTTTAATTGTTATATTTCTTTGGGAAATGATACGAAATAAAGATATGATGATAAGGATCCTTAAAACATTCAGACTGGCTGTGATCTAAATATCTCTCTGTGGCCGCCGATAAATTATAGTTACACCTGTATGTCACCTGTAAGCCTGTGTATCTCATTGACTTCTCAGGAGAGTATAATTAGAAAAAGGTTGATGGCGAACACATTACTAGTAATAGGGTTAACACCAGTAGTCAGAGTCGTATTTAGGACTGGGTCCCAGGGGCAAATGAGGGCCTCCATCATAATCAAATCTGAAAATTTCTATGGCGGTCTCCACCAAGAAATAGTGATGGGAAGTGAAAATTATTATGTGTAAAATAAAATGTTATTAATCTCTCTTATTGCAGTTAGTGGCAGCGTGTCCCCCTCCCTCTTAGGAGGATGCCCTCACTGGCCCACCAGATTAGATTTCAGCTGGCTTTGCCCTCCCCCCTCCCCACCCTTCAGCCACTCCCACTGCGAACACGCACGCACGCACGCACGCACGCACGCACGCACGCACGCACGCACGCACGCACGCACGCACGCTCGCACGCACGCACGTACGCACGCACGCAAGCATTGTTTGCTGTTTGGACTAACACGCACAAAAATAAATTATCAAAAATTCAGTCTCCAGAAAAAAGCATTAAACTTCGCTAATCCAGCAGAAGGCACAGCCATTTTTAAAACTGAAAAAACTGCTTAAACTTAAAGACATCGGAAAATCACAAATGTTTACTATTGTTAAGAACTCATCACAATGCCCTACCCAAATCCATCACCCCCATACTTCACACGCAGCATCAGCATTCACCAACATAACACAAAAGCAAGACATAGTCTATACGTTGAATATGCACGAACAGACATAGGGAGAAACAGAATATCTATTGCGGCCACTAAATTAAGGAACAGTACAACACAGGTATCACGTGATAAAATTTTAACAGCTAAATCATTCAAGAAAGCAATAAAGAATTACCTAATCGACACATACTAGGACCCGCATAAATAGCATTACCAACACCACACACACATAGCCACCACCAATAGTGCTACTGCTACTGAAACTACTACTACCACCACCACCACCAACCACCACCACCACCACCACCACCACCACCACTACTACTACTACTACTCCTACTACTACTACTACTACTACTATTACTACTACGACGACGACGACGACTACTACTACTACTACTACTACTACTACTACTACTACTACTACTACTACTACTACCACTACCACTACCACTACCACTACTACTACTACTACTACTACTACTACTACTACTACCACTACCACTACCACTACCACTACCACTACTACTACTACTACTACTACTACTACTACTACTACTACTACTGGATGAACACAATTGGTATTACCACTATCATTACCGCTACTAAATATTATATTAAAACTACTGGATGAGCTGGTAAATATAACATCGCTATAGCCTACCCACCCACAGCTCCCCATGTGTGTTTTATAATACTGTCTACTAAATGCAATATATATCCTGATATGTAACTGTCTCTGTTGTCTGTATTGTTACTGTTTCGTCTATATATGTAAGTGTCCGCCAGAATTATAGTTTGCGCCTTTGGTTGACAACCTGGACTCAATTATGTAAAAGCATGTTACTGTCAAATAAATACTCCTTGATTTGATTTGATTTGATTTGATTTGATTTGATTTGATTTGATTATTGCCACGGAAAGCATTAAAAAAATTTCTAACCATACATTCACTATAATGTTTAAGTTATTAATAGCTACTTGATTTAATGATTGCGTAAGCGTGGTATATGAATGATGGATAAATGCATGTAATCACATTGGCATGGTATACGGTCCATGACATTCAATTAAAACAACCGCTCTTCATTTTTCAACGGGAATCTGTGCGGCTATTAGGCCTATGTAGTTGTTTACTCACAACAAACCACCACGCGCGGAGTTTATTTTGCCAAACAACTTGCGGGAGTGCGCGATTGCGCGGTGCGCTTACGTCACCCGAAAAGGGCCTATACTGGATCCATACGCAGGTTCAAGACAAGATGCTATCCCGACGATTTTCGTGGCTAAAACAGACAAAGAAACCGTGCCATCTAAAATAAATTATCATTATCATCATCATCATCATCATCATCATCATCATCATCATCATCATCGACGAGGCAAAAGACTTTCACATTGGCTTGTTATTGACTCGGTGGATTGTGTCATCTTGTTTCTTTATATGTGTTACCAAGCTGTGCCGCTGATAATAAAACTACAATCTACGTTACCACCTAGGCCTTCATACCAGATATAAGAATTTTTCTGATGCATAATATCTAAAATTATATTCTGTTGAAAAAGTTGAAAATAATTTGACTGGAAGTCATTGCTGCCTTACACAGCAATGACTTCCAGTCTAACTATTTTCACAATATTCAACAGGTTGCCAGCATGATTGACCCAAGATTGCGATACATGTAGCGATGTCGGTGAAGCGATAATCTACTCCAGTCCGGGCCAAGATTGGCCTCTGAAGTGGCCCAGAGGAATATATGAACTGGGCTAAAAATAAGTAACCTATTTTTTAGGCTACCCAAATTTGTCTAATTTTAGGGTCTGCATCATCATTGTTGCTGTCATCATGGCCATAAATAAATTTGTAACCATCGCAATCACCATCATTATTGCTATCATTGTCTGCCATCGTTGCTAGTGCCAGCATTATCAATGCTACTGCAATCATGGTCGCCATAAAACTATCACTGTCATCATGATCACCATGATTGTCACCATCACCATTGTTAGTGCCATCATTATCACCATCATTGCAGATGACTCTGATCTGTCGCTCAAGTATATGGCGGCATAATCAATTATATCAAACATCACATGTAGGCTTCTGTCACATCCATAATTGAGAGAAATTCTCCGCCATGAAGCTGGAATAGTCTGTCAAGTGTACAAATTGTGTCTTTGATGGATGTACTACTTAATAATCATTCTGACGATTCGATTGAAAATTTCGAAACTAATTTAACTATGGCAGCAACAGCACTCAGTCAAATTAGTTTCTAAATATTCAACAGGTTACCGTGATAATGGTATTCTGGGAATTCATGGTTCGATCGATTGTAACACGGGCTAAAAATGGAAAGGTCATAGCTAGAAATGTATCCCTCTATTATTGGTACTCCCACCATTATCTCCATCAGAACTTTTAATGCCATCATTTTTACTGTCATCATTATCAGTCACAATCAACATGGTAAGCGCCATAATTGCCACTATAATTGCCACTATTGTCATTGGTACTGTCATCACAATCATTGCCACTGATATCGTTCTTATCATCATCATTGCCACCCACTTGACAGAACTTTACTCTCATCATCATCACCTTCATTGTCACCATCATTAATATTGTTTTTGTCAATACTAACACACATCGTGATTGAGCTCATAAAATGGCGAAATATGTATCGCAACACGCGTGTGGAGATGATTAGGTGGCGCTTTGGACTTCGGGGAATTACAAAGGGAGCTCGGATTGGCTGCTCCTAAACCGTTCATTCATTTTCTCTTTACTTTCACATGGGTTCCTTCACCTTTTGCAGAGACCACCGCGTATCAGAAATGAGGTCAATGCTAATGAGTCGTGTGCGTGCGCCGTCAAGAAGTTTTATCCTATTATGAAGAGTCATGTCATTTATTTAAGCAAAATGTGGTGTCAGAGTGAACTGAGTTATTGTTGACCAAGATTATTAATTTTTTTAAATGGACCATTGTAATGACTGGTTTGGCAATCTCACCCGTTATTCCATTGATAATCTTTCAAAAATAGTCCTTAGTTGGTCTGTAAATGGACATTATAAAGACAACTACAGGCATGACAGAAGTCCTAATGATGGAACGGTAACATCTTTTTATACAATGTATTTACACCATTGAGAACACTATATATTGGGGTGAGTGAACTAACATTTAAACAGTGTATCGGTATGTTCATTTGCTGACAAAGACTCCAAAAGATTATTTTTGGAAAATTTACCACTGGAATGACTAGTTGGGTAATCTAACCTGTCATTTTAGTGGTAAATATTAAAAAACAGTCTTAGTTGGTCTGCAAATGGACATTATAAATACAACTACAGACATGACACAAGACCTAATATATATATATATATATATATGAGCAAACTGAGCTTTAAACAGTCTACCGGTTCCTTCATTAACTGCCGAAGACTCCAAGAAATGGGTTTTTTAAATTTACCACTGGAGTGACTGGTTTTCTAACACATCCAGTCATTCCAGTGGGAAAAAGTAGTCTTCTGTTGCTTTGTAAATGGACATTTATCAGGACCACTGCACAAGCGATAATGATGGAAAGGTTGTTTGACCAGCATCTTGTATATTTATTCATCATGATGCAATGAGCACAACACACTAATTAATGCATATATTCGGATGCGTAAAATGAGTTAAATTTAAAAAAGAAATTCAAAATACATTGTTTGTCAATTTAGGGCCCAGATTCAGACGACCATTTTTGAAAATGTATCACTGTAATTTATTAGTTCGGTAATCCAGCCAGTCATTTCAGTTGTACATTTTCAAAAATAATCTCCCGGTCTACACAAAGACATTGCTCAAGATCACTGCAGATTACGCCGTTAACTGCGTTGACCACTGATGGGTTTAGATATTAAATTATTATTAGCCCATCGAGACGTGGTCAGTCACAAATTCTACTTAACACGTGTCAATTTGTAGTAGCCTTGGGCTAACAGTGGTAACAGGCTAGTGTTAAATTAATTTCTGTGGATTGCACATGCAAGTAACACTTTTCTCACTTTGTGACGAAGTATGCGCCAAATCCACCGTGCGAATCTCTTGTAGGCAATGTACTGTCCCTGTAGGTACTGAAAAATCAAATATCTAACGTAGTCTTCTACTTGGAAATATCTTGTCAGTTTCTGAGGCTTAGCCGTTTAAAAACTGATGGCTGTTGCCACTTTAACACTCAAATCAGCCAGAAAGGCTTCAGTAGTGGTCTTGAGAAATGTCGATTTGCAGACTAAGATACTATTTTAGAAAATTTACCACTGGAATGACTGGCTCGGTAACCAAGCCGGCTATTCCAGTGGTAAATTTTCAAAACTAGTCTTCTCTTGGTATGCAAATCAACATTTATAATGAGAAAATTTAAATTTTCTTGAACAACTTCGAGGGTTAAAGGGTTGATAAGTATGAAAATGCACGTAACTTGAGTGTAGGTAGATTGTACAACTTAACAACTTTCAATCAACTCATATTGCCAAAAAAATAGACCAATGATAATCAAGATTCCCGTTTGATATGTTGAAGCCTCATAGGATCACTCTACACAAGTTTTGTTGAAAGAAGGCCATTGATTAAGGAGTACCGTTTATAAATTGTTCCGGAAAGTTTTCAGAAAATGCTAGAGATAGCTGCCAAAACATTGACCTAACAAAATTCTGAATATATTTTCGTCTCAGCAGTTAATGAGGAGTAGCATTTTCAACGAATTCACATTTTTCATAAAAATCCCAGATTTCAAGTTTATTGAAATACTTGTATTAAATTGTTTAAATTATATAATTGAGATAACAATGTGACATATGGGGATTACAAAATAATAGTTTATTTTTGCAGGTCTGAGTGAGATTTACCATTAAAAGATATTATTATTATTATTATTATTATTATTATTATTATTATTATTATTTTTATTACTATTATTATTATTATTATTATTATTATTATTATTATTATTATTATTATTATTATTATTAGCTTATTGTTATCATCAGTGCTATAATATGAACATTATTGGTGTAGACATTCTTGTTATCAACATCGGTGACAGCATTAGAGAAAAAGACAATATAAACACATTACACATTACACATTATTAATATAAACATTATTACACAATATTTGTATAACCTATTTTAAAGTTAACACATTTAGCAAGCATTTTATAGAAATTAATTATGGCATTATTGATCTAAACATTGTATATAACCATTATTGGTAGCAACGTTATTGACTAGCCAGTAGTAGTAGTAGTAGTAGTAGTAGTAGTAGTAGTAGTAGTAGTAGTAGTAGTAGTAGTAGTAGTAGTAGTAGTAGTCGAAGTGAACGCACATTTTATACATATATTTCGTATTAGTATTTCATTTCAAACTTTATGTTTAATTTGTAAATTCTTGTCTTGGTTGGAGCGCATTTTGTGTCTCCATTTTCTAAAGGCATTCCTCTTAGCTGGCGGTTTCCGCCATTTCATAGGGCTCCTCTTACTGTGGTCAATGCAATACATTTCTCCCCGCGCCAGTATGCTATTTCTATAGTTCGTTGGCTAGCGCATTATATTTGGCAAGATCACTTGAGTGCGTGGATTTAATTCCTTTGTCATTTGTAAGCGAAAGCCTAGTTCTTTAATTATATAAATCCTTATAGTCAGTTGGCTGTCCCCGGTCAACTCGAACAGACTAACAAATATATGACTATACTACCTATTCATATATTTGTTAGTATACTTTAATCGGCTAGGTGTTATTGAACCACTTAGAAACTGGTTCAAACTAACACATATAAGACTGCACTCTCTATTCGTATATTTGTTGGTAGACGTCAGGGTTTTAAAAGGGGACACTATTTATTTAGTGTTTAGCTCTTTCCCTGACGTCTTGGTGTTATATAAGTATATATTTGTATTATATATTGTAGTAGTATGGGTTTCCTCCTTTTATAAACAACCATGGCAACCTATAGGCGTACCCTAAGCCTTAAAATAACAACTAAGGGGTGGGGTGTCACGGCTATCGACGTGTATCATGGGTTAAAGGACGTCGTTGGCACGGGACCTGCTACTTTACAGGGGCTTATCAATGTTAATAAACTGTATGGAATGTAACAGCGTCAAATGAGGGGGGTCAAGGAAAAGCTTCTAGAAGATGTTCTTATTGTAAAAGGCGAAGTTTGTAACGTAGAGGAAATCGAGTCAGATAGGTTGCTAGTGAAGATGAAAGTTCAACTAGAAATTCCAGATGACAGAATCACGAATGAACTCAAGAAGTATGGCAAAGTGCAAAAGATTGAATGGGAAACGTATCCATTTGACAGAATGCTAGAAAACTGTGTAAGACGTATCTGTTTTGATAAAGTGGATAGCCCTTTACCAAGCAGATTGACACTTGATGGCAGCTTTGTCCTGCCCTTATGGTATAGAGGGCAAATTAAAGAATGCTGGATCTGCCTAAGTGCTGACCATTTCCGGTAAATCTTTCATAAAATCTATGATTTTCAACGAAAAATTTGATCAATCAAAATTCTAAATAGATTGTCCCAATCGAAACAAATGTTTGCTCTGTGGTTCAGGTGACCATTTTAAAGTGCGCTGTCAAAAAATCAAAACAAGCTATCAGTATCAGGAGATAATCGCCCATTAAAGGATGCAACTGAGTCAAATGCTTCTGAAGCAACCGCTACGAAAGCTGTTGTTGTGGTTCATGCCACTGTAAATGACACAAACAAGTCATCAAATCCTGTTAAAGTAACTACAGTTGATGAAATTCAAGTATTAGAGGAGGGTATAACCTTAAGTCAAGAAAAAATCAAAATGCAGTGGAGCCAAACGGGGCTGTAAAAGACATGCAGAAAAATGATGATCTTACAGAAGAGCCAGTTTACAATTCCTTAGATGAATTAAAATTAGGACAGGATAAGCTTAGGACTCAGAAGACGGAAAGTTCAGTCGATTTTCCGCTAAGCCCACTTGATTTAAGTCAGCTTGAAGATATGGTAAATGCCGCGCTTGCCAAATGTAACTTAAGTAGCAATAAGCGTCATAAAGAAAACAATAGCTCAGAATCTGAGATTGAAGTAAATGATATGGATGATGATACAATGTCAGTTGCAGAATCAGATGTGTCCATTCAAACACAGAGTTCACAGAAGAAAGATGAAATGGTAATGTACCGATCAGAAGGTGGTGAAGTGTTAGTGCCATATGTAATGGCGAGAGGCGTGAAATATCGTCTACTGCGCCATGATTCTGATATGTCCAAATATGAATATTTGTCTGTGGTAGAACTAGGAAATATTGAATTCGCAGGAAAATTAGGTAAATGGTCTAAGAAACGAGGTAAAAAACCCAAATCAAGTTAATCTAATGATGGCGGTTGTAAACATCATTTTACAAATTATGATTATCTGCACCATCAATTGCAGAGGATTAAATACCGAATTCAGGCAGCGCCACTTGCTTGAAGAATTAGCAAATGAGAGAGTTGATATTGCTTTTCTACAAGAGACCAAAATTTAAAAAGTGTATGAATCTCTCAAAGATATTTCAAAAGGGCAGCTTTTGTATTCTTTATCACAAGATAATAGTGCGGGAGTGGCCATTCTTATCCTGCCCCGCTGTCTCAACTATGTTGACGTTATATCGTCGTCATCAGATACAAAATGGACGATGGATTTGTGTATCAATTGATGTACTAAACACAAGTTTAAATTTGATGTGCTTTTATGCACCTACCTCTCATCAATTGTGCCGTGAATTTCTAAATGATGTTTCCACAATAATTCAAGACAGAACGCCTGAAAACCTAATTATGGGCGGTGAATTTAATTGCGTATTAGATGAGGCTATAGACAGAAACTCTAGGTCTAATTTTACTGACACATCGCATAATATTTTGAAACACATTTGTGAAAATAAAAGCTTGTTAGACACTTATCCGATTGAAAATCCAGAAGGCCGGGAATTTACTTTGTTTTCAACCGATGGAAGGTTAGCTTCAAGGTTAGACAGGATCTATGTAGAACGTTCATTGAAAGGTTACATGTGTATAACTAACATACTCACCAGTAACTTTCTCTGATCACAATATGTTTTCCATCACTTTAGGCAATGCTGACTGGGTCAAACGAGGAGACGGATTTTGGAAACATAATGTAGCATTGCTACGAGATAGTTGCTATCGCAAATGTGTGGAAAGTTGTTGGCGGCATAGGGATGAAAGAAGAGGTTCGTATGAATGTATAACAGACTGGTGGGAAGATGCTAAATCAGACCTGAAATATATTTCAAGGCAGTATTCCATTAGGAAAGCACGTGAAATACGAAAGCGTAAAAAGGCGCTTCAGAGGTCGTTGTGTAAAATTAATAAGAAAATTAATGATGGGGAATATAATTATTACGAACTATTAGTTAAATTAAAAGGTAGACTAAATGAAATAGAGCAATATCAGTTTGATGGCGTCAAAATAAGGTCAAGAGCACAAATGCACACCGAGGGCGAAAGGCATACACGTTACTTTTGTAACTTGGAAAAAGCAGGAGGTATAGAGAAATTAATGCGCTCACTGAAGACTAATGATGGAGTATCAGTGTGCTCAAATGCAGAAATGATGGAAACAGTATCCGAATTTTACAAATCATTGTATAAATCTGAGGGAAGCGATGAAACTGCAACTAGAGATGTTTTAGCTAATATATCGAAAAGACTTCCAGATTCATGTCGCGAAAGCTGTGACCAATCAATAACAATTGATGATTTGACAAAATCCCTCAAAGGTATGAAGTTAGAAAAATCTCCTGGATGTGACAGACTTCCAGTTGAATTTTATCAAACATTCTGGCACATATTTCGGCCAGTATTAGAAGAAATAGCAACCAGCATTTTTAAGCAAGGGCATCTCCCTCCATCGATGGCCCAAGCATATGTTCGGCTTATATACAAGAAAGGTGAGTCGGGTGACAGAATTAAAATACAGAATTATAGACCAATCTCTCTACTCTGTATAGATTATAAGATTATTACTTGGGCACTAACATTAAAACAGTCCTAGGCGAAGTCATTGATAATGATCAAACCTGCTCTGTGCCAGGAAGATCAATATTAAACAACACTTTGCTTATACGGGACCTTATTCAATTAGTTGAAAATGATTGTATCCCAGCAGCAATAATAGCACTTGATAACGAGAAGGCGTTTGACAGACTAGAATGGGATTTCATGTTTAAGTCTTTAGACCATATTGGCTTTGGTTCAAGATTTATTAAATGGGTCAATATTTTATATACTGATATAACAAGTTGCTATTTAGTAACCAATCAGCTATCCAAACCTGTAGTGTTGGAACGAGGTGTCAGACAGGGTTCCTCACTGTCCCCGCTTCTATTCGTCATAGCTATTGAATCGTTGGGGGCCACATTGAGGCAACGCAATGACTGTCAAGGAATATGTATACGTGGCGTAGAAAGGCCATTAACGGTTTCTCAATATGCAGATGATACGACGGTGTTTGCGGGTAAAATACGGATTTTAGAATTTTAAATGGAGTATTAACAGATTTTCAAAAGGCATCAGGGCGTCAATAAAGATAAATCTAAGGGATTATCTTTGGGCGATTGGAAGGGCAGAACTCATAATGTGATGGATATTAACTGCTCAAATGATGTCATAAAAATTTTGGGTATTTACTTTAGTAGAGAACAACATGTATTACTAAACTGGGAAGAAAGGCTATCCAAGCTAAAGTGTGCATTACTAAATTGGAAACGACGTCGCCTAACTGTCTTTGGGAGGACATTTGTCCGTAATAATTTAATTTTATCTGGACTGTGCTATACCGCTTCTGTAGTTCATATGCCCAAAATCAGTAGAGTCAAAGATCAACACGTTAATTTTGTCCTTCTTATGGGAGGACAAACCCCATTTAGTATCACAGTCAATCCTCACCAATGAAAAGCATGCCAGAGGCCTGGATTTGGTTAATGTTTCAGCAAAGTGTGCTTCTTTAAAATTGAAATTCTTGAATAAGTTACTTACTTCAAACTCATCTTGGTCAAGTGTTTCAAGGGCACTTCTCTAAAGGTACGTTGCCCCATTTCAAGTAGAATGTTTATTTATGTGCAATAAACTGCCACCTAATCATCAAAAGATGCCTTAGAGCAACGTCTTCGGGGCAACGAGTTGATTCGTGATAATGATGGCCAAAAATGGTATTCAATATTTACGTGACTTGGTAAATCCGATGCAAGATGTAGCAAGAATAACATCAATGAGACATATTGATGCTCAGCGCTTATTTGTTAGAATAAAGAATGCAATACCTACTGAATTATTCAAATTGCCGAAAGCACGTGGCAACATTGATATGTTGCAACCAACATTAGTATTTATGTCAGAACATATAAAAAACAACATGGCATCTAGAGACTGGTATATAATTCTAATGCAAAGTCGGAGACAGACTCCTATTGTGGTTAGGCATTCGACCAATTTAGGATGCGCGCCAAAGAACTGGAAAAATGCCTGGAAAGCAATATATCTACCTTGTCTACCAGGGAATGCACGGGACATGTCATGGCGATTACTCCATCGAAGGCTATGGGTCGGCCATCTTACTTATATGTGTAAAATAACAAGTACAGACCGGTGCTTATTATGTAATACTGAGGAGGAAACGATAGACCATCTATTTATTCAGTGTCGCATAACTACATGCTTTTGGGTATATATCAATATGCTCCTTGCTAAATTTGGAACCAAATATGTGAATTTAGTGGCTGAAACAATTTTGTTCAAAGATTGCTCAACTATCGGACGAATCATTAAAGGCAAGGAGAAAGAATTGTTAATAACCCTGTTATCTGTAGGAGTGTGGGCCATCTGGAAGCATCGGTGTTCACAGGCCAGAGATAAAACCGGCAACAACCATCAGAGAGCCATACAAGCTATATGTCTATCATTGTTAATAAACTGCATTCATTGTGAATTTTACAGGCTAGTAGAACATGGGAGAGAAACTAGTTTAAAGATGTATGGTGCAAAACTGGCCTAGTATCAATTGAATACGGATATCTAAAAATATCAGAAGCGAAACTTGTATAAGCTAGCACACTCGCTTAGGAGACTCTAATCTTGACGAATATCCTAACCTTGGGATCAGTATATTTAAATATCAAATGAGCATTATGTCAATATTCTGGAGGTGATCCGATTTTCAAGTTAACAGAGTGTGATATCTTACAATTAGCTTCCTGTTGTAAATGTTTACTGTAGGTGTATTTGTTCCAGGGTAGTTTGTAAAAACTTACAATGAAGTAAATTTAGAATGTGAACCCGGAGCGCCATCTAAGTAGTCATAGTTTGTATACTTTTGCTTTGTGCATTATATTATATAAAGGCTACTACGTCCGCTGGGCATTTAAAAAATCGGCTAACTGGCGTCAATGAGTGACATTTTGTTACTTATTGACGAATCACCACGGCACTTGTCGGCGAGCTGCACTCCCCATTTGGCCCTACTACTATAAGGTGTGCTACGTTAAACTACATATGATATACTTAGCCTGCCGGTCATGAATCTGCTCAATGGCGTCAATGATTAGCAGTAGCTTACTGCTAATTATTGATGAGTCGCTTTACCACTTGTTGGTTAGCTATGCTCGCCATTTGGGCCTACTACTACACGGTGTGCAAATAGCAATGTCTTTGTTGAATTATGTTATGTTATCAGCTCTTTATTAATTATGTTTTCTATGTAGTTATGCCACGGTTGTGGTATATGATAATAGAGTATTTTAGCTTGCACTGTTTTGACATGTTAGGTTTGTATTGTTATTCTATTAATAAAGCCTGCTATTTCATCCGAATTTTTTAATGGGGGTTTGCAAGCCTTTTTAAAGGAGTTCCTCCGTGAAGTGTATCCGACTGCGTCAGCGTCGGATTAAAAAAAAAAGAAAGAATAAAAGTAGTAGTAGTAGTAGTAGTAGTAGTAGTAGCAGTTGTAGTAGTAGTTGCAGTAGTAGCAGTTGTAGTAGTAGTTGCAGTAGTAGTAGTAGTAGTAGTAGTAGTAGTAGTAGTAGTAGTAGTAGTTGTGGTAGTAGTTGCAGTAGTAGTAGTAGTAGTAGTAGTCATTGAAAGCTATGCTGAATTTGGCTCTGCTAATTCTGACGAATATTTTCGTCACCACTGCTCACTTTCACTTTATTTTTGTTTTGTTTGCTACATAAGCGTATTTAGTTGATTTTGGGTATTTTCTGTTTGTGTGTATTTCGTTAATGTTTGTCATATTCCGCGGCTGTAGTTTTGAATTTTCGAAAACTAGAGTCGCCGAGTAAGTTGTCATTGCCTTGCATTGGCAGGTCTCGTTTTGTTTTGTACATAAGTTTAGTTGAGATCTTGCCCGCCGTATCTACGTTATTACCAAGGACAATTAAACTCGGCGGGCTTGGTCTTCTATTCAGACGTCTCGCTTACTTGGCTAGCTAGCGCGCGACGTACATGCATTTACAGTATATTCACTAGAGCAGACAGGTGTCTATTTCAATCTAGGTCGCTCGCGTCAAGCATGTCAAGCCGTTATAAGCAGCTACTAAGCCTTCGGCTTACTACTACTGGTTTAAATGTTGGCGCTATTGATGTCTACCATGACATAAAAGACACTGTGGGCGCTGGACCAAATGTATTAAAGGGACTAATTAATATTAGCAGAAATGTATGGCATTTAACCGTCAGTTCACAAAGAATTAAAGAAAGGTTTTTGGAAGAGGGCCTGATTGTCAATGGACAAGTATGTAAAATCGAAGAGGTTGATTCTCAAAATGTCACTCATTGCCTCTCGAAATTCCGAATGAACGCATTACAGCGGAAATGGGAAAATATGGGCAAGTTGTGAAAATTGAAAGAGAGACACACGCCTTCGATAGGACGCTTGAAAATGGTATAAGACGGGTGTGGGTGGAGAAGATAGATACACCAATTCCAGGCAAATTGTCTATTGATGGGAGCTTTTTCCTCCCTGTGTGGTATAGAGGCCAGGTTAAAGAATGCCGTATCTGCTCTAGTACCGACCACCTAGCTAATACATGTCCTTATAGAAATAAGTGCCTATTGTGTGGATCATCTGATCATTTTAAATCTCGATGTGATAAGAGATCAACTATGAATGATGCTAGTAGGCTTAATGTGGAAGAAGCCAGGGCTAGCTATATGAGGCAAATGGCTGCATCTCTCAATTCCAGTGAAGTGGCCACTAGCAATAATGCGCCGCACACCTATGCGCATGTTGTAAGTAGGGCTGCATGCCCCATTGATAGTAAGACTATGGACTCCAATGTTAGTAAGATTGGGGGTTCTATTGTTACTAAGGTTGGGGATCCAGTTTTGGCAAAACATGTTGATGAGATTGAGGTTCTGGAGACAGGCATATCTGCTACCCCTCCAGCAACGGTTAATGAAATAACCCGGAAAATGATGATGCTGATGCTGTTGATGACTCACAAAGTTTAGTACTGGGACAAACAAAATTTGCATCTCAGTCAATGGAAGTTGATGTACCATGTGATTTGTCACCACTAGCTGAATCTGAGTTGGTAATAAAAGATTCTACACAGGTGGATGGACATGATAATAGTACTGGTGGTCTTAAAAGAGTGATAGAAGACCTGAGCTCTGAGGCCGAGGATGGCGAAGACGAGGATTTTGACGATGCCATCTCTGTTGCAGAGTCTGATAACTCGACCCAAACACAGGAATCCCAGCAGCCTGATGAAATGATGTTGGATCGCTCTGAGAAGGGCTAGGTTTTGGTTCCATATATAACACATGTAGGCGTTCGCTACAGGCACTTGCGCAGTGATTCTGATATTTCCCGGTATCAGCATCTGACCATTACTGATCTGACAAATTCAGAGTTTATTATGAAGATTGGCAAATGGGCCAAACGGGATAAGAATACTAGAAAGATAAAACCAAACTAGGCATTATGGGTATTATTTATAGATTTTTAATCATAATGATAATTTGCTCACTCAATTGCTGTGGTTTGAATGATGGATTTAAGCAACGCATGTTGCTAGAGAAATTATCTGATTTAAAAGCTGATATCGTCATGCTTCAGGAAACTAAGTTCCATAATGTTAAAGTACTAGAAGACTTCAAACAACTCTCTAAGAGTGAAATATTTTATTCCAATGCCACTGATTTAAATACAGGAGTGGCAATCTTGTTTTCACCCAGGTGTTTGAGTTTATTAAATATCATTTCAACGGAAGCTGATAGTAATGGCAGATGGGTCGTGGTGACTGTTGAAATGTCTGGTTCAACACTAAATTTGATGTCTATTTATGCCCTTGCATCCCATTCTCAACGAGGTGCATTTTATTCAGCTCTTCGCCCAGTAATTCATGATAGATCAGAAAATATTATTATTGGTGGAGATTTTAATTGTGTTTTAAATCCAGAGAAGGATAGGCGTTCGCTATCAATATACTCTGATACGTCTCATCGGCGTTTACAGGAAATATGTGACAGTGAGCACCTTTTGGATAGTTATAGAGTTTTAAACCCTGAATGCTGTGAATATACAAGAGTAACAGCAAATGGTCAGACAGCCTCTCAGTTAGACAGGATTTATGTACAGAGAGAGCTAAAAGGGTTAATTTCGGATACTGGCATATATCCCGTACCTTTTTCTGATCATTGCCTAGTTTCCACTGTGTTAGATAATGCAGAATGGGTTACACGTGGTCCAGGTTTTTGGAAACTTAATATTTCCTGGCTGAATGATTTTGAGTACCATCGATGTATTGAAAGTTTCTGGCGTTTTAAGCTCCGCAATATATCAGAATTTGAAAGCTTGATTTTTTGGTGGGAAGATGTTAAACTAGGGTTTGCTAATATATCAAGGCAATATTCTATTCAAAAGGCAAGGAAAATGCGCAAAGAGGAGAGAAGGTTGATTCGTATACAAACCTAAATTTTTCGCAAAGTGTCAAGCGGCGATATTCACTTGACTGAGGTTTTGGAGGAGACCAGGTTAAAATTATCACAAATAGAAATGTACAGAGCAGAAGGTGCAAAAGTAAGATCAAGAGCCCAATTTTATTCTGAAGGTGAAAAGCCGACAAAATATTTTTGTGGCCTAGAAAAGTCTAGAGATGTGGAAAAGATGATTAGGCGCCTTGAAATAAATGGGCAAATTGTTAATTCAAATAAAGATCTACTAGGAACTGTTCAGACATTTTATGAAAATTGATATAAGTCTGAAGAAATTGATGAAGAGTTGGCAGCTGCATTACTTGCTAATATTAAGGAAACATTGACTCCTCCATCGGCTGATATTTGTGATGAATATTAAACCTTAGAAGACCTGACTAAATCGCTTAAAACAATGAAGAATGGGAAATCGCCAGGGGGAGATGGCCAGCCTGTTGAGTTTTACGTTACTTTATGCCATCTCATTGGTCCGAAATTCTGTGAGATTGTTAAAGGAATTTTCCATCAGGGAAAACTTCCTTTGACAATGTCTTAAGCACATGTACGTCTGCTATTTAAAAAGGGTGACCGGAGTGACATACGGTTTTATAGGCCAATTTCTCTCCTTGGAGTTGATTACAAGATTATTTCTAGAGCTCTTTCACTAAAACTAGGTCAGGTGCTGGGCGACGTTATTAATCCTGTTCAGACATGTTCAATACCTGGTAGATCAATATTAACCAACACTCTGCTTATTAGAGATCTGATTCAGTTAGTTGAAAAGGATAACATTCCAGGTGCCATTGTGGCATTAGATAATGAAAAGGCTTTCGATCGTTTGGAGTGGAGGTTTCTGTTGATGTCATTAAATCGATTCAGCTTTGGGCCCAATTTTATTAAATGGATCCGAATATTGTACAATGGCATTACTAGTAGATACCTTGTGAACAATGTTATTAGCCAGCCAGTTGTCTTAGAACGAGGGGTTCGACAAGGTTGCTCACTGTCAGCACTTTTATTTGTAATGTGTATGAAAACCTTGGGAGCGACAATAAGAGAAGATATAAATTATCATGGACTGTGTATTCGTGGTCTTATGACACCAGTAAAATTATCACAATATTCCGATGATACGACTATTTTTGTTGGCCAAAATAGTGATTTTAATCGTTTACATCTTACTTTGGAGAATTTCCAAAAAGCGTCAGGGCTCAAAATGAATAAAGAAAAATCAGTAGGTTTGTTTTTTGGTTCATGATCGAAATGATCAGCCATTAGGCATCAATTGGTCCACTGACATAATACAGATCTTAGGCATTCATTTCAGTCGAACAAACCATGATTCCATTAATTGGACAAACTTGCTTTCTAAAATGAGCAAGAAAGGTATTCAATGGAAACATCGACGTCTGACTATTTTTGGCCGGGCAATAGTGATCAATAATTTGATATTGTCACAACTTTGGTATATTGCTGTAGTTGTTAATATGCCCAAACATGTTGAAAAGGAAATTACCAAGATGATATTTGATTATTTGTCAGAGGGTAAAACACACCTTGTCTCACAACGTGTCTGTACTAATAATAAGCTTGATGGCGGGCTTTCCATTCCAGACCTAAGAATTAAATGCGTCTCGTTAAGGCTGAAATTATTAGATGATTTACTTCATTCAGATAGTCAGTGGGCAAATGTGTCTAGATGCCTTATAGAAAGGCGTATTGAGCCATTTTCAGCTAAATCCTTTTTCTGGTCTTCTAAACCTCCACCTAATTACACACGGATTCCATCGGTATTTTTGGACATTAAAGCTGCTTTAGCTAAGTTTGTTCGCAAAGAAGATTCACCTCTTTGCTGGGAGCATGCCTCCAGCCAGTACCTGTGGGGGAATGATCATATTCTATATGAAGGCAGAGTTTTATATTACATTTCCTTTGCTAAGCATGGTATTCAAAATTTGTGTGATATTGTAGATGTGAAAACTCGAAAATGGAAATCACTATATGACATATCACGAGTAACATCTTTATGCACAATTGACGTGCAGCGCCTTCTAAAACGGTTACAGGATGCAATTCCAATGGAATGGTTTCTTCTCCCTAATGGGTCTGTGAATGATGCTTGCTCCAAGTTAATCCTGGAAAGTACTGATGGACGTTTTTCATATACGTTAAGGAATAAGGGGTGGTATACTATTTTAATGCTACAGAATATTACTATTCCAAAGGCTGTCGCGGCATGGGAAAGGACTGAACATTCTCCCCTGAGTTGGGATGTGGTTTGGAAAAATATCCATTCACCACACATACCTAATCGAGCAAAGGATGTTGTCTGGCGATTGCTTCATAGAAAACTATGGGTGGGCCCCCTCCTCAAGAAAGTTGGCATAGCAAATAATGACCACTGTCTATTTTGTACAGACAGTGCGCTTTTCGTACCTTGTTCTCGTATTGCCTTAAATGCGAATTTCATGATGCAGTGACTGAAAATAGACTTCACTCTTTTGAAGTTATTTGGTGCTCTGGTGATTTGATTTCCATTGTTTCGACAAATCTGATTATTTACTATCCACCGTAATTGGCATCTGGAGTGATTTATTAAATAATATACATGTATTTGTGCGCTTGGAGCTGTGATTTTTTTTCAAACTACTTTGTTTTGATGTTTTCTATATTTAAAATCTAACTATATATTTTTAATTATTATTTTTGAAGCACATACAGCATTAGTGGTTTTAGAGTGTGTGTGCGTGTGCATGCATGTGCGCTGACTGTTACTATGTGAAACAGCAGGATTTACTTCACGCAGCAACAGCTCCAACACGCGCATGCACTCTAAAACTCTGCTAATCAGATTGAGATGAAAATTACGAGTGTTTGCTCTGAAAGGGTTAAACCTTGTCCCTAAATTTAGGTGGTCGTTTGAACAGGTTAACCCATTTTGTTTTTGGCAATGTTAATAAACAATCCAACATTTTTTATTAATAATGTTTGTTCCGGGTAATCTTAGAATCTGAATCCAAAAGTAAATTGCTTTCGACTAAAATAAATTTAACATTCAATGTACTGCTTCCTAATAATAGATTGGAAATACATGTATGTATACATATAATTGTGTTTTTATAGATTATCCTGCGGGGCGTTGATTATTGATTAATTTGTTTCCGATTGACTGTGTGTGTTAAATACGTCCGATCGCTGTGTTTGTTTCACAGCCTATGCTCGCGTGAGCTTTTATAATTTTAATGGAATGTTGTTGAGCTAGTTACTTGGAATTTTTAAAGGGACATATTTAGCTGTTTTGAATTTTTAAATTAATCGTTTGACCACCATATATGTATTGTTTATTTATACACATGACTGATATAATCGTTTGTTCTCTTTGATTTATTCTATGATTAATGTTCTTTCAGTCAGTTTATATTTGGGTATTATCGATTTCCACACGATCCATTGATCGTGTTACCAAAAAACCCAAAAAGTAGTAGTAGTAGCAGGAGTAGTAGCAGCAGTAGCAGTAGGTTTAGCAGTAGCTTTAGCAGTAGTAGCAGCAGCAGCAGCAGCAGCAGCAGCAGCAGCAGCAGCAGTAGTAGTTGTGTTTGAAAAAATTAAAATATGATAATAAAATAATAATCTCCGTTATGCAAATTGTTTAAAGATTTTCCGTATAAAGGCGCACAATTTTGTTAGGACCGACACGTTTGTATTCAAGAGCAGTTGTTCCAATTTGTAGTGATTTGGGCGGTTATGATAATATTTTGGAAGAAATATTTTTCTGTCATCACAGAAAAAGTCGCATAAGAATAGGTAATGATACTCATCCCCAATATCGTGTTTGTCGCATAGGCTACATATTCTTTCTTCCCTGTCTAAGCCCTCCCATCTTCCCTTTTCTATTGGTAACTTATGATTCTTCTGTTTAATTTATTTAGCTTACTGAGATACGGCTCTAACTTTAGTTCAGTTTTGAATATACTATATATTTTCGCGTTAGGCAAGGTCGTAATTTGCCCGAACCAAGTTTGTATGTACTGGTCTTTAAGTACTTGTTTCAAATATCGTATATTAGAATTTGTTATGGTCTGCGTTTCCCAGAGGTGAGCTATTCCCACATTTTCAAGTATACATTTAACTGTGGTCAGCCATTTGTATTCTGTATTGTTTTGAGTATAGTCTTTGTAGATATACTTGTATAGTAAAGTTTTGTTTCTTTGCCGTTTAGGAGTTTTCCTCAAAAATTAATTAATTTATATTTTATAATAATTTCTATTGGAATGTGTCCTAGTTGTCCATGTACCATATATCTAGGCGTTGTTTCGCAATATTTAGTATCCGTTATAGAACTGTACCTGCATTTTTTCTATTGAAGTACGATTTCACATCCATAGGTAAGTAAGTATTGGTATACTCATCGAATCAAATAATTCTAGTTGGTACGCTAAGGGTAATTCAATGTTTTCTATTCGCCTGTATAGTGAGTAGAGGGCTTTAGTAGCTTGTTGACATAAGTGTTTCATCGCCTTGAGGTATCTGCCAGTGTGGAAAAAAATGTATTCCTAAATATTTGTACGTGTCAGTTATTTCGATTTGTTCACCTTCAATACTAAAATTTAGCCTTTCACACCCCCGTTTATTGCTACCAAAAATTAGTTTTTTTTGGTTTTTTTAATTATCCGAAGGTTCCATACTTGGCAATAGGTCACATATGCGTTTAGTATTGACTGCAGGGCTCTCGGCGAAAAGAACAGTGTCATCCGCATATAATAGTGCTAAAAGTTTGATATAGAGATCGATGTTTTCTATCAGAGCCAGTCCACTGCGACCAGAACTTTCCAGGAATTCGCTGAGATCGTTTAGGTATATATTAAATAGATTTAGCGATAGTTTTTCTCCTTGCCGTAACCCCAAGTTACACGTGAATGTTTCAGAGGCAATACCGTTCATAAATACCTTAGATTTTATGCCCATATACATATTACGGATGACATTTAAGATTTTCCCATTGATATCTTCTTTAATTAATTTACCCCATAGTGCCTCCCTCCAAACTCTATCAAAAGCTTTTTCTAAATCTACAAAGACACAAAACAGTTTTTTCTTTCTTTTTTTGAAAATTTCTATAACGACATGGATTGCAAATAGGTGATCGGTTGTTGAACATTTAAGTCTAAAGCCAGCTTGAATTTCTTTTATTTGTTCATTTTGTTCTAAGTAATCGTCTATTCTATTAGTTAATATACTAGTAAATAATTTGGCTAGGCAGCTGATTAAGGTTACATGTTTAAAGTTATGTGGGGCCTCTGGTCATGCAAGACTGGGTCGTAGGAGGACCATGCAATCATCTGACTTAAGCATGTTAATTAACCAACAGCATTTGACCCACACATGTATTGAAAATAGCAAATGAGATGCATTGACCCTTTAACCCTTACCACCCATACCAAATCTTAAAATTTTAAATTAAATTAAATGATTGGTATTTATCTTTCAACAAATTCGGTGGAAGATGTTGCTGTCTTAAACATCATCCATCAAATTTGTTGAAAAATGTATATCAGTTTCTTTGCTATTGACACAGTACAATGTAGAACATTGCCATCAGAATAAGACTTAATGATCAAATTTGGTAAGACAGGCTCAGTGCTAAACAATAATTGACAAACTCTTTCTCTAAGCTTGCGAATGGATATTCACAATCAATGCAGATGGTATATCAGGAAGATCAATGCATAGAATAGGATGTTTCTGGCAAGCTTGACCTTTAAAACGTTACCCCACTCCACCTGCGCTTAGTGATCCCATTTTGATTAATCGATGGACTATATAGTACATTAAAAAAACCCAGGTCAAATGTGCATAGGTCACGTCTTCTTGTGTGAATCACCCCTCAACGGATAAACATAATATATAAATAAGGCTACATTTGGTAGATATACTTCTGTGACACGGCTTTACGTTGTATATATCAGATTAATGGGCTTCTATTGCAGGTTGTATAACTGTAAAATGGAGATTATACATCTTCTGAGAATCGAAATAAATTATTACTGCCAAAGTATGACAGGTGTCAGGGTGTTATCTATACGGTTTAGAAATATACATATTTATGTGGCGGTTCATTGTCATCCAGTGGCCCTTCATCATAGACAAATTCAAATAGGGATACCTCTAGGAGATGGCGGTTTAGACAGTTGCCTATAAATCCCTCATGCCCTGTGATGCACTGATGCCCATCTTCTAAAATCTTCTCTCGCACCATGCGTATCTCCTGTGGTCATTGCCCGACAGTTTCCACATGAACACCTAAAAATAAGTTACAGATGATAAGTAAATACAGCCATTAATATCGCAGGCTCTCAGACATATAACAATAATTTCCCCCATTTGTAGTTGAAATGGCAAATGTACATTGATGTAAACTATCCTACCTTGGTGGCATTCAATAGCTAAGAACATTCTTTTTCCTGGACAGAGGCTAGCCACATAATGAATGTCCATATTCAGGTTAAGACAAGAGTTTTTGAAAATTTACCACTGGAATGGTTGGCACTGTTAACGAGCCAACCATTCCATTGCTAAGTTCTCAAAGATGGTCGTCTGTTGGCCTCCAAATGGACATTCGTCAAGATCATTGCAGAGGCTGGTTTTGCCCCTAAAGGGTTAACAATTAACCCTTTCACTCATATCAGCCAAAAACGGCTTCTGCAGTGGTCCTGAGAAATGTCCATTTTCAGACCAAGAAGTCTAATTTTGAACATTTCCCACTGGACTAATTAGCTCAATAGCCGAGCCAGTCATTCCATTGGTAAATTTTCAAAAACAGTCTTCTCTTGGTCTGTAAATGGACATTTTCTATGAGAAAATTGAAATTTTCTTCAACAAATTCGAAGATTAAAGGGTTAACTATGACAGCAACTGCAGATAATGTTAATTCTGCCACTGTGTTGTGGCTGTTACTTTGTTTTTTTAATTGTATGGTGGGTGGGGTGGGTTGTCCAGCATCATTATTACTATCACCATTACCTAGGCTCAGCCCACAGTGGCATCACGAGAAAAATGTTCGTTTAGGGCGGGGTGGGCAGAGAGGCAGGCTTGGTCCAGGGAGAAACTCTTTTGGAGGATGTGGCAACCTCCAAAATGTGGGGTGGGTGAATGCACCCCCACCCTCGGGGAAAATTTAAATGAGATACTCTAAGCTGTTTGCTTATGCTTTCTAAATAAAATAACCATAGGCCTATATATGAAATATTTTCATGCACATTTTTCATTCTTGGAATTGTATTGCCAGTGTGATTGACAGCAAAAAACTATTTCTAATACATTTTAAGTAAGGATAGGGCTCTCTTTTTGGAGTTTAGCTTATATTGCCAATCTTTGAGCAAGTCCGTAGATCACAATTACTGCATAAAACACTGTTAGGATTACCGACAGCGTTCTTATACTCTAATTATATAGTTTATTTACTACCACGAAAACAGGTGCGTTCTCAATTATTTACACTTGCAGCGTTTTTCGCTTCGTGTACTGCATTTCAATACTAATATCTAAATCTCGGGAACATTTAAAAAAAAGAAAAGTAAAGTTTGGATAAATTAATAGAACAGTTATATTTTCCTTACCATTCGACGCGCCCGCTGTATTCTACAATGAATGAACGATATCGTAGCCGTCAGATCTTCCTCTGAATCCGCCTAGTCATCGCTTTTCACGTCAATATCGGGTTTATTATGGGTTCTAACTGATCCTACGGTGTGATAAAAGTAACAAACTCCTCGTCAGACATTGCCTTTCTGTATAACGACAGACACGGGCGGAAAAGGTACGAAAATGAGCAAATGTCAACTTGTCTGCTGTAATCAGCTGGTAATGGCAAATTTCGCTTCCTCTACAATGACGGCACGCCGACCACGTGACGCGTAGCTAATTAAAGTTCGGATTTATTCGTGAGAGTAAATGGATTGCCAATTATTGCGTTATAAAATTGTTAATATTTAACCAGTTAGTTAAATTTGGTCAAATATAAATGCATAGAAGTGACTACTACTAGTATATAGCAATATTTTCACCGGAGTTCATCGTTGCCAGAAATCCTTTAAGAGTTTGGTTTGGCTCAACATATCGTCTTATATCTCAGGATTTGCTCACCCTATTGAGACTAAGCCTGGACGCATGCTTCTTTATATCAAGGGATTGAGCACAATGATAGTGTCATCATGGCGTCAAGGACCAAGGCCACTATGACCTTGCTATTACAGTCTATCTGTGTCGGTTAAGTTATTGGTTTAGCTTAAAATATCGTTTTATACCTCAGGATTGTTTTACCCTCTGGCGAAAATTTGAACATATACTTCCCTATGTCAAGGGCTTGGAGCAGAATGATATTGATGTCATGAGGTCACAGGTCAATGTCAATTTGGCCTTGCTATAAAATATATTTTAGCGTAAAGTTTTTGCTTACCTCACCAGATCCTCTTATAACTTAGGTATTGTCAACCATATAGGTACTAAACTTGGACAAGGTCACCGTGGCCGTGCCATAAACCTACATTCCTTTCTACTAACCTTTTGGTTTAGCTTACCATATTGTCTTATAGCTAAGGATTGGCTCTCCCTAGTTGAACTAAACTTGGTGGCATGGTTACCTATTTAAAGCGGATGAATAACAATGATATTGAGGTCAAAGGTCAAGGTCTTCGCAGCCTTTCTAGAAAATGCAGACGTTAAAATTTGTGTTCGTCTTCTTAGCTCATCTGACCTATATTTCAGAATTGGACAACTTAATGGAACTAAGCAGTGGGCATACGGTTAACCATTAGGAGCTGGAGCATTCAGACTGTCAAGGCCATTGTAACCTTGATACAAATCTAGACTCACACTTATGTCAAGACTTTCGCTAATATTCCAGCTATGTAACACTGATGTCTTGTTTGTCGAAGAAGTTACCGACGGATTGACGGCGGTCTAGTAGCCTCCGTCGCAGGGAAACGAAGACATCAGTGCTACAATGACGAGATATTGGCGAACATGTTGGCATTTTCTAAAATACAAATTTAGAGTTGCATTAGGATCACGATGCCCAGGACTTCAAAGGTGTGAATGTATATGTGCTGCTTGTACTGGTTTAATGGTTGAAGGGACTGTATGTCAATTTTTAGTCCCAATAACTTGCACAATTCTGAAATAATGTCAAGATGATCTAAGTAGAAGAACCTTACTGTTAAACCCTGTATTTTATACAAATGTTTACCTCAATATCATTGTGATTCACCACGTGGTATGGGGAAGCCGGAAGCATTTGTCCAAGTTTAATCCAAATATGGTGAACCAATCCCGCGATATACGACGATATGTTGAGCTAAACCGAATACTTAAACACCATGAAAGTTAATCTTAATCTTTGATGTAAGTACCGTATTGTGCTCCAGCCGCCTGCTATATGTAATCATATGTTCAAGTTTAGTCATATAATACGATATGCTGAGCGAACCAACCAACTTAACCATTCAAATTAGAGATGTATAGCCCCTACCCCGGACAGTGACTTTGAATTTCGTCCTCATGACCTCAATATCATTGTGTTCCATCCCCTTTATAGAAGGAATCGTGTGCCCAAGTTTACTCTGAATTGGACGGCGCCAAGCCCAGAGAGCGCAGAATACAGCAGCTAGACTGATTACACACACCAAAAGATTCGATCATATCACACCTGTCCTATTGGAGCTGCACTGGTTGCCTATAAGACAACGTATATGGTACAAGGTGGCTTTGTTGGTGTTCAAGTGCCTACATGATCTGGCCCCACCGTACTTAAAATCCTTAATCCAGCAAAGAGCAGAACCAAGGTCTCTTAGGTCTAGCACACAATTACTATGTACCATACCAAAGTCAAACTTAACTACTGGAGATCGTGCATTTTCTCGAGCCGGTCCGCGATTCTGGAACGCTCTTCCACCTGAAATTAGAAACTGCTCTAAAATTGACTCATTTAAATCACTACTAAAACATATCTTTTCCAAAGAGCATTCTAAATTTTGTAAAGCGCTTTTGAGCAATTCAGTTTGGAATTGGCGCTATATAAATCCGACATACATACATTGGGGCAAACCAAACGTGGCCTTGTTCGCCACAAAGGAAATTGCTCAAATCATGACTTATGCCTCGCCGACTCCGGATCCAAATGCCGTTGATACAGATGCTCTGGCGATAAACTGGAGAGGGATGCATGCTTATGCGTATCCGCCCACCATTCTTCTGCCAAGGATTTTAGTGAAGATCAGGGAGGAGCCGTGCCTGGTCCTGCTAATCGCGCCGTTTTGGCCCAGCAGGGCGTAGTTCACGGATCTCCTGGATCTGCTGGTGGACAATCCGGTACAGCTGCCTAGATGCCGAACATAATCTCCCAGGCCAAGGGACGCTTCCTACACGAGCAGTCCGAGATGTTCAAATTGACTGCGTGGATGTTATCAAACAATGTTCCACGTCGGTAGGCTTTTCTCAACAGGTTGCGAGTTTCATCATAGCCGCGAGAAGGAGATCAACCTTCCAGTCATATAACCACAAGGTTAACAAATTTGCAGAGTGGTGTGAAGGAAATGGTATTGCCCCCTTTCAATCTACTATTTAGCAAATAGCAGACTTTCTCTGTGAGTTGTTCATTACAGGACTGGCTCCTGTCACACTTCCTGGATACACGTCTTTGGTGCTTAATGTGGTGGCCAAGCACCCTTTCGAACCCTTGGGTTCGGCTAGTCTAAAGCATCTGACTCTAAATGCGGTTTTTCTATTGGCAGCTTCCTCAGCAAGACGGCACAGTGAGATCCATGCGCTTTCAGCAGAGAGGGACCGATTTATTGTCTCCGGAGAGAGTCTGCGATTGCTGCCAAGAGCAGAGTTTATGTCAAAGAATCAATCTTGTAAATATCCCGGCAAACCAATCACTATACCGAAGCTAACTATGTTTAATCGTGATGCCAGTGCCTGGTGTCCAGTCCGTGCATTGACCAAGTACAACACCGGACGGGCTCACTATGGTCAAATGATAGACATCTATGGATCTGCCATAAGAAGCCATATGGCACCGCATGCATGGATGATATCTCTCGTTTGGTAGTCAAATGCATTCAGACTACCCATGAGATTGCGACTGTGCAACAGGCGCAATGTGCTAGGGCTCACGATGTTAGAGGAATAGCCTCCTCGATCGCCCTATTCAATGGTGTCCCGTTAGATGACATCATGGCCGTTGCACAATGGCACTGTGAGTCCTCTGTCATGGATTACTATATGACGGACATGTCAGACTCCGACAATCCACTTGCTTTAGCTGTTTTGTAACGATAGTCTAGTGGCCACAATGCTCATCCCCTTTTGATAACTTTG
Source organism: Chaetoderma sp. LZ-2023a (assembly GCA_034401795.1). NCBI lineage: Eukaryota > Metazoa > Mollusca > Caudofoveata > Chaetodermatida > Chaetodermatidae > Chaetoderma > Chaetoderma sp. LZ-2023a. Next base: position 121,752,790 of record CM067359.1, read on the forward strand.
AAAAGCAAAAGTATTAAGAACAGACATGGTCAAGCGAGAGGAATTCAACTGTATGGGTCCCAAAGCTTGTCGGTCCTTTTAGGTATCCATATGTCAAGTTTAGTTCTTTCTCAATGGGCAAAAGAGGCTTTGTATGGCTTGCTCCTTCCCACCAGATTACCGACTAAATCTAGTGTTATCACTGAGTAATGTAATGGTAAGTAGTGATCGAAGGAGAATGAAGGAAATTTCAATTTCCCTATTTCCGAGATCTAACAATACTTACCATTACATTACGGACCCTGCCTCCCAGACCCACGTAGCTATGCAAACAATATGAGAGTCTCTGGCAGGCGGGTACCCTGTTGTTGAGAACCGGGTACCCGGTTCCAGGAGCCAGGAAATGCTTTCTAAATCTAGATTCCTAGAGCCAGCTATCAGGATAGCTGTATTATCAATGAGTAATGTAATGGTAAGTATTGTTAGATCTCGGAGAAAGGGAAAATGAAATTTCCTTCATTTACCTTTCCAGAGTATCCATCCATCATCTGAGCTCGTATGACGTCATAATCAGCTCAGCGCGTGTATGATGACGTCACAATCATTACGTCACAAAGGGTTCCATATAGACCGTCATCAAATCTCAAACAGTCCGACACGTTGTATGAATTGTATGTCTTTGTAATTCTTTGATATTTAATAAATATGCTGTTGAATAATTTGAAACTAATATGACTGGGCGCCGTTGTTGCCTTAAGAAGCAACAGCACCCAGCCAAATTAGTTTCAAAATATTCAACAGCCTACCTGTGTATTTTTTGGAAATTGATTGTCAGGGTGTTCAGAGGTCGATCGATCCCAACACCGAGCGAGGTGTGGGCGGAGCTTAGCTAGAGATGGGTGGGGCTTAGCTAAAACCGGTACGGTCCATTGTTTCGCTCGTTTCAACAAACTGGCTGGGGATGTGGTTTTCCTTTAATCACACACCCACCCCAGGGCAGAGTTCGCGCATGACTCGCTTACCTTAGCATACTATATCACGTGTATAATAACGTAGTTTACATCCAATTGAACAGGTCAATATTAATTGTCAAGAAATACATGAGATGGCCTCAGATGGCTGAGCGTATCTAACTATAAGAATTTCCCAGGAAGATGACCCCCACCACACGGGTCCACATTTAGTGAGTACGCTCACTTCATGGTCAGATTGTCTAGGGCTTACGAACATGTAATCGGGCTAGCCGCGGAATAGAATAAGATATACAATAGTAACTTTCGTTGTCTCTAGTTGAACACTATTATTGATAGAATAAACTATCATAAAACATGAATTTGAATGAAAAGGTAGTTGCTTATATATTATGTGTAGACAGTCTCAGAACAGAGACCGACGACTGTTAATACATTGACATTCAATGCGGACAATACCAGGAATAATAACTTTCAAGCATCAAAATAGCTGTGTGAGAGTGAGCTAGCCAAATGGACAAATGCGAATAACAATGCACAACACAAAAGGACAAATATGAACAACGGTGGAAACCACAGCGGCGGCGACAGCGGCAGCAACGACAACAGCAGCAACAACAACATACTCAATCTAAAAAACGTGCACACCACAAAGTAACTAACGCATCCGCACCAACGACCCAGGATGGCGTCACCATGGCCGCCGCCGCCACTGCCGCCGCTGCCACCACCAACAACATCACCATCACAAATGGTGGTGGTGGTGGTGGTGGCGGCGGCGGTGGTGGTGGTCGTGGTCGCGGTAATAATAATAATAATAATAATAATAATAATAATAATAATAATAATAGAGATACTGCTGTCACAACCAATACTACCTTATTGGATGGTATCACCATGACCGCCGCCGCCACTGCCGCCACCGCCGGCATCACCTTCACTAATGATGGGGGATGTTGGTGTTGGTGGTGGTGGCGGTGGTGGCGGTGGTGGTCGCAGTGATGGTGATAATAATAATAATAATAATAATAATAATAATAATAATAATAAAAAATAAAAAAATAATAGAAATGCTACTGTCACAACCAATATTACCTTATTGGATGCGTCACCATGGCCACCGCCGTCACTGCTGCTGCCACCACCATCAACATCACCATCACAAATGATGGGGATGTTGGTGATGGTGGTGGTGGTGGTGGTCGTGGTCGCGGTGATGATAATAATAATAATAATAATAATAATAATAATAATAATAATAATAATAATAATAATAATAATAGACCTACTGGAGATGCTACTGTCATAACCAATACTACCTTTACCGCCGCCGCCACTATCGTAGCCGCCGCCGCAGCCGCAGCCACTACTACTACTACTACTACTACTACTACTGCTGCTGCTGCTGCTGCTGCTGCTGCTACCTACTACTACTACTACTGCTGCTGCCGCTGCCGCTTCTGCCTCTGTTGCCTTCGTTACCGCAGCTGCTTCTACTCTCGGTTCTGATGCTACCGCTATGATTAATGCCACTACAAATCGCGCCCTATTAGCGGCCGCTTGTCGCACAGTTATCAGCACAAATAGCATATATGCTGGTGCCACCTATGCTAATAGTACTAGTCATGACAAGGAATTAACCATTGCCTTTGTCAATATATGTGGGTTGAAACACAAGCTCAACTACCCTGAAACAATGGAATTTATATGTCGGTATGACATAGTGGGCATGGCTGAAACTAAACATAGCAAGTAAGATAATCTTAATGTGCCGGGTTACACAATTATACTGAAAACTTGGAACAATGCTAAGCGCAAATCAGGAGGTATTGCGACACTCGTAAATAACATCATATGCAAATATATTACAGAATTGAAATCAAATAATGATTTTATTTTCTGGATAAAAATAGATAAAACCTGTACACAGACAAAGAATAATCTAATACTAGGAGTAGTCTATATACTACCGGAATGTTCAATGTATTCATCCATTGAAGCGCTAGAAGATATAGACACTGATGTCACCTCACTATTAACTAAAACAGAATCACTCATAATGTTAGGGGACTTTAATGCCAAAACAGGTAACCTCAATGAACTATTAGAAATGGACCAAGTGCTAAAGGATACTTGTCAAGTTCAAATCGAAGACGAACTGGAATCAACAGCGACAGGTAATCGAATATCACAAGATACGAATAAAATAAATGCGTATGGCCAGAAACTGATTGATATTTGCAAATTTAACAACTTGTGTATATATAATGGTAGAATCGGTAGTGATAAAGGAATAGGAAAATTAACATGTAAGAACAGTAGTGTAGTAGATTATATAATCTCGACCTATAAATTAAGCGAAAATGTTATAGATTTCAGTGTCCTGAACTTCTCACCCCTTCTGTCGGATATCCACTCAGCTCTAGAAGTAAGTTTTTTATTTCAAAAAACTTCGATAATAATAATAATACACTAATTAGAGACACAATTCATAACGGAAACAATACGGTGACTAACCACGCACAAGCAAAAACACGTCCAGCCCGGTAGAAGGCTGAAAAATCTACACATTTTGCAGTGTAATATAAACTTGCGGATTAAAGCTAATAACTACGAAACTGACACCCAGCATTTTAAATATGACGTCAATGAAGTCGATATTTGAAAAAGCTGCCATTAGCACTTTTGGAACATTGCCTATAAAGAACAACCGATTAGGTAACACCAATCGCAAAACTAACCGCCCGTGGTTCAACCACGAATGCCAACTAGCGAGAAAAGCATATCACCACTACAGAAACGAACACCGATTGAGAAAGTCGGCTAACAGTGCTAACACTGTGATCCAGTCATGTAAAACTTATCAAACAACGATGAATAAAGCTATAGCTGAAAATAAGGGAATTTTTAAAATCAAAATAGAAAGATTACAGAAATCGGACGTGCGAGCATACTGGAAAATTATAAAGTCCCAAGACCCAAAAACTGAAAAATGTAAAATCCAAATTGACGATATGTATGCATTTTATAAATCCATAATCCAGAGTGACGATGTCCCCAATATCCAAACACACACTAATGATACAGGACAACCAATAAATGACCTACTTAACGCCGAAATTACAGTATCTGAAATTAGAAATGCAATAAAATCTCTGAAGACTAACAAAGCTGCCGGAGGGGACGGGATAATCAATGAATATCTTAAGTCCAGCGAACAAACACTTATACCCATTTATTATACGCTTTTTAAGTGTGTACTCGAAACTGGAAATATACCTGAAGCATGGACTGATGGGCTAATTAAACCTATATATAAAGGTAAAGGTCCCCTAAATGAGCCGCAAAACTATAGGCCTATTACACTGGTGAGCTGTTTGGCTAAACCTTTTACTAGCATCATAAGTAAAAACAGTGATAGTTATCTGGAAGAAAACAATCTTATTCAAGAAAACCAAGCTGGCTTTGGACGAAAATACTCAACAACTGACCATCTATTTGCACTAAACGCGATCCTAGAAATCCACCGAATAAAAAAAGAAAAAATTATTTTGTGCCTTTATTGATCTAGAGAAAGCGTTTGATAAAGTTTGGAGGGAAGCACTATGGGGTAAATTATTAAGGGAAAATATTAATGGGAAAATATTCAGAGTGATTCGCAATATGTATTTTGACATAAAATCAAGGGTATGTATGAATGATGAATTATCAGAGCCTTTTACGTGTAACGGGGGAATTGTAATTTTACTTTAGATGATGAAAATATTGAAATAGTCGATAAATATAAGTATTTAGGTATACATTTCTTTTACAACTCCCGGTATATAACAGCACTAAAACACCTAGCAGAGCAAGCTACTAAAGCGCTATATTCATTATACCTGAGATGCGAAAATATGGATCTACCAATACACTGCCAAATAAAACTGTTTGATTCAATGATATTACGGATTCTCACATATGGGTGTAAAATTTGGACTACGGAAAACACAACACTAGTTGAAAAATACAAATAGGCTTCTATCGACGGTTACTAAAACTAAACATGCATGCATCAAAATTCATGATATACGGTGAATTAGGTAGATACCCCCTCGATATCACTATAACACATAGAACAATTCTATACTGGGAACAACTGCTAAATGGCAAAGAAACAAAGCTATCATGTCTACTTTATAAATATATGTACACTGACTATACCAATAATAACGTACAATACAAATGGATTGGAGTAGTAAAGGCAATATTAAATAATGTGGGAATGGGATATCTATGGGAAAGACAGAGCATCACAAGTAACCCAACGAAACATATAAAACAAATACTTATAGACCAATACATACAATCATGGAGAGCACAGATGAACGCATCTTCAAAGGGAAAAATCTATAATATCTATAAGACGAAATTTGAAATAGAACCATACCTTACTAAATTAAATAATACTAATAAACTCACTTTAGCGCGATTCCGAACAGCCAACCACAAATTGTCAATTGAAACTGGGAGGTGGGAGGGCTTAATCAAAGAAGATCGGATATGTAAATTGTGTGACCAACATGACACAGGTGATAAATATCATTACCTATTTCTCTGTAAGTTTTTTGAAAAGGACAGAATGACACTACTACCAAAATACTTTCGGGTGAAACCAAACTACTACAAATTTTGTGAACTTTTATCAAGTAATAAAATCTCTAGAGAAAGTAAGCTATGTACATTTATAAGAAGAGTATTGAAACATTTTAAATAGCAAGACAACGACAACAGTGATGATGACAACAACGACTACGACTAGGAGGAGGACCATGGCGACGACGACTCCGACATCGACGACGACGATGATGTTGATGACAATAGCAGCAGCAGCTGCAGCTACTACTGCTACCTCTACTGCTACCTCTACTGCTACTACCGCTGCCGCTACCGCTGTAGCTACAGCGCATCATTCCTGTCGAAAATCAATGTTCCTAAAATAATACCTATGTACAAGGTGTATACATCTATTACCTTTAAAATTGTACGTCTTGAAAATTAGAAATATGTTCTGGGAGTGGAGACCTCCGAATTCCTCCATACTTTTTCGAATTCGTCTGGAGGAGCACTTCACTCCTGGTCTGTTCGGCCCGTCGTTGCACTTAGCATTCTGTCCCAAACCAACAACAACAGTAAATGACAGTGGCAGCAGCAGCAACTACTACTACTGCCTCTACCGTTACATCTACCGCTACTGCTACTGTTGCTGCTCCTGCCATCGCCACTGTCACTGCGACTACAGCTACCACTACTACTACCACGGTCTGTCCTGCAGCTCATTGCTACCGTCATAAACCAAATTTACTGGAATTTACTATGTTTAATGTGTACAGACTACAAATTCTAAATATGTTCTGGGAGTGGGGACCTCCAATTTCCTCCATACCTTTCGAATTTCGTCTGGAGGAATTTGAGCGCTTCGCTACTGGACGGACCGGCCGGTCGCACTCATCATATTTGCCATAAACAAACCTTTCTTTTCATAACACCTATATGTAAATCACGGGTATATGCAAATCACTATTTAATTGCATTACTCAGATTGGCTAACGGGAGGGAGTTTTGATTACCTAGGTACTTATATTATGTTGAAATAATAATAATAATAATAATAATAATAATAATAATAATACATGTAATAATAATAATAATAATAATAATAATAATAATAATAATAATAATAATAATAATAATTACCAACATTCCATGTAATCGCCATTGACCGTGTAAATGTATGTATTAATGGACCCCATATGCCACATTGTGGCCTGGGTGTAAATAAATTGAATTGAATTGAATTGAACTAACTCTCGGGGAATAAAATCGCGCTTGCGCACTATCATCCAGGAAGGCGCTTTTCCGGATTGACTAGAACACAGCTCATACGAGCTAAGATCCGGGACATTCCACAACTTACATAGATTTTAAATTTTGAGGATGGGCGCCCTTATAAACGCCAAGGTGAATCGAAAATCAAATCCGTTAGAACGACCCTAAAGTGTTCTCAAGATCTGTTTATCAAGCATAGAGTAGGGATTTTAAAATTAGCGTGGAGCACCCTACTCAGCAAGACAGTGAATTGAATATTCTAAAATCTCGCTCACCAATGATGTCGAGAGTGACACTAGAATACCGTTCATCAAACATGGAGAGAAACAATTTAAAAATCTAACGGTGGGGCGCACTACTAAAACTCATCCTAGCAGTTAATTGGACATTAGGCTGCGGAATCATGTCAAGAGTTACACGTAGAATAATTATCCCTCCCAAGTTTTATCAAGTTACAATAATTGTTAAAGGAGGAGTAACGATTTTAAAATGTACGGGTGCCAGTGGCGGCTTACTAAAACACAGAAGGCCAGTGAATTGAATATTATACTGGGTTATGATGGCAAGAGTTAACCATAGAATACCCGTTTCAAGTTTTATCAAGTTACATTCATTATTATCGGAGTCGTACCAATGTTAACATTTATGGGTTGGCGCCCTACTAAAACTCACAAGGGCAGTGAATTGAAAGGCGCGTTCCGTACACATGTCAATAATTACCCATAGAATATCCTTCTCAGGCGGTGTCCATACCCGTTTATCAATAACTGAGGAGTAGCAATTTTAAATTTTACGTGTGGGTGCGGTGTGATGTGTCCTTACTAAATCCCAGGGCGATGAATTGAAAATTGAGCTCGGTAATGATCTCGATAGATACGCCTGGAATAACCCCCTCAGGTTCTATCAAGTTAATCATTAATAAAATCCAACTGTGCAGTGAATCGAATATCGGGCTCAGTAGCGATGTACCGGTAATACCTACCGGTACATCTTTACGGAACACTCTTATTCCTAGAATATTATAGGTGTGTAGAGTTTCAGAGAGATTGGATAAGAACTGAATGAGGAGTAATAAAAAGAAATAAAATATCCAGAGTAAGAACAAGAACACCGACAAGCGGATGCCCAAAATTTAGAGATCCGTTCTGGATCTAAAATTAGAGGAATCCGGTTTTAGCTATGATCTGCCCATCTCTAGCTAAGCGCCACCCACACTTCGCCGTATGGCAGCAACAGTGCCTGCCCAGTCAAATTAGTTTCAAAATATTCAACATAATGTTTAGTAAATGGTGGAGACATAGTAATTTATACAACAACATTAATTAGTCCGTACTCAATTAAATGTTTGTGACGAACTTAGCGACGCTATGCATGGCATAACTGATTATGACGTCAACCTATATGTCACGTCGTGGATTATGCCGTCATGATTGACTGAGAAACTGGAATCATCCATTGAGACAATAACCATAACCCAGTGAAGTCTTACCCGAATTATCTCCGCCATTGACGGAGTAAGAACGTCAGAGGAAACGAGTGAATCAACAACAGCATCCACGTCAGCCATATCACGAATAAAAGCCATATGATTTACCTGAAGGCATTTCCGCTGTTTTTCATCCATTCAGTCTGAAAGAAAGAACAACCCAAGGAGATCAGCAACACGCACCCGCACACGCACGTGCCACACCCAGTGTCCGGTTAAGGCAAGGGCTGAATAATAAGGGGCCCCAAAATCAAAGAGAATTATCGCATTTACCCATGTGAACCTGTAATATCAGTGTCTCACTTTTAAACTCATGACATAGGTAAGCTGTTGACTATTTTGAAACCAGTCTGATTGGAAGCTGGTGTTGTCTTAGATATCACCAGCTTTCAGTCAAATTAGTTTCAAAATGGTCTACGGCATTTGGACACATATGTAACGAATTTATTATATTTGGTAGTAGTAGATCCCTGAACTTCATGTCAATCAAATTCCAGAAAACTATACAATCAGGTAAGCTGTTGAATTTGTTTAAAACTAATTTGACTGGGTGCTGTTACTGCCTATGGCAGCAACAGCGCCCGGTCAAATTAATTTCAAAATGTGCAACAGCATGTTCATTAAATAGTAAAGACATATGCAATCCGTATAACAATGCGTAGCTCATCACCAATTATGCGTTCTTGACGAATTTATCTACGCCATTTATGCCGCCATACTCAATGACGTCATTCTACTATTATGACGTCATATGACGTCAGATGATGGATGGATAAACTGGAAAGGTCGATTCTGACGCCATGGGCATGTAATGGAACCGGCAGTGTAGTATTTTGCTTTTATTGCGTCATCGTTTGTTGGGGACCAACATTTTAGTTCTTCTAGAACAATCACTTAGCCATTTAGCCATTACAAACCAGAAAAGAAGGCCAATAAAATCAATTGAACGAACGAACTAATTCTTTATCGTATAGGATATATAATCTTGGATACTTGAAACCTCTTTACTGGGGGTTGACAGCTTACAGTCAAATTAGTTTCAAAATGTCCCACAGCTTTCTTGTAAGTGTGTCTTGAAACTGATAATGGGTTTCCGAAGTATGTGGAACTGGAAGTACGTCATCACTTAACAAGCCTACATATACCACAGTGGCACATACAGGCGAATATGTGCAGGGGCGCCGGAAGCACAGGGCGAATATGTGCAGCTGCCCCCGTTGCCCTTTGGGCAGGGGGGGGGGCAGCGGGGGCAGCTGTGCCCTTTACCCGTTTCTATCTGAAAAATTAATAAACTTTACTTTAGAACTTTAAATTCGAATTTTAGAATATTCAGAGCACACTGAGCAGTTATATTAAAGTTCGGTTGTTTTGACATTAACACAAGTCCATAAAGTAATACAGGAGTGCTTCCAGGCCGAATCAAATCATCAATGCAAACGCTATTTATGTAGTGGCAGTTACATGTAACGTATTGACTTTATAAGTATATGTAAGATACATAGGCATAGGCTAAGTGATACTGGTCCGCGCTCCGGCAATGCCTTGCTTAGTGGGTAGAATAGGATATATGTTCAATGATGGGCGGCTGGGTGCAGCAGTGTGGGAATACTAAGGGATATTAGAATTAACAGCAACTCTCAAACTCAAATTTTTAATTGGCGTGTGAAGCAGATGCAATGGTAGAAATAATGTGTATAGATATGGCTGAAGTGCAATGTCGGTGGGTGTCTTTGAGGAATGTGTCTAAGATTTGCACACCCAACCCCCCCCCCCTGCCACACACACACATATATACAATAGGAGGAGGGTGTGACTGGGGCCTCCATCGAAGGAATGTAAATATTAGATGCGCTTAGAAGCCGTCTCCTGTCTCCTACATCTTTTAGTAATAAATATCATTCTCCTGGATTTTTCAATACTGTGCTATTTATATGCGTATGAGCTCTCCCCAACCCACCCTACCCCCACACCCCACCAGGCAGGACGGATCCATAGGGTTAGATCTATGGTGGGTCCCGGAAAGCTGCTTGATCGATTTTGTTAGTGGCCATCTTGGAGTTTGCACTATTTTTAAAATTATATTTAAAGATATTGTGTTAAACTGCTTGACATGAGGCTCAAGAAACCTCATGGACTTCATCTAAGGCAAGAGCTAAACAAACCTTATTCACATGTTCAACATGATTGGTAGATTTGTCTTGGATAACCTAGTTTTCACAAAAAAACACCTTTCCTCTCAATTCCGCAGATTGCAAATATAATTAGGAACTAAGGTTCAATTAAATATTGTCAAGCCAAACTGCACAGGTCCTCCGTGCAGGCACATGCACGAATGCACGCACACCCAACGTGTGCATCTGATATAACAACCCGCCCGCCCGCCCACTCGCTCACGTTGTGAATTGGGAATATGTTCAATTGACCAAAGTATAAATAAGTTCTTCGATTAACATTGCTCTAACATTTATGCGTAATCATAAGAAACTCAGAATGCAAGAAATCGAGTCACGAGCCTGCACCTTTCAATGATTTTTTTCTTGTGGTGGTCAGGAAGGTGGGTATCCCCGGACACCCTTCTATGAGAGGAGGGGTTTGGACACCAATTTCAAATCTTCCTCCAGACAATGCCATTCAGTGTGCCCTTTTGTGGAACCTGTCCCCGCCCCTCAAATTTGCTGCCAGGGCCCTGAATATGTGGATGAATTAACAGTATAGTCCAGTCAATCTAAGAAAAATTGCAGGTGCACCTCGTCAAAATTGCAACATAATTTCTGTCAGTAGATTTATGGCGAAGAAGCAATAACATATTACCAAAAAAAATCTACCCAATTCTGACGGCGGGAAATATATAATTTTATTTGTTATAACCCGCACTCTTTTGCGCCGTGCTTATTGCTGGTTTGATGAGCGCGTACATTTCCCTTATGGGCGTCACTTCAGAATTTAAATCGCTTATTCTCCCTTTATTCTTCCCTATATCCTATTTTTATACTGGCTCGTTTATTTAGTGTTGTTTTAGGTGTAAATCTATGCTTTTTGAACGTTCATTTGTGCAGCAGTTGCTAAATATCTGCCGTGCAACAGGATTTCTATTTTCTTCTTACGTGTTATTTGTCATCATCCAGGGGATAGGTTTGGCAAAAGGTCATCTCTCATGGCATTAGGAATTGGTAAATTATTGTCCTTCAATGCTTAGAATTGACAACAGATCAACATCAAACCACAATGAGTGATGGCAATGCACTGCCAGGGCACACTGATGTCATCACTGCTGTGAGACTCAGCATGGAGTTCAGTGTCAGATAAATAATAAATATACAGTAACCCAAATGCTACCTAGGATGCCACATAAAATAACTTAGGTAGCCTCACCTGAATTGACAGGATATGCCAGCGCGGGAGAACTGAGCCAAGGATGACATGGTTTCAAGTCATCCAGATGGTGTAAAGATCACACGGGATTTAAATGACACTGGATGAACGATCGGACTAGATGTAGTGCATATGCATGAACCTAGTTGTATCCCATACTTACTAGTGCTAACTTATATCTTAAACCTATAATCTCACTAACCTATTTATATTATAATTACACATATTATCTTAGAAAAACGTAACAAAAATCACACATTCTTTCAGTGAATCATAATCACCAGGTCATGGCCAAACCGGCCAAGTCCCTAGTGGCAGACTAAATTGGGCAGTTTTCTGTGTCGGTAGAGAACAATGAAGATCTTAAAGCACCACCAACTGCATATGAAGCAGGGTATGATGGTTACAAAAATCCTTACTGCAAACATACCCGCCTTTCATTCTCTCAATTGTCTTCCTATCAGTTTCGATCCAGAGAGATTGGATGAAGGGAATGACATAGAAAATACCCTTCGACGAAATAGGGCAAAATACCACTAAACTTGTCGTCGGCTGTTCAATAATACAAAACTAAAGCGGGCTAAAAAGAACATCGTTAGAGCCACCAAAAACGAGAGGGTCGAAACAAATTTTCAAGAACAGAGGAATCAAAATCATCACATTGTTTCATATGTAACCTTAAAGCACCAGAACACGATCTTCGAAGGGCTATGACAATGCAACTAGATGACAGAATTAATCACTGTGCCAGGATATTAAGTGATGGAAAACTTCTTGCGAAGCTTAGTGCTGCTGACTTTATAGCGCAGCGTCTGATGTATCATCCAGTTTGCTTGGCAGCATTGTATAACAGGGAACGAGCTCATTCGAAAACGATGAAAAATGAAACACAGGATCAAGAACCATTTAATAATGAAGTTCATCCAATGGAACTTTCCGGCTTTAGCTATGCCCCGCTCATCTCTAGCTAAGCTCCACCCACACCTCGCTCGTGTTGGGATTGATCGATCTCTGAACACCTGACTATCAATTTCCAAAAAACTACACAGGTAAGCTGTTGAATAGTTTGAAACTAATTCAAAATATTCAACAGCATGTTTATTAAATAGCAAAGAATTACACAGACATACAATTCATACAACGTGTCAGACTGTTTGAGATTTGATGACGGTCTATATGGAACCCTTTGTGTCGTAATGATTGTGACGTCATCATACACATGGTGAGCTGCTTATGACGTCATGCTAGGTCAGATGATGGATGGGTACTCTGGAAAGGCGAATTTAATTTTCTGAACTCGTAACATATATCAATGAAACTAAAGTTACAGCTGATAACAATAATCCACCAACAGATTGCATCTTGCAGATTTAGTTGCATTATGGGCTTGTTAAGTATGACGTCCATGCGCGTGATTCGCACCCCGGAAGTGTGTATTTTGCTTTATGGCATGATAAGTGCGTATTTATGACGTCATCATTTGTTGTTAAACAAAAACATTGATTTGTGTATTAAACAATCGAACTGAACCCGAAATACATCATCACTTAACAAGCCCATATGATGAGCAGATAAAGCAACTGGAGATCACTTCATCAAATGTGTACACAACCAGACTAAAAACACAGCTATTGTCTCATATTCCTGAGCTAGAAGCATACAAGACTGGGAGGGATGTCTTTCTCGCCTACAAGAATGCTATATCAGTTGCATTCATCGACACGGCAAAGACCGCGAGACACCTTTCCCCATCTACATAGGACCTTGTGTATTTTCAAAAAACAAGGAAAAGACTGTTAGTTGATGTTTTATTTGAGCATGGAAACAGCATTTCCTATGACATGGTGTTGGCGATGTCCACAGAACTTGGACAAGCAGCCGTAGCACAATATGTTAATGACGGCGTTGTGTGTCCACCCTCATTGAGAAGACAGCTATCCACAACTTCTGCTATAGACAATATTGATCACAATCCAAGTGGCACATCAGCTCACTTCATTCCATGGAACACGCATATCTGTATTTCAACCTCCAAGGTCTGAAAATCCACCCGAAGTGAGGAGAGTTAATGCACCTGTCTCAAGAGCCTAGCAAATCCCAGAGTTTTCTTGTTCATATACAAATGTAAAGCCTGTCCACATCATTGATAAACATCCAAATCCTCCATTGTGTCCAGTGGTAGAATTGCCAAGTCCAAATCTCATCACTCAAAATCTGTAACTCGAGTACCAGTAGATTGAAACGGTCATGCTTACTGATGAAGTGGATGATGATTTATCAGTAACCTGGGCAGCTCACCATGCAAGTCAACATAGGGCTCCTCATTTTGAAGTTACATCCTCAGCTTTACTACCTCTTTTCCGAGAACACGCTCACTCTGTTGCTACCATAAAACACACTATGGACAAAATCAAAGAAATTGTGGATTACCTAAATCCTGGGCAGATACCTGTCATTACCGCCGATCAGCCACTCTTTGCATTAGCAAAGCAAATACAATGGGAATGGCCAACCACTCACGGAGAATATAAGTTTTTGATAATGTTTGGTGGATTGCATCTCGAGATGGCTGCTTTGAAAATTATTGGAACTGTTCTTTAGAGCTTTGGTAGGACCAGTGCCTTCATTGAGGTAGGACTGGCAACATCTGGTACTATAGACTCATTCTTGTCTGTTGCTAGTGTTACCATGACATGACAGGTACACCAGGTAACAGAATGCTCCCTTTATCGGCTTTAACAGACAGCATACTCTGAATGTCAGAGTGCTTCTGGATACGCAGTGGATGCAATGAGTTGTGATGCTTGGTGTAAGAAACGAAAGCTCCAAAGTGCACAGTTCCAGCTATGGGATCTGGTATTGACTTTGGAGCTAACCGCTCTTGCACTATTAGATCGTTCAGAGAAGCAGATTCCCCACTTTACAGACAGGCCTTTTCCCAACTGATATCATACTTCTTTGCTAATGATAATACACACTGCTCACGTTGGCTTCCAATTCATCTCAATGATATGCTGTCTGTTGAGGAACGACAACCACAATTAGATCAGTAGTTCCAGTGGTAATTTTGTTGTACACAAATCTGCCAGAGCATTCTCAGCCATGGCAATTGCTGAAAGCCTTGGCCAGAAGAATGCGGTAATCAAAAGTGATGGTGGAGCAATTGGATTAACATAGGACCCTTCAGCTCTATGGAGATGGATGGTTGCAGGTCCGGAAGTAAGCCGCTTGTTCAAGAATATAAACTCTTCTCAGAATCTAAGACAAAAGAGGCCACTGGATTGCATCATGAACACACAAAGGCAATCCAAGGAATATTTCTAGAGAATGTTTCTAAGCTTACTAACACCAAAGGAGAAATGGGTAATTCTTTCCAACATGAATCCAGTGAACGTTTTGTCTGAGATACGAAGGACATTGTTGATATTCCTCAAGCAAATATGCTTAGCGCATTGCAGATGCATGGTATGACTCAGTTTGATGAATTTCGACAGATCTAAGTGGACCTGATATAAATCCTTTCTATGAAGTCATCAAGAAGAAGAAAATATCATGAAAACCAGCCCTACCCTCCATCACTCAATGACCATGGCAAGCTGCGTCAATGCACAACGTCTGAGTTGAAATGCCCAGAGATGGAACAAGAAGCAGATGCAGGCATCATTGATGGGTCGGCGCCTGTAAATATAGGGGCCGAACAGGTTGGATCTGTACCAGCTACTAACAAGCGCGACAGACAATACGCGTCTTCCTTCGCTATGTGTCAGGTTTTTATCCCGTAGCGTGCAGTTCTCCAACCCAACGCACTAAAACAATTTTGTAACTCCCCATTTACGGGAGTAATTTGGAACGTCTGATAATCGTTCATGAATACTAACATCTACGTTCGGAACACAAATTTGTGGTGAGGCCTTTACGGCCTGAATAAGTGAGTCTACAGATGTAGAGGCAGGATGTTCGTTGATGGATGACTCGCCGGTTCTGCCGGCCACGCCTAAAAGTGGTATTTCAATCGCCACCCCACTAATCATGTAGGTTCTTTTAACTTTCGACCGCAGCAAGTAAACTCTGCCCGGTGCGTCTTCAGAGCTTGCTGATGTACCCAGCACCGTGAAGCTCTGTTTTGTATCTTCGTTTGCCTCTGACAACCCCCGCTTGTGATCAGGTTGTTTACACCTTCCATCCATGCCATCGGTGTACGGGAACTCTCTTCACCACGTAGTTCTGTCGTATCGTTTGCTGACTGCTCGTTAGACATTCTAGTAGGTCTACAGCACTGAGTGATGTACTCCCGCCATGAGTGTTCTTGCGAGAGTCTTAATTACCTTTGTGTGTAGTTTTCTATGCAACATATTGATTTTCAAGACATATTTGGCAGCCATCTTGAAAAATGCCAGCCATGTTGGATTTTTGGAGGGCTCGCGTATTTTTTTTAGTAAAGTGACATATTGGCAACCAACATGCAAAGTTTGTTGCCTGTATCACCAAATGCACGATTCTTCCCCAATATACATCTTACCCGCCTAAATATTAACAATGTCTGTGCCTTAGGAGCACCACTATTATATGTTACATTGATGGCTTCAGTAAGTAGATGCTATTTATAGCCTGCAAGTCGCAGACATGTGATCCACCTCCCCCACCCCACCCCCTTAATAACAGACGCACTTACCAATAATGCAACGTGCTAAACCCTTTGTTAATCGACACTCATTCCAGAATCCTAGAATGCACCGTGCATACTATGTATACGCTCCTTACTATAGTAATGGACAGACCTACCCATAATACATTTTGTTTACCAAGTGACCAGCCCCTTAGTAACAGAAAAAGTTACCCAAAATGCAATGGGACAAGCCCTTTGGTAATGTACACATTCTGCCCAGAATGCACTGTGCGTACTATCTGACAAGCCCCTTAGTATAGTATGGACAAATATACCCATAATGCACTTTGTATAAAATGTGATCAGCACTTCACAGAATGCATTGCTTAATGCATAATTAAACCCCTAAGTAAAAGACACAATTCGCGGAATGCAGTGCAAATCCCATCAGTAGCTCCTTAGCAAAGGACTTTAAAACAAGCAGATATATGGTATTTTAGAGACAAATGGACAAAATGCCGTTTTTATACATTAGGGCTATTTTTGGAAAGGATGTTAAAATGATAGAACTATACTAACTTTTAATATTACTTAGGGGCTTCGCCTAAGTCGAAATAAGCCACTAAATAACAACTGGACATATAAAATAGCTCCTAAACCACATTGGTTCGTACATACATAGAGACAGGCAGAGAGCATGACAGACAGACAGACAGACAGACAGACAGACAGACAGACAGACAGACAGACAGACAGACAGACAGACAGACAGACAGACAGACAGACAGACAGACAGACAGACAGACAGACAGACAGACAGACAGACAGACAGACAGACAGACAGACAGACAGACAGACAGACAGACAGACAGACAGACAGACAGACAGACAGACAGACAGACAGACAGACAGACAGACAGACAGACAGACAGACAGACAGACAGACAGACAGACAGACAGACAGACAGACAGACAGACAGACAGACAGACAGACGCATGCATGAATGCGGGCAGACAGTCGGGTAGGCATACAGACAAAGAGACCTGACCGAAATGTACACATACAGAACATGCATACTGGAGACTATCAGTACATGCACAAAGACACATACACACAAGAAAAAATGACGGACCGCACAATTACAAAACAGACATATACAGCGGACCCTAGGCGCACACATTCACAGAACAGTCACATCACATGCATGAATGAATGAAGAAGCACCGCTCACAGATAAACACTCGAGTGAACTCACATACATCAACAGTGACACACACACATGCGCGCGCTCACACACATACACACACGCACGCACGCACGCACGCAGGCACGCACGCACGTACGTACGTACGAACGCACGCATGCGCGCACACATACACACACCGTCATTGACTTTCACACACTACTAAGAATTACATACACACTAGAATTATATTTATAATAGAGGATTACAAAAGATTTAGTGTTCACGCTTATAACTTTGTACTTAATCTATCAATATGTACTGTATATACTGAATGTGTTGTCATGGCTCATGTGAGATTGTTTGAGGTCACATGTTTGTAAGAGAACATGGGACAGCAGTCAGTTGGAGCTTGGCGTTGGGCACGGTCATTTGTAGTTTTGGATAGTTGGTTCCACTCCACGACGTGAATATCAAACTGTGGATTGTGGCTGACTGTGCAAACGAATCATAGTGACAGTGTCGTCGCGCAAGCTATATTTTAACAAGAGACCCAAGGGCCAGTGGCGCTCGCCTGGACCAATAGCATTTGAACCATTTGCATTTAAAGACATGATGGATAACTTTCGGAAAATCCAAGATGGCCACCAAAATAATAGACCATTCAAAATATATATATGTCCTGCGGCCAACCCACTTAGGGACCTTCCGGTTGAGATTGATTGAAAGCTGTCATGTGGTTAATGAGGTGTAGGCTTTTAATTGATTTACTAAAACTTTTGGAAAATCCAAGATGGCCACCCAAAAACTGACCAGTCAGAATTATGCAATCACAAATTTTTGGAAATTTTTGGCAGAAATAGCTAGTGATGAGAAAAATAGAGTGATGTCTGTACCAACACCAGCGGCCACACCGAGTTCAGGTTCAGGTTCACATTCAACAATGACTAACAAACGACAACGGTCACCAACCACCTTCACACCCTCGCCTACCACTTCCAAGCGGACGAATCTGTATACATCACCAACACCAGCACCTGGTGTTGATGATGTAACAGAGTCATGGCCGGCTCTCCCAAAGACAAATTCTCCTCCTGTGCGCCGTTGTCGGGTTGTTACTCATTGTTCCCCCAATCTACCACTTAGCAACTCTTCCTCATCTCTTTCACTATCTTCTCCGCGCCACCTTCTGACTCGATCTTCTCCTCTTCCTCCTTCTCCTCTCTCAATCACGCCTCCTCCTCTTCCTCCTAAAACTTCTTCTCTTTATGCATCTTCTCTCTCAATCCCGCCTCTTGCTCCTCATACTCAATCTTCTCCTCTTGCATCTCCTCTCTCCATCCCTCCTCCTCCTCTTCCTCCTACTCTTCATCTCTCTTCTCCTCACGCACCTTCTTCTGCTCCTCTTCCTCTGTCTCCGCCTCCTCTCCCTCCTATGGAGAATAATAGTAACCTGTCTGACAGGAAGTTTGCTAAGTACCGTCATCAATCGCATAGCAAGGGCCTGTGGAGGATCCCCAGAATCACCAAAAAGATTCTGATGATAGGGTCTTCTAATCTAGCCCGAATTGATTTAGACGTCCATCCTGACATCCAGGTTGAGTGCTATCCTGGTGCCACATTATCACATTTCAGAACAATGGCTATGCGACACCAGGATGGCCCTATCCCGGAGAAGATCATCCTGAATATTGGCATCAACTCCAAAAATGAGCATCCAACCAAAGCCTCAAGCCATTTACGGTTCATGGCTCGTGAATTTAAAAACACCTTCCCTAATGCGGAGTTGCACTTTGCTGAGATTAACTTCTCTGATAGCTTGTCAGACAGGCAAAGGTACTGTCTCAAGCGTGTCAACGAATCAGCAAGGTCCAACTGCCACGTTGATACGGTCATCCCCAAAATCGCTGATGCCAATTTTCATGTTGATAAGGATAGAATCCATTGGACGAAAGAAACAGCCAATTGTATTTATAACCATTGGTTGACGGTACTTAGTTTAAACTAAATGTGGGTCAAGGCAATAGCTCCCCTAGCATAGGATTAGGAACAAACCTTGTCAATTTCGCAGCTGACTATGTTCTCTCACCACCTGAAAAATCAATTCTCGATCGTGGTCTTACTTTTGTACCAACTCCAAAACCAAAAACAGGATTAGATTTGCTTTTAGACACAGGTCTTATTGAAGTAGCTAATTTTGGTCATTCCGTAAAAATAGCCCATCATTTTCGAAATTTAAATGGAGAGTCAAAACCATTCACTGGAAAATCCGTTTGGGACCCTCCAGATAGGCTAGTTGATGACAATATTAAAGCAACCATAAGAACGGTTGCTGGTATAGCCAGATCATTGCCAGTTACAAACAATAAGCAAAACCTTTCATTTCTCGAACGACAGGCTATCAACAAATTACGTAGAAATCAAAATATTATTATAAAACCAGCCGATAAAGGTTCAGCAACTGTGATTATGTCTAGAGAAAACTACATCCGCGATGCCGAAAGGCAGTTAACTAACACCAGGCATTACAGAAAACTTGATAATTTAATTTGGCCTCAAAACCGACAAAATTTCATTGAAATACTTAATTCATTGCATACAGATAAGTACATCGATAAGAAACAGCTAAAGTATCTGCTAGGTGAGAATAATCCACAAAATCGGACATTTTATATCTTGCCTAAAATCCATAAACCTATCAGCACCTGGTTAGATCCATTGACACCACCTGGACGACCCATCATTTTAGACTGTGGCAGTGAGTCTTATGGCATTTCAGAATATATTGATTACTATTTAAAGCCCATTGCTAATAGACACAAGAGCTTTCTCAAGAACACAGAACACTTTCTTTCAAAGTTATCCAAATTGTCAGTTCCGAAAGATGCATATTTAGTCACATTAGACATAGATGCTATGTATACCAATATAGATATTGATGCTGGAGTCAATGCTATTAAGAATTCTTTTGTCAAATTTCCTGATCCAGATCGACCAGACACGGAAATTCTAAAATTATTAGAGCTAAGTCTTAAAGGAAACGATTTCCAATTTAATGGTGAAAATTACCTTCAAATCTGTAGATGCGCAATGGGTAAACAATTCAGCCCAAATTTTGCCACGATTTATGTTGCGGAGTGGGAAGAGGAGGCACTGAACAAATCAACCAAAAAGCCTCTTCTTTACCTCAGATATCTAGATGACATCTTCATAGTTTGGCAACATTCAGAAGAAGACTTTTGGGAATTTTTTCGCATTTTAAATAACCAAGATTCAAACATCATTTTAGATGTCACGATCTATAAGGGTCCTCAATTTTATTCCTCTGGAAAATTAGAATATAAAGTATTCTTTATGCCAACAGACTCACATCAGCTGCTTCACAAAAAATCATTTCATCCTCCACACACATTTAAAGGTTTGATCAAATCGCAAATCATAAGATTTTTTCGAAACTCTAGCAACAAGCAAAATCTGAATAGTGCATGCTCTACTCTGTTTGATGTTTTGAAAGCACGAGGCTATTCAGCCCGTTTTCTTCGAAAAATTAAAGCAGACACCATCAATGAGCTTGAAAATCTAAAACCTCATAGCGGACCCGAGTTTGAACCTGTCCAAATTAAACACAATAAACCAATCATGTGCGATGGATCAGTTTCTAAATGCGACAAAAATAGATGCAAAGTAAACAACTATATTGTAAACCAACAAACATTCCTGAGCTTTCAAACTAAAAATGAATATCATATCCGAACTAATATGCATTGTGATTCTGAGAATGTAGTCTATTTGATCAATTGTGCCCTTTGCCAGAAACAGTATGTTGGTGAGACAAAAAATGCATTTACAGTGCGTGCGAGACGCCACGTTTCTGATATTAACATCTCAGCAGATACGCCAATTGCTCAGCATTTCCAACTTCCTGATCATTCAGTTGAGCATCATTTTGAAATCATGCCAATAGAACAGATTCCGACCTTCGATAGTGAAAAAGAAACGAGCTCGTTTCGCAAAATACGAGAAGGCCATTGGATTACAACACTCCAAACAAAAGCACCATTTGGAATAAATGTAGATTCGGGAATATCACAAAAGAAGAAACTTATCCCATTTCAACTCGTATACAATAGACGTAATGTTGAATTAGCGAAAACCATGAAAGACGAATATTCACAGTTGCAATCTAAATTAAAGGAACCGATCAAAGCACGACCCGTAATAGCTTACAATAGAAATCCAAACCTGAAAGATTTGCTAGTAAGATCAAAGTTAGACCTTATAGTTCCTGATAACAATGACAAGGTTTCATCCCTCCCTACCTATTCTTAAATAAATCTAATCCCAACCAAAATCAATGGTGGGGCAACATGAAATCATATCCGTAGGACATCTTTTAATTATGTGTCTGCAAAAGTGTGTGTGCGTGCGTGTGTTCGTTCGTTCGTTCGTTCGTGCATGCGTTCGTTTGTTCGTGCGTCCGGGCGTTTGTTCGTATGTGTGTATTGTGTGGGTGTGTGCTCGTACATCCGTACGCGTGTGCATCTATACTTGCGTGGGTGTATGTGTGCGTGTGTATGTGGCTGCGGGTGCATTAATTCGTGAGTACATTAGTGCCTTGGTGTGTGCGTGCATGCATTCGTGCGTCCGTTCGTGCATGCGTTCATGCATGCATTTTTGCGTGCATTCGTGCATGTATTACTGTGTGCATGTATTATTGCATGCATTCGTGCATTCGTTCAGATGTGTGCGTACGTGCGTGCGTGCGTGAGTGCGTGCGTGCGTGCGTGTGTGCGTGCTTGCGTGCGTATGTGTATGTGTGTGCATTCGTGTGTGTGATTTCTCTATAATGTAGGATCAATCCCAGCCTTTACCTGTTAAAGCGACCTACTGATTAATTCACTTTACCCCAACTAATCTCAAAGGGGGACCACTCTAAGTAAATCTAAACTTGGTCTCGATAGGACAAATTTAGGCAAAGACATTTTTAATTAAATTCCTGTGCCAATGCGTTTTTTCAATGTAAAGACAGACAGACAGACAGACAGACAGACAGACAGACAGACGGACGGACGGACGGACACGCATGCATGAATGCGGGCAGACAGTCGGGTAGGCATACAAACAAAGAGACCTGACCGAAATGTACACATACAGAACATGCATACTGGAGACTTTCAGTACATGCACAAAGACACATACACACAAGAAAAAATGACTGACCGCACAATTAAAAAACAGACATACAGCGGACCCTAGGCGCACACACTCACAGGGCAGCCACATCACATGCATGAATGAATGAAGGTGCCGACTGCGCAAACGAATCATAGTGACAGTGTCGTCGCGCAAGCTATATTTTAACAAGAGGCCCAAGGGCCAGTGGCGCTCGCTTGGACCAATAGCATTTGAACCATTTGCATTTAAAGACATGATGGATAACTTTCGGAAAATCCAAGATGGCCACCAAAATAATCGACCATTCAAAATATATATATGTCCTGCGGCCATCCCACTTAGGGACCTTCCGGTTGAGATTGATTGAAATCTGTCATGTGGTTAATGAGGAGTAGGCTTTTAATTGATTTACTAAAACTTTTGGAAAATCCAAGATGGCCACCCAAAAACTGACCAGTCAGAATTCTGCATACTGGAGCTGCAGCATGCCACCATAGGGTCCTTCTAAGTCTGCGTGAAATCGCCCAAGCAGTTAATGAGGAGTAGCATTTTAAGCGATATCCGGTAAATTTTCATAAAATTCAAAATTTTCACAAACATATTTACCAATCAAATTCTGTATACATGTTCTGAAACCTACACCCATAGGGTCCTTCCCGCCAAACTATCTTGAAATCCGCCAAGCGGTTAATGAGGAGTAGCGTTTTGAAAATTTCCGTTAATTTCTTTAACAAAATCTAAGATTTTCACCTAAAAAATTAATCAACATATCACGTAGTTGATTATGACGTCATATGATGGGTGGATACTCTGGAAAGGTGAATTGCACAGTAAGTATTGACCGTGGTAATCCAACCATATATATATATATATATAAGGTTGGATTACCACGGTCAATACTACCTTTCCAGAGTATCCACCCATCATATGACGTCATAATCAACTACGTGATATGTAGAAAGACATCATAATGAATGACGTCGATGAGTACGTCACGAACGCATATTGAAGACGGTCTATGCGTGTTTGTACAAATTGTATGTTTTTACAATTTTATAAATATTATGTTGAATATTTTGAAACTAATTTGACTGGGCGCTGTTGCTACCCAGTCAAATTGATTACAAAATATTCAACAACTTCCCTGTATAGTTTTCAGAAAATTTATAGTTAGGGCATTCGGGGATCAATCAATCCCAACACGGCGATGTGTGGGTGGAGCTTAGCTAGTGATGGGCGGAGAATAGCTAAAAGTGGAAAGGTCCATTAGGCAGACGAACACATTTGTACACTCTTAAAACTAAGGCTGTATTCGCCCTAGAAAGCTAATCACAAGTCCAATCCACCACAAAATTTCGTTAGGGCTACTCATTTAAAGGATAACTAATCCCATCTCTTGATAGCTATTCAGGTGAACTAACACGCCGGTCATAAACTATCCAGGTAATTCTAAGCTTTTTCTCACGCCGCTAAGGAAAGATATTCAGGATTTAGTAGTTAAATGTTGGTAGAGTTCTACACCCTAAGATGGGTGTCATGATTTACATTTCAACCAATCAGAAAAATCCTAGTGCGTCTACCTCGATATATACGTTCAGTCATAGAGGCTCCAGCTATAGTTTGGCAATGTGGTATAAAAGCAATCCTACAGGTAAGCTGTTGAATATTTTGAAGCCAATTTGATTGGAAGTTGTTGCTGCCATAGGCAGCAACAACTTTCAGTTAAATTAGTTTCAAAATATTCAATGGGATGAGCATTACGTAATAAAGAATGTGATGCTTTGGAGTTGACATGACATCACACACAATAGCTTGAGGAGACAAAATGGTGTCGATCACTGTTCAACATTTACTCGATATTACAAAACTGATAATTGCGATACAGATCAGGGAATGTGACAGAATATGAATGATATGGAATCTATAATCCATATTCTATCGGTGCAATACAACATTTGAGATGAGATTAGCATCGCTTTAAGGAACGCACTGTTTTGACAAGTACACGAATCTTTGCGATCGATCGGGCTAATTAGTCCACCGGCTAATATAAAAAAAACTTTTTCGGGTAGAATCTTGGCAACGTGGCCTAAGCTTATCGATCAACATCCATAATAAAGTAAAACACTGTTGACAGTTTTTCTATGAACTTTTAGGGGGTCTACTTATTTGATCAATATAGCGGCCATGAATTCTCTGTTTTTATCGATATAGTATAGGCCTACATTCGATTCCATAGAAATTATAGTATGTTAACAGGACCAATTCTGCGTCATCATTGCCACATCACATCTGCTCCATCTGATACGCTTGGTGAGTTGCATAACCAATGACCTTGACATATTTTGAAGGTCACGATGTAATTATTTGTTGACTTATTATAGAGCAATTACCTAATATGGCAAGTGGCAAATAGTCAATACACTAGACCTACATGTATGCTTGCATGTAAATTTAATCTCTGTTAGGATTTTTATGATGCAAACCTTTGCCCATTTGAAGCACAATGCCCACATAGGAAATATCATTTACGATGCACGAATTATTTTGCTCGATATTTTGAAGCTAACGTGACTGGGATCTGCTGCTGCCTATGGCAGCAGCAGACCTCTGTCAAATTGGCATCAAATTATTCCACTGCCTACCTGTGTATTAAAAACAGGATTCTGGCCCTTTGAGTTCAAAGGGTTAAATAAGCTTTTAAAATTGAATTTCCAGATCTTTGTTATTGTAAGCGTGTATTAAACCTTTTACCTACCGAAATCCCATAGAGTGCCTCAATTTCAAAGCAACAATAGGGCCTGTTTCTAGGCCTATGCGTCGTTGAATACTGAATTCCCTGTTGTCTTCTGGCAATCCATCTTAAAGAACCACCATCATGTGGCCCCAAAAGCAAGTATTAGTTGCAAACAGGTTCGTATGGGGATATGAGCTAAAATGTTAATTGAATCACAATGTTAAGCTTGGAAATAACAGGCAACAAAGCAAGATCACTAATTTAAATCTTCAACAATGTCATCATCCATTAAGATCAACTTTGTGTTAAAACATCTTTCATTATCTCCCTCACAATTACATTGTCCAGGACATACTAAATGGTTACTTTTACACGAATATCGTCCTGAGCATTTGTTTTAGATTCAAAGTTAGTTGCCCCAAGTTGCACCTGATGAGCTGTAACACAGAATCAGGAGCTGGCGCAACCTGGGACAGCACTGGCATCAGCTTGCCATCCAAGTTTTACAGGGCTAGGATATGACGATTCCAAGACTAGGTCATGTTGCCAGATGTTAGCCTGCAAATAAGCGCGTCGTATATGTTCTGCCGAAGCACCTTGGGTAGGTAGCAGTTTATGTACACCCTGATCGACTTTTAGCTGTTTAACGAGAAGATCCTTGTGCAATATGAACCACACTGGGACAGAAAAAGTGAAGAGAAAATGTCTTCACGTCTTTTGGTTACGATTGCAGATTGTTCGTCACCGTCATCAAGAGCAGATTTCGCACCGACTACATCTGGACTTGATCCAAGAAATGTTGTAAAGCAACCCGTTTTACATTTTCGTTGAATACGACCAGTAGGATCGCATCAAGTCAGTGCATCCATCGATTCACCCAACTATTCATCCATCCAACCTTCCCACTACCACGCATCCATCCATAGACTCACTCACTCACTCACTCACCCAGCTATCCATCCATTCACCCATTCATCCATCCATCTATCACTGACCATTCCATCCATCCACCCATCCATCCATTGCTCCATCTAGTCACTCATTTAACCTACCATCCACCCTTCCATGAATCCATTTAGCCATCCACTCAACCATCCATCAATTAAATCCTCTTTACAGTCATTCATTCAATCACGCATTCATTCCATCACTCATTCCTACATCACTCCCTCCCTCCGTCCAGTAATCCATCAAGCCAATGAATCCATTCATCTATCCACAAACTCACGCATCCATCTATCCCCACAACCCTCCCTCCCTCCCTCTCTCTATCACTTCCCCTCCCTCCATCGATTCATCCCTCTGTCCATCCATCCACTCCTCCCCCTATATTCATTCCACCACTCCCTCCTTCATGCACCACTACTTTCATCTATAACCCCATGCAGCCAGCCACCCTTCCATCCATCTACTCATTGATGCAATCAACTCATTAATTCTATCCGATCCCATCCCCTCCTTCAATTCCATCTAACTATTCACTCACTCAGTAACTACCCCAACCACCCTCCCATCAATCCCACTGCCACTCATCCATCCACACACTCACTAACCCAAGTACCCATCCATTCACCCATTCATCCGTCACTAACTCACCATCTTATCCATCCAACCATCCACCCATCCAGCCGGCTTTTCTCACTCACTCACAAACTCACTCACTCACTCACCCACCCACCCACCCACCCACCACCCACCCGCCCGCCCGCCCACCCACCCAATCACTCACTCACTCACTCCATTAATCCATCAATCCACTGGATCCATTCATCTTTCCACAAACTGACCCATCCATTAATCTCCACACCCTCCCTCCCTCTATTACTTCCCCTCCCTCCATCGATTTATCCCTCTGTCCATCCATCCACTCGTCCCCCTCTATTCATTCCACCACTCCCTCCTGCCATGCACGACTACATTCATCAATCCCTCCATCCAGCCAGCCACCCTTTCATCCATCCACCCATTCATGCAATCAACTCATTAATTCCATCCCATCCCATCCGCTCCCTCAATCCCATCGAACTATTCACTTACTCACCAGCCATCCCATCCACCCACCGATCGATCCCACTACCACTCATCCATCCATACACTCACTAACACAACTACACATCCATTCACCCATTCATCCATCGCTCACTCACCATCCTATCCATCCATCCATCCCTCTTTTTACGCACTGGCTCACTCGCTTGCTCTGTCCCTCCCTCCCTCCCTGGCTGGCTGGCCGGCCGACCGACCGACGGGCGAGCGGGCGGGCAGATGGACGGACGGACGGACGGACTCACACACTCACTCACTCACTCACTCACTCACTCACCCACCCACCCACCCACCCACCCACCCACCCACCCACCCACCCGCCCACCAGCCCACCTACCCGCCCATCCACCGTCCCACCCACCCACCCACCCACCCACCCGCCCACCCGCTCACCTACCCGCCCATCCACCGTCCCACCCACCCACCCACCCACCCACCCACCCACCCACTCACTCACTCATTCACTCACTCACTCACATTCGGTCGCGCGCTCGCTCACCCACTCACATCCATCCAGTCATACAGCTAGTCATCCATCTTTTAGCCACCCACCCATTCATTCGTCCATTCATCTTTTCATCCATTCAACCATTCATTCATTCCTCCCCCGCCCCCTCTTCCATCAATCCATTCATCCATCAACACCCATCCATCCATCCCTACACATCCAACAATCCATCACCCTACCTACATCCCTCGCTACCCCTCCCTCCATCCATATATTCAATTCATCCATCTGCCCATCCCTCAACCCATCAACCCTCCCTCCATTCATTCATCTATTGATTTTTCATGCAATCGTTTATTAATCTACACCTCGCTCCATTCACTTCCCACCCTTCGCCCATCCATCCACCTATTCATCCATTCAATCAATCATTCCTTCACCCCATCCATCTAGGCATCCATATAGTCATCCACGCATCCATTCATTCATCGTTTCATTCATTCATTCAGCCATTCATTCCACCCTCTCTTCCTCCATCCATCTATCCATTCATCTATCTACTCACTCACTGGCAACAAACTACCCCACCCTCCCTCCATCCATCTATCCATCACTCCATCCAGCTTTGGGGACACTGTACTCATGGACTCGTGTACTCGAGTGTAAATTCCCAAGTACTCGCATGTACTCAGTCAGTCTACTTATTCCTTTTTACGAGTACATGTACTTGTACTCAGCCTCAGCACTTTTCCAAAGTACTCATATTTTTAATTGAGTACATACTCCAAAATAAGCCAAAATTATCTTAGGATGTTGTCGTAATAAATAACTGAATTTTAACTTTGTGTGTAGAGCGCCGAGTCTCGAATTCTTTATTGACACTTCCCTTCTATTCACAAGTCAGCGCATCTACTAGGCTACGAATAATTATTAAGTAATAATGCGCTGATAGACAATTGGTATCTGGTCCTACGCCGTGGACCAACTGGCCAAATTGGTTATTGGCGCGGTACATCTATACATATAATATTGAGAACATTGGCAGAGAACAAGTAAAGTAATTACATTTCAATCTGAAGCGCATTTCAAAATGGTGTTTTGTGTTTTTCTATCTGGTATGTCCATCCAACCCCACCCCTGATCCGCCAACTCACTCCACACCCACTCACCCCATCAGACTCTAAAAGTGAGGTGCGGCTTTCTTTTAGTTTTTAATTATTTAGACAGTATTTCTAATTTGATTTGTGGCCAATATGCATGTTTGTTTCCATGTAATCAAGCATCTGTTTTGTTTGTATTCTGAAATAGTTGGTGAATTCAGTGTGCGAGACGTCGTCGCCCCACGACGACAATGATAGCGTTTAAACACATCTCAACTCACGATTCTTGTTGTCTTGCGACAAATCGTGAACTTCAAAACATGTTTGATTTTCACGATTGGCTACTTGTGATTTCGTACCATCTCGTGCCCTGTAAATAGGACATCGGGCATCCTACCTTGTTGTACAGGTATTCAATTCGTTTCCTACCAGTTAAATGTGCATATTCACAGCAAAATCTTTGAAAATAAACTGATTGTCCAAATCGTGTGCTTATAGAGGCTGAAATTGTGGGCTTGGATGTAATGAAACGAAATAAATTTTAACATATGCCTGAACGATTAGCCCGGCTATACAATTGCGTATTATGAACTGGCCTTTATGTCTAATGGACCGTTCCATAGTGATGACGTAATATGACGTCACAATCAGCTAAACGGCATGCAGGATGACGTCATAATCATTACATCATAAATGAGTCTATTAGGTGCGTCTTTAACTCTTAATAGTCCGACACGTTGTAGGAATTGTATGTTTTTACTATTTAATAAACATGCCGTTAAATATTTTGAAACTAATTTGACAGCACCCATTCAAATTTGTTTCAAAATATTCAACAGCTTATCTGTATAGTTTTCTGGCAATTGATAGTCAGGGAGTTCAGAGAAGGATCGATCCCAGCACCATCAAGGTGTGGGTGGAGCTTAGCTAGGGATGGGCGGGGCATAGCTAAAAATGGAAAGGTCTATTATGTTTACCTCTCTAATATGAACACTCATTCGTATCTCGCTAGGTCTCCTTCGATTCGAGATCGAGAAAAGTATGTGTGTGTATTCTCGTAGAAGCCACGCATCGAATTTTAGATTGTATGAACACCGTCTAATGCCAAGCGCCAATGACTATTTTCTTGGGAAAAGTATTGACTTTTTAGCCGAAAGTCGGTAGCTTGAACAGCTAAATTTACCGGAATTTAGTCGTTCCAACTGATATCGGCCGATGCGATTTCCACCGACATCAGTGGCTTTCAACCAATCACAGGGGAGAAATAATGGCGGACACGCTTTTCCCGTAATACACAACAAGCTTGTAAATGTCTGTAGACTGCTGTGTGAACGGCGTGGCTTTCACCGACAAGTCAGGTGGGCTACCGGCGCGCTCGCCACCGACCCTCGGCGACACCAAAGCGACGACGCGCGCCCCGCCAGCCAGCGGTTGGGACTCGCGTGGGACAGCTAGAATTGGGATTCTAGGAATGTGGTCCTCAAAGAGTCAACCCATAGACTACATTACAGAGCGTCATAACCCTTACAACACTGATGTAAAGATTTTTAATTTTCAAATTAAATAAAAAACTGAACTGTTGTTCATTTTTCAACAAAATTTGGTGGAAGATGTTGCTGTCTAGGACAACAGTAACATCCACCAACATCTTTGAAAAATGTACAGCAATTTCCTTGCTATTGACAAATTAAAAGATAGAATATTGACAGTAGAGCGATAAGAGTTAAAGCCGAACCTTTTTATCTTACGACTAAGAATTAATTTAATATGTTTCCAATAAAAAAAACCCCACATACTGTTGTATATATTGAACATAATTTACCTCTCCAGATTATCCACTTATCACATGACGTCATATGACGCCATAACCAACAAGCGCCGTGTAGGATGACGTCATAATCACTACGTCACAAATATTTCTATTTGGCCCATCTTTAACTCTTAATAGTCTAATGCAGTGTACGAATTGTATGCCTCCATTATTTAATAAACGTTCTGTTGAATATTTTGAAACTAATTTGACTGGACGCTGTTGCCGCCATAGTCAAATTAGCTTCAAAATAGTTCACCGCTTACCTGTATAGTTTTCTGGAAATTGATAGTCAGGGAGTTCAGGGATCGATCGATCCCAACACGAGCCAGGTGTGGGTGGAGCTTAGCTAGTGATGGGCGGGGCATAGCTAAAACTGGAACGGTCAATTGGATTGGAAGAACTTGTTGCCTAAATCAGCAATATCTTCCAAACAAGTAAGTTCAAAATATTCAACAGAATATCGCTGACTAACTAACATGTCTTTACTATTGTTTTAGAAACATGTGAACTTATTTATGAATTGTTCTATAACCTACGTTATATATTTGAACATGATTTAATCCAGATTAACCGGATATTAACACAATCATATCAGCCAAAAACGGCTTCTGGAGTGGTCTTGAGAAATGTCCATTTGCAGACCAAGAGAATACTATTTTTGACAATTTACCACTGAGCCAGTCGTTACAGTGGTAAATTTGCAAAAAAGGGTCTTCTCTTGGTCTGCCAATGGGCATTTCTCAACACCACTGCAGAAGCCGTTTTTGGCTGCTATGAGCGTTAAAGGGTCGCAATTCTATCCGCGCATCCGTTACTACTATGCGATCTCATGTCTCGTTGTCAGTTAAAGGGACATAGTCGCAGAAACATTTCTGAAAATAAAACTTAAAATTGAATTCTTATAGCGGCTTAAATTGTGTTCCTAGATGTAATGAAACGAAATAAATCTTAACATATACATGATCTCATTATGTGTAAATTAATATATTTTTCTAAGCTGTGAAATTCAGTTAGATGCACGAGTCACTAATTCAAATTCACAATTAAAAATTTATAAAAATTTGTACGATATGAAATCACCATAATTATGTTAAGATTTCGTTCGTCTAATTACATCTTGCCACACAATCTAAGGCCGTGTTCTCACTAGAGACTTAACCGGCGTAGTGAGGTATGGTTAACTCTCCAATGAGAACAAGGCCTACGCCTCTTAAACGATACAATTTTTTACTTTTGAGCGTTCTTGTGTGAATTTGCACCTTTAACCATGGATCCGTGATATTTTTAAAGGATATATGTCGGCAATGACGGACGAATTGAGAAGCGCGCCTTGTCTGTTGTCACGACTGGTAATCATATATGAGCTATTACAAACTTACCGAAGCGTATGTTATCTGCAGATATATTACGCGGCTTTTTAAATACGTGATAAAGCTATACACCAGTATATCCAGCTGGCGACTTTATCCTACGTTGTGCTGAGAATGTTTCAATAATCAATAAGTATGCCTACAGGTTATTTTGAAAACAACATTATTAAATTTCTGTCCCCGAAATTATTTAAAAAACGGTTCTGTATTAGGCAATAACAACGTTCAGTAAAATTCTTATCAAACTTAAACCCTAGACTTCCTTGACTAAATCGCGTACCTAATCGCTATTCCGCATTGTAAGTTAACCTATTACAGACACATAGATAGAGCCGCGGAAAATGGACTCATTTTGCGCAGCTCTCCCTCTGGTAAACTCTCGGTAAACTAACGTTATTAAAGGGAGATAAATATGCTGTACAACGTTATCGCCTGGTTCGCTCACGAACCAGGAACTATTGGAATAGCTGGAAAACAGTCTATGGTCTGAAAAATGTTTACCTGCGCGTCCAGCTTTTATGATGCATTACGGGCCGGATTTAATAAAAAATTTTGTGTAGATAGATGGTAGATTTCTGTTTCTATGTACGTATTAATTAAAAATAATCATGCAATAAAAAAATCCGATTAAAAAAAAAAAGACAATACTATATCTGTTGAAGTTACAAACATTTCCGAGGGAGTAATCGCCTAATCGGAATGGCGCGAGATAGACTCACTCACTCACTCAATCACCCTCACGTCTAGGAGCGAGATTGCATTATTATTATTATTATTATTATTATTATTATTATTATTATTATTATTATTATTATTTATTTTATAAAATATTTGTTGTTGTGAAGAGGGAGTAATCGGAATGGCGACGTCGTAAGGTCATTCGTGTTCTTGCGAGATCTACTATGGACCGCCCATTAGCATAGTAATTTTCCCGGGAATTTCGTGATTTGCTTTCTTAAATACCAGGACGGTTAAAATGCGAAGAAATCAACTGTATATAACAAAGTATATTATTTAACCTAAAACGTACCGAGGTTAACTGAGTAGGCTTCGATATAGACGGTTATTATAGAGAAAATAGTCCTCTCTTTTCGCGCTTATAATCCAAAATGGATGCGGCCATGATGAGCAAATATTTTCACGACTGAGATTTTCACATGAATATAAACTAGTGTTGCTGTGAATTTACTAGAAAAATCGACCGATGCATTTACTGCTACATCCGTCCATGGGTATTATGTCTCTGTTTTGTCCACGAGATAAATCTAAAGCCATGCACACAGTATAGTCAACTAGCCCAGTGAGTGATATCAACACGAGTCATCTCCTATGCAGTTATGCGAGGCCAAGATATATGATAAACCAGTGTGTATAGCATAAGCCTATATATTTCTCTAACTCGGTCGGTCGGCACATTGACATTCCTCAAGACACTACAGAGGCTGATTCTGACCGGCTTCACCATGAAAGGGGTAGCCCTTTCAACGACAAGTCCAAGTACATTATTTGCAATGTGTAACATATTTCGTTCAATATTTTGAACTTAATATGACTGAAAGCAGTTGCTGCCTAAGGCAGCAATGGCTTCCAGTCATATTAATTTTAAAATATTCAAAAGATGTCCTGTTTGTTTGGCCCGAGACAGCAATACGTTGACTTTATTATTGAAAGGGTTAATGGTCGATGGTCAATTAACCGACCCACAAAAACAGAATTTACAGTGAGTTTGGGAATTGTGCATTTGTCAATTTTGTTGGCCAAGAAGACTATTTAAAAAATTTAACCTCTGGAATGACTGCTCGATGACGGCGCAAGTCATTTGAGTGGTAAGCTCTTTAAAAAATAATGTTCTCTTGGTCCGACTAAAAAAGAAACGCTTTGAATTTTCTGGTGATTCTTAAGGTCAGTTGATTGCTCCAATCTGTCCAGTGAGGTTCAGTATAATTTTTAGTCAACCCTTTAATAGCTAAATTTGGTCCAAAAAATATTTGCTTTATGTTGAATATACATAATTTGCAGGCCAAGAAAATACTTTTTTTTTTTTAAAGATTTACCACTGAAATGGCGTGCATATGGACATTTCTCAAGAGCGCTACAGAGCCCGACTTTGGCCGGCTTGACCATACCCTTTCAACGACAAGTCCAAGTACATTCTGTGCGATATGTGACATATTTTGTTCAATATTTTGAAATAAATATGACTGGAAGCAGTTGCTTCCTAAGGCAACAATGGCTTCCAGTCATATTAATTTTAAAATAGTCAGTGTATTTCCAGTTTGGTAAAAGGTTAATGGTTATATTGATCAAAAACCAGCATTTAGGGTTGAGCACTTTCAAATGTGATAAATGTGCATTTGTTGGCTAAGAAGGCAATTTAAAAAATTTTACCGCTGGAATGACTGGCTCGATGACGGCGCAAGTCATTTGAGTGGTAAACTTAAAAAAAAAAATATAGTGTTCTCTTTGTCCGGCTAAAATTGACATTCATAAAGCAACAACTTGAATTTTCTCGTGGGGGATTGTTAAAGTCGGTCCGTTGCTCTAATCTGTCCAGTGAAGTTCAGGATAATTTTAGTTGACTCTTTAATAGCTAAATTTGGTCCAAAAAATATTTGATTTATATTGAATATCCATAATTGGCAGGCCATGAGGAGATTTTT
This sequence comes from Chaetoderma sp. LZ-2023a, assembly GCA_034401795.1. NCBI lineage: Eukaryota > Metazoa > Mollusca > Caudofoveata > Chaetodermatida > Chaetodermatidae > Chaetoderma > Chaetoderma sp. LZ-2023a. The sequence goes on from CM067359.1 coordinate 121,787,605, forward strand.
TTGAAAAGTTCCCACTGAAATGACAAGCCAGTCATTTCAGTGGTACAATTTTCAAAATAGTCTTCTCTTCGCTTGGCCTGTATGTATGGACATTCCTCAAGAGCACTACAGAGGCCGGTTTTGGCCGGCTTCACCATACCATTCTCTTTCTACGAAAGTCCAAGTACATTCTATGTAACATATTTTGTTCAATAATTTGAAATTAATATGACTGGAAGCAGTTGCTGCCTACTGAAGCAGTGGCTTCCAGTCATATTAATTATAAAATATTCAAAAGATTTCCTGTTTGTTTGGCTTGAGATTGAGATACATTGAATTTATCAGTGAAAGGGTTAATGGTCAAACTGACCAAACACCAGCATTTACACTTTACAGTGAGTTTGAGAAATGTGCATTTGTTGGCCAAGAAGACTATTTAAAAAAAATTTTACCACCGGAATTACTGGCTCGATGGCGGCGTAAGTTGTTTGAGTTGTAAATAGAGCTGTTCGGTATTGATATTTTATGTTCGATACCGATAATGGAATTTTTGGCCCCACTTACCTCGGTACCGGTACGGTATCGGTATCGCATTGATACTTCTGCAAACTATTTTGTGGTTACATTGCAAGTGCTTTTTCAAGTTTATTGCATTGTCATGATTCGCCAATACATTCTGTTTTACTATCGATTCGCTTGAAATAACATCCGCGCACTAGCCATTTAGAGACTTATATAATAATTGTCAGACAGTGCGACGTTATGCTGGGGAGCCCTCTTGTGACACGAAATAATGAGGATTGTATGTGCAAATTTGAGGGGAATTCTCTCTTTTGTGTAATTTCAGGCTATTTTTTTCAATGTTGAAATTTCGGTAATTTGAGATTTGTTCGGTACGGTACTTCGATATTGTTGTGGTATTGATATCGCACGGTATTTTCGGTATACCTAACAGCTCTAGTTGTAAACTTTTAAAAAATAGTGTTCTCTTGGTCCGGCTAAAAATAGACTTCATAATGCAACAATTTTAACTTTCTCATGATTGTTAAAGCCGGTCGGTTGCTCTAATCTGTCCAGTGAAGTTCAGTACACTTTTTAGTTAACCCTTTAATAGCTAATTTGGTCCAAGAAATATTTGCTTTGTACTGAGTATCCATAATCTGCAGGTCAAGGGAATACTTTTTTGAAAATGTTCCTCTGAAATGACCAGCCACTCATTCCAGTGGTACACTTAAAAAAAATAATCTTCTCTTCTGTTGGCCTGCATATGGACATTCCTCAAGAGCACTACAGAGGCCGGTTTTGGCCGGCTTTACCACACCCCTTCAACGACAAGTCCAAGTATATTCTTTGCAAATCTGTAACATATTATCTTCAATATTTTGAAATTATTATGACTGGAAGTAGTTGCACAGCCTAAGGCAGCAGTGGCTTCCAGTTATATTAATTTTAAAATATTCAAATGATTTCCTGTTTGTTTGGTTTGCGATTGAGATACACTGAATTTATCGGTGAGAGAGTTGATGTTCAAACTGAACAAAACCCAGCATTTACAATTTAAAGTGAGTTTAAGAAATGTGCATTTGTTGACCAAGAAGACTATTTTAGAAATTGTACCACTTGAATGACAGGGCGAGTCAATCCAGTGGTAAATTTTCAAAAAATAGTATCTTGGTCTGCCTAAAAATGGATGTTCATAAAGCAACAATTTGAATTTTCTTGTGATTGCTAAGGTTGTGATTCTTTTTATTTAGACCATACATGTAATATTTTCAGACAACATTCCAACGATACATGGTTTCATCACCAGACATTTGATTAGCTGCTGCATCCAGCTAAGCATTTACGTACGCAAATACAATCCTATTGACAATACCAAATAATTGTACATTTCAGCATAGAGCATACTGTAATTTGTGCATTCAGGATGCTAGCCAGAGCTTTGTAAACGGTGCATAGTATGGTGATATGTTATGGAGAATGTAATCAATAATCTTGAAAACGAGTTATATTTGGTTCATAACATTTATAACTCAATGCCACTACGTGTAATTGGCATCCATACAAGATTTCTGACCCATCGTCCATTTTGACAGGGTTGTTTCACAAACCTACTCCAATTTACTTATGAAATTTCGTACCGATCTGGAAAAACAGTCGCATGATTAATCATCTGGTATCGTCAAGTTTGCAGAACTCTGGTCTCTGCTGGGCATACTGGATTTGCAACACATCTTGAACAATTGCAATATTGTAAAATATATTTAGAGCTGATGGCGAGACTATAATGACAGTCAACATATGTAACATCATCATCAGATGTCATCTGACAGTGGGTTCCTGTGTAAATGTTCATTCGCCTGGATGACTTGGAACCTAAACGCATAACACATTACATGAATTGGGTATTGAAAATCGGTTACGTAGTCATTTTTAAATGACATTGAAACTTAACATATGGATGAATTGAATTTGTATCAATCTACAATTCCAGCACTGTGAACAGGACCTGCTATAGATCTATTTCAGTATTTCTGTCATTCAATATGGGTATCCTGTCATGTTTTAAGTACTATGGATCTGAAAATGTTTTCCCATGACAAACTACAGGCGCTATTTATTCAATAGAAATAAATACAAAATCCTAGTATTCCTACTACATTTTCTGCTAAACGGTTGAAAGCATGGAAAATTAAAATTGTATCATGTGTGATTCCCATTTGCAAAATAATATAGATAATATTGATATGCCCGAGTAGAGCCTATTACTATTATCTATATTACTGTTCAGCCAGTACGGTGACTAAATATGAGTCTTATGCACAATTTTGTTTTGAAATTGAAATTGACTGGAGGCTTAATAAAATTGGACTGGAAATTGATAAATTAGTGATGGACAATGTATGGATTTTCATTCTGCAGGTCTATGAATCCTGTTCACTATGTAGCACGAAGAACGTCCATTTGCTGGCCAAGAAAAGTATGTTTTTGAAAATTTACCAATGGAAAAGCTGGCTATGCGGATAAGCAAGCCAGACAATTAATTTTGTGGTGATTTACCAAAAGTAATCTTGTTGGCCTGAAAAAATGTACATTCAGTGAGCAAAATCTTAGATTTGTGTTACGAATCTTGGCCATTAATCCATTCCACTCAAGCCAGCCACAACTTCTTTTACAGGGATCTTGAGAACTGTTCATTTTCAGACCAAGGACTGGCAAGGAGGCTATTTTTAAAAATTTACTGCTTCGATGACTGGCTCGATAACTGAGCCATTCATTCCAGTGGTAAATGTGTCAAAAAATCAAATCTTTCCATTTTTGCCTATGCCCCGCCCATCACTAGCTAAGCTCCACCCACACCTCGCCGTGTTGGGATTGATCGATCCCCAAATACCCTAGCTATCAATTTCCTGAAAACTATACATGGAAGCTGTTGAATATTTTGTAACTAATTTGGCTTGGTGCTGTTGCTGCCTATGGCAGCAACAGCGCACAGTCAAATTAGTTTCAAAATATTCAACAGAATATTGATTAAATGGTAAAAGCATACAATGTGTACAACAACGCATAGACCGTCTTCAAATATACTACGTACTTATCGACATCATTCATGACGTCATTCATTATGATGTCATTGTACACATCACGCAGTTCATTATGACGTCATATGATGGGTGGGTACTCTGGAAAGGTGAATTACAATTTTATTGAACAAATTTGGGCATGAATATAAAGTATGGTATTAAACTAAAAAAAAGTCTTGGCTCTCTTGGAGCTTAGCCAAGTTAGTCAGAATGAACATGGGTAAGTAAGTATTGCCAAATGAGTTGAGCCAAATGCTCTAATTATGTATGCTATGGCTGGATTATGTAAGATGACAAATACAGTTAATATTGGATGTGCTTTGAACAACTCAGTCATGATTTAATATTGTACCCTTATTACATGGGTGGCCCTCCATTCTCATGCTATGAATTGGTAATTATACATTGCCCTATGATGATTGTACACAGGTCTCTGACCAGTTTGTCGATCTCATTCAAGAACCTTCACTATCCAAAATACTCATTTGCGCAGCTCAAAGCATTATTTAGCTATATAGGCAGTGATCTCTACGGCAACATTTAAGTCACCATGGTTGGCATTGGATATAACTTCTCAATCTGCTTAATTTGTTATTTTACTATTAGAGTCTTTCTAACAACTTTCAGACAGATCATGCTGGTCCGAAGAACATTATCGATTTTGGTGTAAATTCTCAACTTCACGGTGATCTAATTAATTTCATAATCTTGCGCTTCTGGATGATAACTTAAGTTCTATTGAAGGGATCGTTACGAATCTGGTGTGGCAGCTTGCTCTCGATGGTCCGAAGAGCCCTATAGATTTTTGCATCAAGCAATAACCAAGCTATATCCGTAGACAAAATGCCATTCAAAAGAGCATCCGTCACTGAATGAGGAAATGTAGTAATCTCGTATTCAGGGTGCAAATCAGAATTTTTTAGGTTTAAAAAAACTGCTTCAAATGATGACATTTTAACTTGGTATTGTCAGCCGTATTGAATGTTGTTGGCCCATGTTGAATATTGGTCTTGCAAAGTTTGGCTTACTGGTTGTAGAACCTACATACTCCTAAAACAAAACTGTTACTGTGTCATGACTACCCACATTCCAGATAGATTGGCCTCATCATGATCGAAGTTGTCCACAATATCCATGGATAACCTCCATATGTCATAATGGGGTCGAACTGAACCTGTCTCCGTGCTGGTCGCTACAGTGAATGATGATATATCATTATGATGACGCATGAGTTCGTCTATAGCGCATGGAGGAGCTTTCCATGTACACAGTTTTGCTAGTGGTTTACCAGCATGGTACATTGAAAACTAGGTCAGCGCATTCGTATGTCTATTTATTCTCTACACCTTTGTTTGGACCGTAGTTTCAAGGCTTATGTGTATGATCATAAAACTTGTTGTATGCATACATCTTAGAGAGGTGTGCAGCTATTAAAACTAGGGTAGTCTGGTCATGTGTCCGATTACCCTCTATATGTTTGTCCGGGCCATAATTTTATGACTCCCTGCGAGGTACACCTTAAGCGAGCATCCATCAGTTTACTGATATGCATTGTGAGCTCAGCCATGTCAGCTGACTAAGCTACAACGATCACACGTCATCTGGCACCCAGCCATCTGTTCGTCGAGCATAAACAAGTGGCATGCTTTGATATTTCTGGATGGATTGAAACAAACATGTCAAAATGGTCATATTAAAATCTAATATATGCATTGTGAAAATGAAACTGATTGGATATCAAACTCCAGAGTCATCACCCTTTGAGATTTTCCATGGTATGGGATACAATGGGGAAAGATATTTCTTCAGTGCACTTTTCTTCATATTTAGAGCTATTAAGTCATAACTTCGTGGGTGGCCACAGCATAAATTTAGCCCACGTGGTCTGAAAGGCTAGACATGGCCTTATGGCATGCTAACCGTCCATGCGTTGTCCCGTAACCTTTGCTTTACTATGCTAGTTACTTCCTATCAATGGTCTGATTCTAACCAAATTTGGGTCAATGGATCTTATTTTACTATTGGTAACAATTTCGGTGGTCATCTTGGATTTCCACAAATTCTCGGGAAATCGCTAAAGAATGCTCCTGATCAGTCTGACCTACGTTCCAGATAATATAGGCCAATGGTCAAATTTGCCCTTGGAATCAATGGTAAATTATTGTCAATGCGTTCACCCATCTTTTATGCAATCTATACCAAATCGTGTCACAATGCTCATATATGCAGCTATTATTTGCATTAGGCAAAGGTGCTGATTCGATGACAAAGAGCAGAGTTATGACACATGCAACTTCTCTGCAGTGCTGTACCAACGTGAGAAGATATTAACTAAGTGGCACATTCCGTCATATTTATAGCTATTGAGTAACTTGATGGCTGAACACACTTAAACTTATTAGCAGGGTTCCAAGTAAAGCATTTCCAGTATTATCCTAATTTCTTTTACGATTCCTATATTAGGGTAAACTCTTTCTGTATTTCCTAGTAAATTATCCCTCAGAAAGTAGGAAACAGAATGCTATGCTTCTCAGAACATCTCATTTCAAATCTTCCATGGGGAATGATCATCCACTGTGGAAAGGACCCCCTCCCAGACCCTCCTCTCTAATGGCTCCAGCCTATAATAGAATCATATACAGAATATGTTGTCAACAAACTTGAGTCAGAGATTGTCTCTTGGTGTGTCTTAACCCCTTAACCCTCATATCAGCCAAAAACGGCTTCTGCAGTGGTCTTGAGAAATGTCCATTTGCAGACCAAGAGAAGACTATTTTTGAAAATTTATCACTGGAATGACTGGCTCGACAACCGAGCCAGTCATTCCAGTGGTAAATTTTCAAAAATAGTCTCTTGGTTTGTAACTGGACATTTTCTATGAGAAAATTAAAACTTTCGTGAACAAATTCGAGGGGTAAAGGGTTAAGAACCCTTTTCATTTTGGAACAAATGGTCAAAGTCAAGGATATCCTAATTAGGGTTATTTATTTTCTCTGAAAACAAAGAAAAATTGTTTTCCGGGATAACGTTACAATGAGTTGTGTTACACATTGTTGTTATACGAAATACAGAATATGGTACATGCGTATTTCATGATACTAATAACTGTTGCGTTAACTAATATGGTCTCGCCATAATAATATAATGTAATTTAATCTTGTAATGGCCAAGTCAGCCTTTTCCATTTACAGTCTGAGCGAAGACATACACAAATTTGTTGATTGAAGCCAGTCATGTCACTGATAAATTTTACAAAAGTCTTACTGTACAGCTCTGTAATAACTTTTAAACATGTTTAAAAAACAAATTAAAGTGTGCTGTTGAATATTTTGAACATAATTGGATTAGAAGCAATGCAATGAGTTGTTTCTTACTCAGCAGCTTAGGCACTTATATGTGTCAAAATCAACTTTCTCCTGCTTATAGTTATGTATAGATTGCTTATAATTGGTAGAAGCAGTAATCAATGTACACTGGTAATTTACGTTTAAGACACCATTCGCATGTTGAATTTTAGTGTATTTCCTATTATTAGAAATTCTTTTAAGAGAGACAGATTAATAGGGTTATTTCCAAATTAAATTACTTAACTTCGTGTTTCACCATTTGTTCATGGACTAAAGCAAATCTTAAGTTATGTCAATTTCAAACTGACAATATACACATACGCTATGAGTCTCCTAGATATTTGCTCGGCCATTCTGATTGAGTTTTTGTTTCTTGGTTATTTTTAACAATTTATTTCTAATGAAGATATCATTTCAGTTCAGCATGCAGGTGAATTATGGTCATTGATCCATTTATTATTCATAGTATACACACATTTTGGAATTATGTTGACTGGCAGATGTTGCTTCCTAAAGACAACATATTCTTTAGTTTAATATCCCTTGTTATCACTCATCCAATTCTACATCATTATAAACGTAATAATGGCTGGTAAGAGTTGACATAATATGTATGCTATATAGCATCATGTAAAACCGGTATTTCGAATGGTTACAACATAGTATCATAAAATGTAATCAAGAAACATTATCTTCACATTTATCTAAATATATAATTGTTTTAGAAGTTATGGAAGGTCTTGATTTAAATATTTAAGTTATCCTTTAACTCACCAATTGTTAATTATTCTTTAGGAATCCTATAAAAGACACCATAGCATATATATTGCAAATTATGTTGTTACTCTAAGTTGTTTCTATCCAAAAAAGCAGGCATCTTCAATATTTAAAAATATTTTTCTTCAATCCTGCACCACGTATCATCGGGCGGGGGTCAACTTTTCCCCATCATGAGGGAGTAGCCAGGTTCTAATTGTTAGTTGAGCGTCGTTCATCGAGTCGAATGTCTGGATAGTAACACTCAGCCATTTAATAGCTCTCCTCTTACTGTGGTCAATATGCAATACATTTCTCCCCATGGCAGTATGCTATTTCTATGGTTCGTTGGCTAGCGCATTATACTTAGCAAGATCGCTTGAGTGAGTTGATTTTATTCCTTTGTCATTTGTAAGCGCAAGTTTAGTTATTTAATTATATGAATCTCTGTAGTCAGTTGGCTCTCCCCGGTCAACTCGAACAGGCTAACAAATATATGACTGTACTATCTATTCATATATCTGTTAGGATACGTTAATAGGTTAGGCGTTAGTGAATCACTTAATACATGGTTATATCTATTCGTATATTTGTTGGTAGGTGGCAGGGTTTTAAAAGGGGACACTGTTTATTTAGTGTTTAGCTCTTTCCCTGAAGGCTTGGTATTATATATTTGTATTATCTCCCTTTACATATTGTAGTAGTATGGGTTTACCCTTTTATTACAACAACATGGCAACCTCTTATAAGCGTACCCTGAGTCTTAAAATCAAGACCAAGGCTTGGGGTGTTTCGGCAATTGAGGTGTATCATGGGTTGAAGGATGTAGTTGATGAGCCGCTTTACCACTTATTGGTTAACTATGCTCGCCATTGGGCCTACTACTACACGGTGTGCAAATAGTTATGGCTCTGTTGAATTATGTTATGTTATCTGCACTTTATTAATTGTGTTTTCTATGTAGTTATGCCACGGTTGTGGTATATGATAATAGAGTATTTTAGTTTGCACTGTTTTGATATGTTAGGTTTATATTGTTATTCATATACTATTAATAAAGCCTGCTATTTCACCCGATTTTTTATGGGGATTTGCAAGCCTTTTTTAAAGGAGTTCCTCCGTGAAGTGTATCCGACTGCGTCAGCGTCGGATCTTAAAAGAAAAAGAGGAATAAAGTAGTAGTAGTAGTAGTAGTAGTAGTAGTAGTAGTAGTAGTAGTAGTAGTAGTAGTAGCAGTAGCAGCAGCAGCAGCAGCCGCATTAGTAGTAGTAGTAGTAGTAGTAGTAGTAGTAGTAGTAGTAGTGGTAGTAGTAGTAGTAGTAGTAGTAGTAGTAGCAGCAGCAGCAGCAGCAGCAGCAGCAGTAGTAGTAGTAGTAGTAGTAGTAGTAGTAGTAGTAGTAGTAGTAATCGAAGTAGCTCATATGCACTCGCCATTTGGGCCCACTACTATACGGTGTGCTACATTAAACTACATATGATCTACTTAGCCTGCCGGTCATGAATCGGCTCAATGGCGTCAATGAGTAGCAGTAACTTACTGCTAATTATTGATGAGTCGCTTTACCACTTATTGGGTAACTATGCTCGCCATTTGGGCCTACTACTACACGGTGTGCAAATAGTAATGGCTTTGATGAATTATATTATGTTATCAGCTCTTTATTAAGGTTTTTTTCTATGTAGTTATGCCATGGGTGTGGTATATGGTAATAGAGTATTTTAGCTTGCACTGTTTTGATATGTTAAGTTTGTATTGATATTCATATACATTAATGAAGCCTGCTATGTCACCCAATTTTTTATGGGGGTGTGCACGCCTTTTTTAAAGGAGTTCCTCCATGAAGTGTGTCCGACAGCGTCAGCGTCGGATTTAAAAAAAAAATAAAATAAAAGTAGTAGTAGTAGTAGTAGTAGTAGTAGTAGTAGTAGTAGTAGTAGTAGTAGTAGTAGTAGTAGTAGTAGTAGTAGTAGTCGAAGTAAACGTACGCATTTATTTGGCTCTGCAATTGCTGCCCGAATTTGCTAGTTTCTAGCGCGATTTTGTAGATAAAGTTTGTACATATAATTGGTATTAGTATTTCCTTTCAAAATTTATGTTTAATTTGTAAATTTGTGTTTTGGTTGGAGTGGATTTTGTGTCTCCATTTTCTAAAGGGGCTCCTCTTAGATGGCGGTTTCTGCCATTTAAGGGTCTCCTCTTACTGTGGTCAATGCAATACATTTCTCCCCGCGCCAGTATGCAATTTCTATAGTTCATTGGATAGTTCATTATATTTGACAAGGTCGCTTGAGTGAGTGGATTTAATTCCTTTGTCATTTGTAAGCGCAAGCCTAGTTCTTTGATTATATACATCTTTATAGTCAGTTGGCGGTCCCCGGTCAACTCGAACAGACTAACAAATATATGACTGTAATATGTTAGTATACATTAGGAAACCACTTTAATCGGTTAGGTGTTAGTGAATAACTTAATAAGTGGTTCAAACTAACAAATATACGACTGCACTATATATTCGTATATTTGTTGGTAGACCTCAGGGTTTCAAAAGAGGACACTATTTATTTAGTGTTTAGGTCTTTCCCTGACGTCTTGATATTATATATTTGTATTATCCCCATTATGTATTGTAATAGTATGGGTTTCCCCTTTTTAAAAAAACACCATGGCAACCTCCTATAATCGTACCCTGAGTCCTAAAATCACGACAAAGGCTTGGGGTGTTTCGGCAATTGGGGTGTATCATGGGTGGAAAGACGTATTTGGGGCAGGCCCACAGGTCCTTCAAGGTCTCATTAACGTTTCCAAATCTGTATGGAATGCCACTGTGGTTAATGAAAGGGTGAAGGAAAAGTTGCTCGACGAGGTCCTTGTCGTAATGTGGAGAAAATAGAATCTGATCGTCTATTAGTTAGGATGAAGTTTCCGTTAGAGATCCCAGATGAACGGGTTATCAATGAAGTGATCAAATATGGCAAAGTAGAACAAGTAGAACACCAAACCTATCCATTTGATCGAACTTTAGAAAATGGCATCATAAGAATTTGCTTCGAAAAGGTAGAACAACCTCTCCCAAGTAAGATCACGTTAGATGGTCGATTTATCTTGCCATTATGGTGCAGGGGGCCAATCAAAGAGTGTAGAATCTGCTTAAGCACAGAACATCTTCAAACAGATTGCCCTAACAAAAACACATGTCTAGTTTGTGGGTCATCTGATCGTTTTAAGTGGAGATGCCTGCAGAGCAAATCTGTCAAAAAGGGTGCTGATAAAAGTGCCGAGCAAGTTGCTTCTAAAGAAAATGTCATAGACCCGGTAGTTGCTGAGATTGTAGCTGAAGTCCAAGTTAATGAGAAGCATGTTTCTAAAGAAAATGTCATAGAACCGGTAGTTCCGGAGATTGTAGTTGAAGTCCATGTTAATGAGAAGCATGGTGAAAAAACTAACAATCCAATCGCTGTAGTTGCAGGCGATGAAATAGAGGTTCTAGATGAGGGGCCAAGTCTTACTCCAGTAACAAGCCAATCCCAGTCTGATGTCAGCGAGACTAATTCCACACAAGTTGAAGATGATGATCAATACCCTCTCGATGAAAATTTTAATTTAGGACAAGTAAAATTCAGGTTCTAAAATACTGAAACTAATTCTGATTTTCCACTGAGTACAATCAATCTAGACGATTTAAATAATAAAGGAAAGTATTATAGAAGACGATTATATGCCAGTGGCTGAATCCGATATAGCCATTCAAATACAGAGTTCTAAATCACCCGATGAAATGGTCATGTACAGGTCAGCGGCAGGAGATGTGTTAGTTCCATATGTCACAGAAAAAGGTGTTACATATAGGCATATGCGTCATGATTCAGATATATTATAATATAAAAACATTTGGGGAAAGTTGAACTAAGTAGTACAGAGTTTGAAAGTAAAATAGGTAAGATGGTCTAAGAGACGGTCGAAAAAACAAAAATCTAGTTAGCTTAATAATGGCGGTTGTACCGATCATTTTATTTCTTTGTATGCTAATTTGTACACTCAATTGTAGAGGCTTAAATAGTGACATAAAGTAGCGGCACTTACTAGAGACTACAAAAAATGAGCAGATTGACATTGCTTTGATACAGGAAACAAGGATTCAGAAGTCGGAATTATACAATAATTTAGAAAAGATTTCTGGATCCAGAATAATCAATTCGTTATCTCAAGATAATAGTGCTGGCGTAGCAATTCTTATACTCCCTCGTTGTTCAGCCTATGTAAATATAATCTCTTCAGTATCAGATGCAAATGGTCGCTGGGTGAGAGTCACAATAGATATACAACAAACACGTTTCACGTTGCTGTGTATATATGCACCTGCGTCCCATCAACTACGTCATAACTTTTTAATGAGATGTCTACAACAGCACTAGATAACATCACTGAGAACTTAGTAATGGGTGATTGTGTTGTAGATAAAGAAAATGTTAGGAATGCAACTTAAACTTATACTGATACATCACATAGACTCTTAAAACGCAACGGCAGATGGTAAAGTTGGTTCACGGATCGACAGAACTTATGTGAATAGTTTGTTGACAGGGTACTGGAGAGATGTTAATATTAAGCCAGTCGCATTCTCAGATCACAACATGGTTTGTGTAACCTTTGTCAATGCTGACTGGGAAACAAGAGTGGTCGGGATTTGGAAATTAAATACAACACTGTTTGGAGAAGAATTTTAAAAGAATGATATAGAGAGTTGTTAGCAGCATTGGATTAATAGGAAAGCATCAGATAAGCGCACATTGCAATGGTGGGAGGATGTAAAACTGGACTTAAAGTATGTTTCCCGACAGTATGCTATTAGAAAAGCACGGGAAATACGCAAATGCAAGAAAACATGTCATCGATCACTGATGAAAATTAATGCTAAAGTAAATAATGGTGAAGATAATTATTATGAATCACTGGTTAAAATTAAAAGTAAAATAAGAGATATAGAACAAAATGAGTTTGATGGTGTGAAAATTAGAGCAAGAGCCCAGATGCATGTAGAAGGGGAAAATCCAACACAATATCTTTTGAACATTAGAAAAAGCACAGGCAATAAATAAGGTGATGTGCTCATTAAACATGCCGGATGGTTCAACCGTCTTTACCAACAATGAAATGAGTACTATTGTATGAAATTACTATGAGTCATTGTACAAGTCAGAGGGAATTGATGAAGATGCAAAATTGGATTTGCTAGCAAATATAGACTCAAAGGTGTCAGACACAGGCAGTGAATTCTGTGATCAACCCTTAACGCTAGAAGATTTAACTATATCCCTTAAAGGTATGAGACTAGAAAAATCACCTGGGTGTGATCGCCTTCCAAGTGAAGTTTACCAAACCTTTTGGCACCTTGTAGGTCCAATAATGGAAGAGTTAGCCGCTGAAACTTTTGAGAAAGGCCATTTACCACCATCTATGTCTAGGGCATACATAAGGCTAATATATAAACGAGATGACAGACGTCTAATTCAGAATTACAGACCAATTTCTCTACTATGTGTAGACCACAAAACAATATCCAGAGCACTAGCATTGAAACTTGGTAGTGTTTTAGGAGAAATTATTGGAAGAGAGCAGACATGTGCTGTACCTAGGAGGACAATTTTAACCAATATCATGTTAGTAAGAGACCTTATACAAACGGTTGAGAAGGATAGCATCCCTTCCGCTGTGATTGCCATGGACAACGAAAAGGCATTTGACTGTGTGGAATGGGATTATCATTTTAATTCTTTGCAATCGTTTGGGTTAGGCACAAACTTGATTAAATGGGTTAAGATTTTATATACGATTATCAAAAGTAGCTATTTAGTGAACAATCAATTATCCAGAGAAAGTGTCTTAGAACGTGGTGTTAGACAGGGGTGTTCCCTATTGCCATTATTATTTGTTATTGTGATGGAATCCCTTGGCATAGCATTGAGGCAAAATAATAACTTTCAAGGCATATGTATTCGCGGCATAGAAAGACCACTTAAGCTGTCAAAATATGCTGGTGACACAACTGTGTTTGCTAGTTCAAACACTGATTTTAGAATTTTAAACCAAGTACTAGAAAAGTTCCAAAGTGCGTCTGGTTTGAAAATCAATAAGGGAAAGTCCAAAGGATTATTTTTGGGGCCAGGGAAGGAGCGGAATGACCAGCCACAATCAATTGGTTTAATGATACCATTAAGATTTTAGGCCTCTATTTTAGCAGGATACCAAATACAACACAAAATTGGAATGAACGAGTATCTAAGCTGAAGAGAATATTAGCAAATTGGAGGCGTCGTCATCTTTCAATTTTTGGTAGAGTGTTTGTTGTCAACAACTTGGTATTATCTGCGCTATGGTATACAGCATATGTTGTACACATGCAAAAACATGTAGAATAAGAGGTTAACGAGTTGATATTGTCATTCATATGGGAAGGAAAGAATCATTTAGTTTCCCGTCGTGTTCTCAATAATGCTAAGTTAGAAGGAGGACTTGATTTAATTGATACTAAAGTGAAATGTGTTTCTTTAAGGTTAAACGTTTTTAATGATCTTATTACATCAGATGCGACGTGGGCATGTGCTTCACGAGCTCTGGTGGAGAGAATTGTATAACCATTCATGGCAGAGGGTGTTTTTACCCGAAAGAAGCCACCTCCGAATAGCCAACTGGTCCCAGATGTGTTTAAAGATCAAGTTAAGGAGTTATAAATAGTTGACAGATACATGCCTCCACCTACGTGCTGGAAGGAAGCAATAGAACAACAATTGTTGGGCAATAGTAATATATGTTATGACAATGCGGTACTTTATCTACCATCCTTTGCAACATATGACATTCAACGTTTGTCTAATATGATACACCCCCAAACATGTAGATGATTTCAATGCAAGAAGTAGCTAGAAAAACACATATGAGGCATCTAGATGTCCAGCGGTTACTAAATACACTAAAACATGCTGTACCATTGAATGGTTTCATCTGCAAAATGTAAATCATAATAGTTTGACTCTGCAACCTGCACTAGTTCTTGATGATGAGATGTTAAAATACGGTATGAGATCCAAGGAATGGTACCACGTTATGAGACGAAAACAAGTAACACCTCTCATAGCAATCAGGAGATGGTATGACTCAAGCTATAAACCATCCAGTTGGGGAAATGTATGGAAAATCTTACATTCTCCATAGATACCAAATTTGGCTCGTGATTTATTGTGGCGATTACTACATCGACGACTCTGGCATACAAGTGCAATATAACAACTTCTGATAGGTGTTACTTATGTC
>CM067359.1:121807579-121852158 GCA_034401795.1 Chaetoderma sp. LZ-2023a
CTGGTAGAAAAGGTAGATGTATTGCTTTCCAAGCATTTTCCCAGTTCTTTGGCGCGCATCCTAAATTGTTCCAATGCCTAACTGCAATAGGATTCTGTCTTCGACTTTGCATTAGCACTCCATACCAGTCTCTAGATACCATGCTGTATTTTATATGCTCTGACTTAAATACTAATGTTGGTTGCAACATATCTCTGTTGCCACGTGCTTTCGCTAATTTGAACAATTCACCAGGTATTGCATTCTTTATTCTAAGAAATAAGCGTTGAGCATCAATATGCCCCATTGATGTTGCTCTTGCTACATCCTGCACCGCAATCCATTTGCGAGACTTTGGATTGAGCAAATCACGTAAATATTGAATTCCATTTTTGGCCATATAGGTCAAATATAATACAGCATCAGTATCACGAATCAACTCGTGGCCTCAAAGACGTTGCTCTAAGGCATCTTCCCAAGAATTGGGTTGTGCCATTGATCGTGTAAATATTTTTCAGGCTTCGAGCTGTTCTTTATATACATTTGGTATCTTCTGATGGTTAGGTGGCAGTTTATTGCACGGAAATAAACACTCTACTGGAAATGGATCTACATACCTTTGTAGAAAAGTCCTCGAAACACTTGACCAAGATGAGTTTGAAGTGAGTAACTTATTCAAGAATTTCAGTTTTAAAGAAGCACACTTTGCTAATGCATTAACCACATCCAGGCCTCCATCATAGTTTCCATTGGCCAGGATTGACTGCCATAATAAATGGGATTTGTCCTCCCATAAGAAGGCCAAAAGTAACGTGTTGATCTTTGACACTACTGATTTGGGCATATGAACTACAGAAGCGGCATAGCTCAGTCCAGATACAATTTAATTATTAAGGGCAAATGTCCTGCCAAAGACAGTTAGGCGACGTCGTTTCCAATTACTAATGCACACTTGGATCTTGGATTGCCTTTCTTCCCAGTTTATTATTGCATATTGTTCTCTACTAAAGTAAATACCCAAAATCTGTATGACATCATCTGACCAGTTAATATCCATAACATTGTCAATCCTGTCCTTCCAAGCGCCCAAAAATAATCCCTTAGATTTGTCTCTATTGAGTTTAAGCCCTGATGCCTTTTATAAGAAACTGCTAATACTCCATTTAAAATTCTAAAATTCTAATTTTTACCTGCAAACACAGTCGGATCATCTGCGTATTGTGAAACCTTTAGTGGCCTTTCTACGCCATGTATACATATTCCATGTAAATCATTACGTTGCCTCATTGTGGCTCCCAACGAATAGAAGCGGGGACAATGAGCAACCCTGTCTGACACCTCGTTCCAAAACTACAGGTTCAGATAGACGATTATTTACTAAATAACAACTTGTTACATCAGTATATAAAATATTGACCCATTTACTAAACCTGGAACCAAAGCCAATATGCTCTAAAAACTTAAACAAGATATCCTATTCAAGTTTGTCAAACGCCTTCTCGTTATCGTGTGCTATTATCGCTGATGGGATGCAATCCTTTTCAACTAATTGAATAAGGTCCAGTATAAGCAAAGCGTTATTTAATATTGTTCTTCCTGCCACAGAGCAAGTTCGATCAGCATCAATGACTTCGCCTAGGATTGCACCACGTTTTAGTGTTAGTGCCCGAGTAATAATCGTATAGTCTACACAGAGTAGAGAGATTGGTCTATAATTCTGTATTTTATTTCTGTTACCCCTCTTGTATATAAGCCGAACATATGCTTGGGCCATCGATGGAGGGCGATGCCATTGCTTAAAAAGGCTAATTGCTATTTCTTCTAATACTTGACAAAATATGTGCCAGAATGTTTGATAAGATTCGACTGGAAGTCCGTCACAGGCAGGAGACGTTTTCTAACTTCATTCCTTTGAGGCATTTTGTCAAATCATCAATTGTTAGTGATTGATCACAGTTCTCGCGGCATGAATCTGGAAATCTTTGCGTTATATGGGCTAAAATATCTCTAGTTGCAGCTTTATCACTTCCCTTAGATTTATACAATGATTTGTAAAACTTGGATACTGTTTCCCTCATCTCTGCATTTGAGGACACTGATATACCATTTCTCTGTACCTCTTGCCTTTTCCAAGTTACAAAAGTAAGGCATAGGCTTTTCGCCCTCGGTGTGCATTTGTGCTCTTGAGTTTATCTTGGCGCGATCAAACTGATATTGCTCTATGTCATTTAGTCTACCTTTTAATTTAACTAATAGTTCGTAATAATTATATTCTCCATCATTAATTTTGTTATTAAGTTTACACACCGATCTCTGAAGCACGTTTTTATGCCTTCGCATTTCTCGTGGTTTCCTGATGGAATACTGCCTTGACATATATTTCAGGACGGATTTAGCATCCTCCCACAACTCTGTTAAACATTCATACAAACTTCTCTTTTCATCCCAATGCCTCCAATAACTTTCTACACATTTGCGATAGAAACTATCTATTCCAAAAGCCATCACCTCGTTTGATCCAGTCAGCATTGTTTAATGTGATGATACACATATTGTGATCGGAGAAAGTTACTGGTTTTATGTTAGTTTACAATGCAACCTTCCAATGAGCGTTCTACATAGATCCTGTCCAATCTGGATGCTTTCTTTCCATCGGTTGAAAACCAAGTAAAACCACTGCCCTCTGGATTTTCAATCAGATAAGTGTCTAACGATCTTTTATATTCACAGATGTGTTTCAAAATATTATGAGATGTGTCATGAAAATTAGACCTTGAATTTCTGTCTTTAGCCTCATCTAATATGCAATTAAAGTCACCGCCCATAATTAGGTTTTCAGGTGTTCTGTCTTGAATTATTGTGGGCACATCATTTAGAAATTCACTGCGCAATTGATGAGATGTTGGTGCATAAAGGCACATCAAATTTAAACTTGTGTTTAGTACATCAATTGATACACACATCCATCTACCATTTATATATGATGACGAGGACATAACGTCAACATAGTTGAGACACCGGGGCAGGATAAGAATGGCCGCTCCCACACTATTTGCCTTGTGATAAAGAATACAAAATCTGCCCTTTTGAAATATCTTTGAGAGATTCATACACTTCATGTTTTTGAATTTTGATCTCCTGTAGAAAAGCAATATCAACTCTCTCATTTGCTAATTCTTCAGGCAAGTGGCGCTGCTTGATTTCGGTGTATAATCCTCTGCACTTTATGGTGCAGATAATCATAATTAGTAAAATTATGTTTACAATCGCCATCATTAGATTAACGTGATTTGGATTTTTAGCTCGTTTCCAGGACCATTTACCTAATTTCCCTAGTTCTACCACAGACAAATATTCAAATTTGGAAATATCAGAATCATGGCGCAGTAGACGATATTTAACGCCTCTCGCCGTTACATAGGGCACTAACACTTCACCACCTTCTGATCAGTACATCACCATTTCGTCTTTCATCTGTGAACTCTGTGTTTGCATTGAAACAACTGATTCTGCAATTGACATTGTATCATCATCCATATCATTTTCCTCAATCTCAGATTCTGCGCTATTGTTTTCTTAATGGCGCGTATTGCCACTTGACTTACATTTGGCAGCAACATCATTCCCCATAGCTTCAAGCTGACTTAGTTTAATTGGACTTAGCGGAAAATCGGCAGAGCTTTCTGTTTTCTGTGACCTAAATTTACTCTGTCTTAATATTAAGCCATCTTCTAAAAAGTAATGATCTGCGTCTTCGTTACTATCGTCATTCGTCTGCGTTTCATTTACATCCATAATAGGCCCCAACACATTTTGATTAATTTCTGGGGTTAAAGTTATTCCCTCTTCTAATATTTCTATCACATCATCTGCAGTTACTTCAATAGGATTTGCCGCCTTTTCTGTCTCCTTTACAAAGGTAGCTTCTGTAGTGCTGTCATCAGAAGCATTTGTCTCAGGTGCATCCTTTAATGTAGGAGTGTTTACTTCTGCTGTGGGGTTGTTTTTGTTGTTTGGACAGCATCATTTGAAATGGCCAGTTGAACCACAGAGCAAACATTTATTTCGATTTGGGCAATCTGCTGCAAGATTGGCAGTACTAAGGCAGATTTGACACTCTTTTATCTGCCCTCTATATCATAAGGGAAGAATAAAGCTGCCATCAAGCGTCAATCTGGTTGGTATACGGCTATTGCATTTTTCAAACCAGAGGGGCCTTACACCATTCTCCAAAGTTCTGTCAAAGTGATATGTTTTCCTTTCAATGTTGTGTATTTTACCATACCTTTTCAGTTCTTTCATGATTCGTTCATCTGGAATCTCCAATAGAAATTTCATTTTAACTAACAACCTATCCGACTCGATTTCTTCTACACAAGGGCCACAACAAGGATCTCTTCTAGCAGCTTCTCCTTAATACTTCCATTCACCACAGTCACATTCCATTCAGTTTTAATAACATTGATAAGCCCCTGCAAAACAGCAGGTCCCGCGCCAACAACGTCATTTAACCCATGATACACGTCGATAGCCGTGACACTCCACACCTTACTTATTATTTTAAGGCGTAGGGTACGTTTGCATTTGGCTGCCATTTGGATATTATGGCGCAATGTAACGCATTGAGCAAAACGGCGTATCAGGAGTTAGAAAGCCGGCAAGGGTTGAACCAGTCATGATTAACCAGCCAGATGTGGCCACCAAAGAGGTGGAATCATGCTTACACATTAAGGTCGCAGAACGATCACATGTTTCTATGGAATGTGATAACAATGTCAACGATGATTCAGCCATGTCTGGAGTGGCACATCTAGATAAGTCAGAACTATCTGAATGCAACATCAACTCTTCATTTACGCCTATTGCATCCAGCAGTCCTCTGCAGTTCAGTAGGCATCCAGATAACTACTCGTATTCCAAGCCAGATAACTTGAAACATATGACCATGAGTCCACCTCGTAATGAATCAGTAAACACACACAGTGCCCCACTCAATGACGTGTCTTACAAATATCTGACATGATTTCACATTTGACAGACACAAGAAACAAGCCATTGGACAGAATACCGCCTGGTGTGAAAGAATCTGTTATGCTTGTCACTGATAATTCTCGGAATTTAGCTAAACGTGAACATCAGCAAAAATCGGAATTCATTGATGACTGTGGCGCTTGGAATACTACCAAGGGTACTTTCCCCACCAGCTACTTTCTAGTAACCGGTACTAACAAAACGCAGAACGTATTTAAACGTAATGGACATTACTGCGTATCGGGACAAATCGACAAGAAACGTATAATGGTGCCAATAGACCCTCAGCCCAGTAAAGACGACATTGTGTATGTTCATAGATATTATTCAGAACTAAAAATGTCTGTTGACTACAAAAGACGCGCTACGTGGTTTCAGAATGTACCGAAGCAGTTACAGAATCCTATATTAGATATTGTATCTGTATGTATAGTGGAGTATGTTTGTTCATATCCGGGAAGAGCAGTTCATGGAAACACACATTCCGATAAACAAGCGACCGAAGAGTACTGTCGTATATCGACACACATGAAAGACGCCTTAACAGCAGCAGTGAAAACAAAGTGCCCCAGAGACGCATTTGACGATATGATATTAACTCAACCAATTGATGATGGTCCGAGAGACATTAAACAAGCATAGAACATATTATACACTCAATGCAGGAAGGACAAACAGAATGCAGCATCTGGACATATTAACGCAAACAATTTTGCAGATCACGTTCAGCATGATCATGTACGTGCCAGCATGACTCCTGTTAACACGAGTGGCACAAAGTGATTGTCTGCGTGTGCGCTGGCGGAGTGGGCATGTGGGTGACATTCGCGGGCTATGAGTTAAGTACAAAACTAAAAAAGATGTTTGATATACCTCTACAGCAGTCTGGGATTAATCATCAAATGAGGGAATCCAGTTTGAGCTATGCCCCGGCCCATGTTTGGCTAAGCTCCGCCCAGACTCCACCTTTATTGAGATAAATCGATCACTGAACTCAATGACTATCAATTTTCATAAAACAGGTAAAGGGTTGGATATTTTGAAACTTCTTTGACTGTGTGATGATGTTGACTATGGCATCATCAGCGCCCAGTCAAATTAGTTTCAAAATTTCAACAGCATGTGTATTAAACAATAACGACATATAATTCGTACAGCAACGATTAGTCCTGTCATCACTTAAACGTACGTGATGCACCTAGCTACGTCATTCATGCCATACTTGATTATGACGTCATCGTACACGTCACGTAGTTGATTATGATCTCATATGATTGACTGAGAAGCAGGAGTCCTCCATTCTGAATTGCTGTCTTCCACATATAAATCCTATAACCTTGGTGGGTTTGTATAGATTTCGTCTGAGTCTTCATTAAGTTGATTGTTACAGTTTGGTGTAAATTTCTGGCCATTGGAGACACAAGTATAGCTTGCGTTGCTTAAATTGCGCTTGCAGTCCCATGTCGTTCAAGAGCTCGGATGCTGCAGCTGATTGAGTAATTATTCTTGGACAAAGATAAGTTCTTGCCTCTCTGATATAGCCATACGTGTATATTGTTGGGTCTGAAATTTGCTCCGCCTGTCTCCATATCATCAACAGATATGCATCACAAGGTCCATGCTGATAACATTGTCTTCAGTAGGTGGGAGTTTCTTTGGTACCATCTTATTCGATACTTCCCGCTGCAGTTTGTCCAAAGAGTAGTAGCAAGATTTCCCATAGAGGTGCTTTCCCATAGAGGGCACCGAAAATAGGATGGATTGCTGAGCGATGGTGTAAAAGGAGGATTAGGACATCTTGGTTTATATTTATTTCACGTACATCTGTTCTGCATTCTAGAATGGCATTGATAACTAGTCTAGTATCTTCTTCATTTTGGAGTGAAGCCAATGTGGAAAACTAAACATATCCTGTAGCCAAAGTCCCCTCTCGGCCACCACTGTTATGGATCACCCGGCCATGCATGGTCTTTCATGTACCGTATGTAGCACGTAGATAGGGTTGACTTATTTTCCCTCCTACTGAGAAATACGTCTCAGGTTGTGGTTGCTTGCGAATCATGTTAGACATGGTGCTGTTGACCATAAGGACCATCTAATCTTTATGTCTGATCATGTTCTTGCCAGTATCTATTGTATATCTCTCAGATAATATGTATTTGCTTGATGGAAATTTTAGGCCATAACATTGAAGGTAATCTATGAAGTTCTCTATGTCACTCTACCTGGGATCATTTGTATGATGGCATATCTAGCGAATGTAATGATATATGTGTGACGTGGTAATGTTAACAAGGGAAAACTTTAACTATATAGTCGAAAAGGTTAAATTTTAAATGAGTTCCTAAACTACATTTTAGAGGAAAATGGTTTTTAAGCTAAAGTCAAGGAAAAGATTAGAAGGCTAGAACAATGTTTAGTTTCTATTGATCACCGGTTATTTTATGGTGAATTAAATTTGTCTTCTTAACACCAAGTAGTATACACACTTGGCGAGGATGTGTGACAGGGATGGAAGTAATAATCTAAGAATTAAATTAAGTTAGAAATTTTAATGGAGGGACCTCTCACAATTTAGCAATACTGTTCACAATATACATCTATACTGAATACCAACACTGAACACTCCTAAATACTTGACTGTGTCCAATCTCAATACTGTCGGTAGTACATAAATCCTAAATGCTACACGCACAAAATCATATTACTATTTCAGAGGTTAACAAGTAGAATCAAAACCAGGATTCCATGACATTCTAGCTGAAAAAACAGAATATATATGGTCAGGTCACATCACAACAATATTCCTAACCTTTACCTAAATCAGAGTCCCAAAATATGAGAAAAATCCCAAAATTGATTAATAGGAAAATATTAACAAAAACATCCATTCAATAAGATTTAAGACTTGTTATGTCTTACATACATTAGAGAGATGTAGCCCTAAAACGATGAGAAAAATCTGAAAATTGATTGATAGGGAAATATTGATAAGTAAATGCAATTCATAATATTTAAGGCTTGCCAATTCGCAATCCAAATAATTAAATTTGATTTTCATTACAAGGTTGGGTTTAAAGTCCTGAAAATAAATATCACACCGAAATAAGTCCAACTATCATAATTTCCAGATACAGTTTGTATCCAATAAAGGATCAACACCGCTCTAAATTAATACTAAGATGTCCCAGTTTTCACAATTTGTAGTTTTTCCACATGTTTCATGGTGATTCTTCCATGCATCCACACTAGGAGAATTCCAATTCACATTAAGTATTACACATGGATAGTCCCGAAAGATATCCAGAAATTCAGACTCCTTAAACATCACCATGAGCAAGCACCCGAACACATACTAGAAAAACATGCTGGAGAAACACCATGGAAAAACACCCTGGAAAACACCCTGGAAAAACACCCTGAAAAAACACCCTGGAAAAACACCCTGAAAAACACCCTGGAAAAAACCTCCTGATCAGTAAGAAAAGGATAAACAAAGACATTTCCATGTTAAATAAAACGATAATATAAATCCAATATAAGTTTACATCCTTTCATCTATTGTAAGCCCTATCCCCATGGGACAAAACCAATGGGAGATAGGCTTGTATTTATTATGGAGACAGCGAATCAAAATAAGTAAAACAATTGTCAACACACATAGTGCAACATACACAACTCACGTCACAACATAACCGAGGCCAGTGATTTTGACACGTCAATCTTGGATGCCAGGTTTGTCTCTCAGTGAAAACGGCTTCCAAGCGATCCATGGACTGCGATTTTACACATGAAAATTGAGTGTCATAATCGGAGAAGGGACTTACTGGAATGGGTGGATTCTCAAGGGAGAGAACCATCTGGAGTGGAATTACTTTCTGAAAGGTATCTCAAATAAATTACTTCCCCATTGAGTTATATGTTCTGAGCATACACTTCCCATGGCTTGTTCATGGCATACACGGATTTTACATTCGATCGGGATAGTGGATCTTAGTAACGCGTCCATGGGTTTCCCGTGTATAGCTCTCTCTCTCTCCCTCTCTCCCTCTCCCGCCCCTCCCTCCCTCCCTCCCTCCATCCATCCCGCTCGCTCCCTCCCTCGCCCCCTCTCTCCCTCCCTCGCCCCCCTCTCTCTCTCTCTCTCTCTCTCTCTCTCTCTCTCTCTCTCTCTCTCGCTCTCTCTCCGTTTCTTATAAGACATTAGCTATTCTAGACATTCACCCGTTTGGAACAATAACGAATTCACCAACCGATAGGTCACTTGAACAACGAATGCCTGCCATCCCCGTTTGGGGAATATATGCAATAGCATGACATTCTTCCATTATTTATTTCGCTAAATTAAATGATTTATAAGGTTGCTGATTGACAATTCCAGCATATGATGCAATGCCCTGAAATCGTTATCGCAGAGTGTTGAGATAAAATCTATGTTTCTTATCTAAATTGACAGGACAGAATAGATGAATCCAGTCTACCGGTCAATTAGCTGACGGCTTAATCACCCACATCACATGTAGGCTGACGTCGTAATCAATTACATCATGAATGGTCTAATTAAACCCATTGTAAATTCTTAATAGCCCGTCAGGTTGTATGAATTGTATGTCTTTACTATGTTTAACTTACCCGCATAGTCTTAAGGAAATTGATATTCAGGGAGTGCAGGCATGGATCAATCCCAACACGTGAAAAGCGTTAGTGGAGCTTTACTAGAAATGGGCGGGTTATAGCTGAAACTGGATTACTCTATCCGTCTCCCAGTTCGGGTGGCTACCATGTAAACGGTCTCAGCAAAGCCCCCCCCCCCCTTATTGGAAGTGATGTGCTCCCCTCCCCCCACCCCACCATCTTCTCGGCAGCATTACTCATCTTATCATACGTGATTAAAGACAAATGCTCATTTTGCTCAGCAACTGCCTTCATTTAACAGGTGGACATGTGTTTGGAGGTACAACTGTCGCCATATACAAACCAATCTCAAATAATCCGACACGTTGTATGAATTGTATGTCTTTGTAATTCTTTGCTATTTAATAAATATGCTGTTGAATAATTTGAAACTAATTTGACTGGGCATTGTTGCTGCCTTAGGCAGCAACAGCTCCAAGTCGAATTAGTTTCAAAATAATAAACAGCTTACATGTGTAGTGATTTTGAAAATTGATAGTCGGTGTGTTCAGAGATCAATCGTTCCCCTCACGAGTGAGGTGTGGGTGGAGCTTAGCTAGAGATGGGCGGGGCATGGCTAAGCCCGAGAATGTCCATTCACTAGACAGTGCTGCAAACAAAACCCCCGGGTTATATTACTTTAACTAAATTTAACAGCTTTCCTGCATATTTACGATTCTGAGAATTCTGGTTTCAAAGTTTCAAAGTGATTCCAATAGACGTAACAAGTAATAAGTAGGCAGAGTTTAGCTATAATGGGCAGAGCATAGCTAGAAACACCTCTATTGTTATTCTTATCACCATTTCACTCGACGCAAACGCCAGAGTTATGGACCGTATAAAATAATGATTGGAGCCAATGTCTTCTCACGTGGTGGGGTTGGGGTGGGGGGTGTTGGTGTGTGTGACGGGGACTATATCTGTAAATATACGTAGTTATAGCATTTGCTTCTTCAGAACCTAATATTACCAATGTTTTAAGTGACATCTTGGTAATATTTTAGATTTTATGTTCAGAGATTTTACCTTGAATAAAGGTAGACTGTAGAATGTCATGCCATTAGCTATAGTTCTCTTCTAAGAACAGAATGCTATGGGTTTAGCTGTAGATCTCTTCTAAGAACAGAATGATATGGTTTTAGCTGTAGTGCTCTTCTAAGAACAGAACGGCATGGTTTTAGCTGTAGTTCTCTGCTAAGAACAGAACGGCATGGGGTTAGCTGTAGATCTGTTTAGGAACAGCGTGGCATGGTTTTAGCTGTAGATCTCTTCTAAGAACAGAATGTCATGGATTTAGCTGTAGATCTCTTCTAAGAACAGAATGTCATGGATTTAGCTGTAGATCTCTTTTAAGAACAGAATGTCATGGATTTAGCTGTAGTTCTCTTCCATTGACTTCCAATAAAAACACACTATATTCAATGACCTTAAAACGTACGTTAGAAATAAAGTCCCAAGCGAAATTAAATTCAAAATCCCGAGAATAACAGTCAATTACGTCTACGATGAACTTAGCCGCCTAAAAACAAATAAGTCTGCCGGTTTTGACGGGCTGAATGCACATTTCCTCAAATTAGCAGCACCAGTCATAGCGCCATCAATAACACGTATTATTAATACAAGCATCGATAAGGGCGTGTTTCCGACAGTGTGGAAGTGCGCAAAGGTAAAACCGTTATTCAAATCAGACAACAAAGGAGATATTAATAATTATAGACCCATATCTATTTTACCGATTCTGTCCAAAATTATTGAACGACATGTTCACAATCATTTGTACAAATTCCTAAGTAATTATGATTTACTGAATGACGCGCAGTCAGGATTCAGGCCGAAACATTCATGCGAGACTGCATTACTTAAATTAGTAGAAAAATGGCGATTTGCAATAGATAATGGCGAGTTTGTAGGCGCTATTTTAATAGATTTTAAGAAAGCATTCGACTTAGTTAATCATAGTATATTGTTAGAAAAGTTAGGCATTTATAAATTTGATTCATTAACGCTAAAGTGGTTTTCATCTTATTTAGAAAATAGATATCAGTATGTGGCCATTTCTGATAAGGTGTCTGATCATTTACCGGTAAGTGTAGGTGTACCGCAAGGTTCGGTGTTGGGACCACTCTTGTTTATATTATATGTAAACGATCTTCATATGGGTGTAAATAGTAACATTGACATGTATTGTGATGATACGACTATGCACTGTAATTTTGACAGTTTGCCAAAGATAAAAGAACAACTAACTTATGATATGGCTTTGATACAGAATTGGTGTCAAAATAATAAAATGGTTGTAAATACGGAGAAAACTAAACTATTAATCATAAGCAGTGCAAACAAACGAAAGCAGATTAACCATGAAGAAATGAAGATACCGATGTATAATGGCGAGTTAGAAATAGTAAATGAAGCAAAACTTTTAGGCTTATATATTAATGACAACCTTTCATGGCAACAGCACATTAGCAAAATTTGTAACAAGATCGCTTCACTTATTTATATGCTAAAGAAAAATAAGAAATATATGAATGTTGGAGAACGAAACCTGTTTTATAAGGCATATATCCTTTCCCATATAGATTACTGTTGTCTTGTGTATTATGCCGGTACGCCTACATTGCTAAATAAGCTTGAAAAATTACAAAAACGTGCAGCTAGAATAATATTAGAAGTACCCTATAGGACCCCATCACAAGAAATGTACGAAACATTGAACTGGACAACATTAACTCGGAGAATGTCAATTAAGACCAATATCATGACATATAAATCATTAAACGGCCTTGCACCTATCTACATGAAAGACATGTTTACGTTGGTAGAAGACACGCATTCTCGACATTTACGGTCGAAGACGAACAGTCTATTAAAGCCTCCAAAAATAAGAACAGATTACGGGAGGTACAGTTTCACATACATGGCAACGCAAATGTGGAATTCTGTACCAATAAATACTAAGCACTCGTCAACACTTAGGTCATTCACATCAAACATACAAGATAGATGAACATCTAATAATAATAATAAAAATAATAATAATAATAATAACAATAATAATAATAATAATAATAATAATAATAATAATAATAATAATAATAATAATCATCTGTTCTTCTTCGTTTCATTGCCACATCTGCCTTCGAGACAAAGTTTTGGTCATCTGAAGAGACGAAAACGCTTTGGGATTCACAATGGTCTTAGACACGTGCCAGGCTTTCCTATGGGACAATTATAATACGATAATTAAGGGCTAGGATGAAAAAAAAAGAATGACTTACTATTACAATCGCTACTACTACTACTGCTACTGCTACTGCTACTGCTACTACTGCTACTACTGCTACTACTGCTACTACTGCTACTACTGCTGCTACTACCACCGCTGCCGGCGCCGCTGCCGCCGCCGCCAAACGCCGCCGCCGCTGTTGCTGCTGCTACTACTACCACTACTGCTACTACTACTGCTACTACTACTACTACTACTACTACTACTACTACTACTACTACTACTACTACTACCACTACTACTACTACTACCGAATCATAGAATTATGAATATTACACACATGTAATTATTACTGTACTGCAAATACTCTACCACCACAGTCGTTATGTACATTTATATAAAGTGAACTTGAACATGTATGATTTAATAAATATTCTGTTTAATGTTTTGGGGCTAATATGGCTGGAGGCAGATGCTGCCTTAGGTAGCTACAGCGTCCGGTCAAATTAGTTTCCCAAAATATTTTTAACAGCTTACCTGTTACCTTGAAGACTCGCAACTAGTATAAGTCTGCCTGTCTACCTCCCTTCATGTTTGCCTGCCTGCCTGCCTTACTGTATGCCTGCCTGCCCGCCCGCCTGCGTGTCTCAGCGAGTGCGTGCATGCGTGCGTGTAAGTGCAATTATTGTACACATGTCTATTTGTACATACCTGGCGTGTATATAATTATATATTATTGTACATAGTGTATATATGTTTTGAGGGCCTCGGGAACATCAGGCCACTGACGATGTAACCTCTTGAAATAAAGATTATTATTATTATTATTAATAGAACAGTTCTTGCATCGTATTCAAAATTGTATTAACCAACATGCTTCTTTGTAAATGTGTTAACTTGTTTACAAGCTGTAGTGTAGCTTCAAGAAACTAGAGCATCTTATGATATCAGCTCCTATGAAGTGCATGACTGAAGTAATGACAGAACATTTCAGATAAAAGCTCGTACTATGCATGAAGGCCTTATTTATGCAAACACAATTTTAACAACCATTTATACAATGTAGTTGAAGTACAATCAAAATCCGTCTCCCACATATGAATTGTGCGAGCACAAAGTAAGAAATAAGCAAGAAATAAAATTTGAAACTGCACAAAACAGGAATTCTGATTTCAACTTTTTCAAATCCGGAAATCGATAGGTCAACTGTATATACGTCAGTCCAGTTACGGTTAGTACAGCCCTGTATAGGAATCAATAGTAAATAAGGCAAATATCGAAAGCGCTGTCGCGAAGTTACGTTTAGTGCACGCGATATTTGTAATCCGTTCTAGTACAGTTTATCCTGCTGAATACGCTCGTACATGTTTATTTTTTTTATTAAACAGACTGATTTCCTCTAAATTGGTTATCAGAGGTTTTTTTTAGAAAATCCCACAAATCTTGCTGATTTTCGCGGAAATTATGGTGAAAGGGAGATAAATGCCGTTTTAAAAATACCGCCTGAGCAAATAAATTGCCGTGATTACGTCCAATACAGGTGATACATTTTGAGTTGGGAATCGATCAGCGGGTTGGTGGCAGGCTGTCAGATATTGAACAACAGCCGTTTTTGTTATTAACAGAGAACGTTTCAAGTGAATCGGTGTGTATTTTATTAAATATTGACACATGTGTGATGATCTGTGATCCATGTATGCAAAGTTATAACAGTCGTGTTAGGAACATTTTAAGGCACTGGACATTCTTAAGCGACCCTATTTCGAGAAAATAAACATGAGACAGAAAAGACCTGTAGTTCTGCCTTCTAGGTTCCCGTCTTCCGTGTACGCTTCTGTTTTCGCGGGATAGCTACAGTTCTATTGAATCGATATTCGCCAAAACCAAATGACTACATGAAAAGACTTGCTGATTTTCAATCTAAAACATCAAGATTCAGCGTTTAGGTAACATATTTACAAAGAAATATTTCCAAATGATCGCCTAACTCGAGTTCTCCCTACCTAGTCCGAATGTTAACGTAGATGGCTTAATAAGACACATTAATTTTCGTATCAAAAGATGAATCATCGAAGTGATGATGACCGGATTGGAAAATTGTTTCCCAGATGATTCTTGAGTTCTCCCAAAATGGTAGTAAACAGCCTTGACATGCCTGCACGAGCTGGGTTTCGTGTCCAGAAGATACATACATATATGGAGGGATCAGCAGTAGTACAACGTGGTTCTGTTGACCCACCTTCCGAATGTGTGCTATGCATGATACACATCACTGTCTGTAATCTCAATCAATATTCAAACTACTATTCCGTTGATTATATAGAATCTGTCGTTTCTTGTCTGAAAAATTCAAAGGGGTGTCTTTTTGGTGCAGCAGTCATAACAAGGGCGGATTTAGAGGGGTGGGGGTACAGGGTGTTAGCACACCTCCCTTCTCTTCTAAGTGTGTTCCATTTCAACCCTAAAATATGGTGTTTTTATACTACTGAGGCTGCAGGAAATGGCTTCTAAGGCCATGTAATTTTCAAAAATTACCCCCCACCCCCCTCCCGAGACAGGACCCTCCCCAAATTGTGCATCCCTCCCTCTACCAAAACCTGTATCCACCCCTGCATAATAAACACGAGTAATCAGAAATTGCAGGCTCTACCCCCGCCGAGCCAGCTATTCTAGTGGTCAATTTTCAAAAGACCCCTCACTTGGCCTGCAAATAGGCATTCAATAATCAAATATTTGGATTTTTTTGACAAAAAGGGTTAAACCCTTGAAACCTGTATTTTCCCAGAAACTTAATTTCAAGGTAATAGTCCTGGAGCATATGTAATTATGTAATTTTCTATGTAAATTGCTGGCTCAAGTCATTTTTGCTGTCTACACACAACCTGAAATCTGAAAAATTTTGGTGTCATTTTTTCTAAGATGCTTTAAAAATCTTTTGGAAAAAGTAACATTTCATAGAAAGTAACGCATGCTGCATATCAAAACGACTAGGATTATGACTAGATGTTATTACCAATAGTTGCGGATGCGGATTTTATGGTCTAAAGAAACGCGATTGGAATTTGTAGTTTTATTAGCCGATTTAGATCAAAACGAATTTGCGCTTTTCATTTATTTCATACATATTTGGAATATTTATATTAAGAATATTTCGATTTTGTTGTTTCTATTCGCTTTTAACTTCATGTTTTTAAAGCAAAATAAATTACTATTTATTTTCTATAAGATGTAAAAATAACAACTATTTGACATATACCATAGACAAAAAATGTATCACCGTCAACAGGTCTAGTTTATAAAAAAAGATTACAAAATTACATATGCCCCAGAACTATTACATGAAAATTGCAGAAGCTTAATTGGCTAGTAAATGGACCATTCCGGTTTTAGCTATGCCTCGCACATCTCTAACTAAGCTCCACTCATACCTCGCTCGTGGTGGGATCGATCGAACGATCTCTGAAAACAGTAACTATCAATTAAAAAAAAACTACACAGGTAAGATGTTGAATGTTTTGAAACTAATTTGACTGGGTGCTGTTGCTGCCTAAGGCAGCAACAGCGCCCAGTCAAATTAGTTTCAAAATATTCAACAGCATGTTTCTTAAATAGCAAAGAATTATAAAGACATAAAACGTGTCGGAGTATTTGAGATTTGATGACCGTCTATATGGAACCCTTTGTGACGTAATAATTGTGACGTCATCATACACACGCGAGCGGATCATGACGTCATACGAGGTCAGATGATGGATGGATACTCTGGAAAGGTGAATTAAGCAGAAAGGCGTTCTAAATTACGAGTCTTGCAAATTGCATACACATCAACAGACTGACATTATTTCCACAGAAAGTGGTGCACAATCTAATCATTCGAATCTAGTCCATCTGACCACTTCTCAAGAAGAAGCAGACACTGCCATAATCCTACACGCTTTGAGTGTTTCAGAGATAGGTCGTGGTGCCTAAATTTATTTAGGAACAAGAAATAAACAGACACTTGTGCCAATAACTCCAACTTATTAATGCTTAGGCGATAGGATAACTGCGGCTTTACGTGGATTTCAATGCTTCATCGGCTGCGACACAACTGGAAGGTTCGCTGGAAAAGGAAAGCATTCCTGCTGGTATGCCCTCCCCAAAGTCAATGACAGAATACCAGGAGCCTGTTGCTAGTTGGTTAAAACTGACATGTCATCTGAGCGTGGAATAGAATCACTACAGGAATTCGTCCACAAGCCATACCGATCAAGGACAGGCCTCGTCGATATTTGGGAACTGGCATGGCAAATGTTCAAGCGCATTCATCACATATTACGCGCTTATTATCAGGCTATGATATGGTGTCATGAAACTATTGCACAGCCGATTCTACCGTCACCAGAAATGTATGGATGGAAGAAAGAATATGGTCAGCCAAACCTCATCTTAGCAACACGTAAATCTGAGCCAAATGCCATACACGAACTGGTTAGCAGTGTAAGTAGCGACTATTCGGGTCATAGGCAAATTGTGGGTTGCACGGTGTGCTTGTGTGATGGATCGAATGACAATTGTGATAATACTATAAAGTTGCGCTTACAGCTCACGGGCGATAATGCCGAAGATGAAGAGAGTAGTGCTGAAAGCGACCATGCGTTTTAAATGAGGATTTTCAAATGTGTTTACTCTTGAATGAATATTGGCCATACTTTGCGCGACCAAGCACCGCGACCCAGGTTTAATAGTCAAATAGAAGTACAATATACATACAATCGCGTTTATTGCAGTACATATTCACAGAACGGGCAATGTTGTAACTAGCTTTCTAGCATCATGGGATCATTTTGATTTGCAATATGGTCCACGTCTCTTGAACTTTTACTTTTTTTCAATATGATTGACCCCAGTTCACTATTTCCTATGAAAAATCACATTAAAGTTTCTAAAAAAATTTCACCAACACTTTTATAATGTTTATGCATACGGCAGCAATAGAACGCAGTCGAATTATTTTCAAAATATTCACCAGAATGTTTGTTAAATTGTAAATCCGTCGAAGACATACAATACTTACACATGGCCGATTTTTCGATTATATAATACGGCGTAATGATTTCGACGTCAGATAACTAGTAACGTATTAGATTATGACGTCAACAAACTTGAGTGACAGAACGGATTCAAACTACATTGTATATATAAATCTGGCTTTTTTATTAGTTTCTCACATTAATAATAATAACTAATTTCTAGCTATGCCACGCACACTTCTAGCTAATCGCCATCCCCTTTATATGTGTGTTGATTGTGATTTATATGATCTCAGAAAGTTAGCTTTGAAATGTTAAATATAATGTTTATTAACCATTTCACGACGAAGCCAGCCAAAACCGGCCTCTGTAGTGGCCTTGAGGAATGCCCATTTGCAGGCCAAGAGAAGATTATTTTTGAAAATTTACCACTGGAATGACTGTCTCGATAACCGAGCCAGTCATTCCAGTGGTAAAAATTTTAAAAATAGTATTCTCTTGGCCTACAAATGGGCATTCAGTAAGTAAATAATTTTTATATATTTAACAAATTTAGTCATTAAATGGTTAAATTGTAAGCTCAGCAAAGACAAAATAATTTTTTCACCTTTGTAACGAATTTTTCGGGTTTCCTGGCGAAGCTACCTTATTTTGATTTACATGTCAACTAACGAGTGACTTAATTGCTAACTAGTGACTTAAATGATTATGACGTCATATGCTTGAGTAAAATATCGGATCTCTCCGTTACGCCGCGAAATGACTAATAATTTTAATGACATTTTCTTGCATCCACCATCACTTATATTCCCAGGATAAAAACTAAGAGAGTTAGCCACATTGAATTACAATTAAAATGAAACGATACACTAATATTCAACCACATTGCTACTAATTAAATTATAAGCGTAATTTGTCGTTCGCCTAGCAAAAGCTGTACTCATTTCAACGCGAATCCCGCGAAAACATGTAGTGGTCTTGAGGAATGTCCATTAGTTAGGCCAAGCGAAGACTATGTTTGAAATTTATCACTGGCATGACTGGCTCGATAACCGAGCCAGCCATTCGAGTGGTAACATTAAAAAAATAGTCTTCTGACCTGTAATCGGCATTCAATAACCACATTTTTTATTTTTCTGTGCCAACATAGCTATTAAAGGGTTCATATTTAATAACAATTCTCATATCCAACAGAAGGATTTAAAACGACTGCGAGAGTAACATATATAATATATGCCTGGTTTTTGTATATGAACAATTTGATATTCCCTGCCTGTCCTTTTTGCATTTTATATTTTATACAGAGTAGCTGGTCGCTTGACATTCGCTCTGTAAAGGTGTCCCTGCACAGACTGTGCAATATGGCTTCGCTAGCACCTTTTAGAGGGTTCCTAAGAACATTCGAAGGCCGATTTATAGGGAAATAGAAAGTAAGCGGAGTCTTCAAGCTATGGCTGGTAGTGCTTTGAGTTGTTTTTAACAGACAGTGGTAGAGTAACTAATAACGAACTCGTACACGCCCCCACACGCGCGAACGGACAAACGCACGCACACGCGTATCGGCACAAGAAGTAGTCAAAAGATATAGACATATATATGGCCATAATTATTAGTAACCGCTTTTCCTCCATGCGCTGCTGTACAGCCGAGATGTAATAAAGCAAACTTAATATAACGTATTTTGTATTACGGAACTCAGTCTCTAATAGAAGGATCCATTTCTAGCTATGCCCCGATCATTTCAAACTAAGCTCCGCCCATAATTATTATTATTATTATTATTAT
Organism: Chaetoderma sp. LZ-2023a; assembly: GCA_034401795.1. NCBI lineage: Eukaryota > Metazoa > Mollusca > Caudofoveata > Chaetodermatida > Chaetodermatidae > Chaetoderma > Chaetoderma sp. LZ-2023a. The sequence goes on from CM067359.1 coordinate 121,827,290, forward strand.
TATTATTATTACTATTATTATTATTATTTTATTATTATTATTATTATTATTATTATTATTATTATATGGCTCATTTATATAGCGCTTATCAAAAAATTACTCTACGCCCTTTACACTAGTTAGTTATTAAAAAATTATATGTAATTTTAAACAACCAGTCATTAAAAAACTATCTGTAAGTAAACAATCAGTCACTGGTAAAAACCGCCAATATAATTAGTGAAAGAACGCTATGGCCAAGATGTTAAAAAATAAAACTAGATTTTATATCATCAAAATGTAAGGTCAGCGTGTAAAATAGTGCTCTAGCAATATATTAAAAAAATTAACAATTATACTGAAGTCTAAAAAGATGCATTTTTAGTCATTTCTTAAAACCGTTAACATATGCCATTGTTCTGAGACCTATTCGCAAATCATTCCACCAGACGGGTGCCATTTTGCTAAATGCCCTGTCACCGAAGCTGGAGAGGCAGGTTCTTGGAACTTTAAGTTGCTATTTTTCGACTGATCGTAGGTTTCGGCTTGGTTGGTAGAGGCTTATCCTTTGTGCAATGTATTCTGGAGCCAGACACATCAGCGCTTTATAAACTAAAAGACAAACCTTATGTTGAATACGTCTACGAACTGGTATCCACTGAAGTTCTTTTAACACTGGCTAGATGTGAGAATAGCGGCTGCAACAGGTGGCAATACGAGCGGCTATATTTTGTATCCTTTGGAGACGGTCCAGTTGCTGACCCGTGACCCCAATGAGAAAAGCATTAGCGTAGTCCTATTTAGTGATCATCAATGCTTGCATAAGTGTCTTTGCAGCTGAAGATGTCAGGTATTTTCTAATTTGCCCGATGGATCTGAGACTTAGGTGTGTACACAGACACACATAGCTGATGTGCTTCTCCAGTGTAATGTGCGAGTCAAATATCACACCGAGGTTTTTTTGCGTGAGATGCTGGTATGATGGTACACTCACCAACCTTAATAAACACGCTACTCATGTTAGTTTTCATATTTGGAGTTCCAAAGACAATGGTTTCTGTTTTATCGGCATTTAGCATAAGAAAGTTTTCTTTCATCCGGAGTTGTTTATCAGCCAAACAGTTCTGAATTTGCTCGACGGTAATAGTAGCGCTATCACAAGCTTTGAACCAGGTGGAGATTTATGTATCGTCAGTATATAGATGATAGCTCAATCCATGTTGACGAACAATAGCACCATGCTGTGTCTCTGAATCTAACACTGCATCCACTATCAATGTAACTACTCAGATAACCTGTTGAATGTTTTGAAACTAATTTGAATATGGATACAAATCAAAATTCCAAAGCATTAACTTCATTTACTTGACAATGGGTCATTCCGGTTTTAGCTATGCCCCGCCCATCTCTAGCCAAGCTCCACCCACACCTCGCTCGTGTTGGGATAGATCGATCTCTGAGCACCCTGATAATCCATTTTCAAAAAACTTCACAGATAAGCTGTTGAATATTTTGAAACTAATTTGATTGGGTGCTGTTGCTGCCTAAGGCAGCAACAGCGCCCATTCAAATTAGTTTCAAACTATTCAACAGCATGTTTATTAAATAGCAAAGAAATACAAAGACATACAATTCATACAACGTGTCGGACTGTTTGAGATTTGATGACTGTCTATATGGAACCCTTTTTGACGTAATGATTGTGACGTCATCATACACGCGCTGAGCTGATTATGACGTCATACGATGTCAGATGATGGTAGACTACTCTGGAAAGGTGGATTACCAACAGAGAAACGCATTGTCAGTTATTGCGCAACTACGAGTAAAACAGATAGTGGCAGAGGTGACGCTGTAGCATACTGTGGAGAAACCAGTCATGTACAGATGGGTCTACCAAGTGCCAGAGACAGGATTTCCCGGATACTCAGTACCTCGTGGCACTGATTACAACCTGACACCTTCTGTGCATGCTATCAATCAATGATCAAAGCTGGACTTGCGACGTGCTAGCCCACTCCTCTGTCAATGTCTGATTGAGCGCCCAGAGTCTGGTGGGTTGGACTGGTCGAGCTGAAATGACTGTCTACACAACGTTACTCTCGTTTTCCAGGCAGATGTTAACAACCTTCCCTATATGTGGTCGCGCATTATCATCAATTAGAATAAATATTTGCTTTTTGCACCAGCATTGGGTCTGGGAAAGGGATAAAGGTATGGAGAATTTCGTTCCTGAGCCTCACATCAGTTAGAAAGCCATTCTCGGTGCAGTAGAGGTTTACCGTATGGCCACCATGGCGTCTGTTCGATTGATTCATCTTCTTCGGATACTGGTTCCATGCCATGAAATGACACTCTGACCGACTCCATGGGCAACAGCTAGTATTTGCTGTGTACAGTTGCGTTGCAGCAGGCCAATGCCACGAGAAAGTTCCTGATCACGTATATGATATCTGCGGGCCCTATCGCACAAAATCAGCAATCAGCAAATTCCTTCAAATGCAGTGAGAAAAGGAATTCTATTGTCTTCTGGTGGAAAACATGTGCTTCATTGAATGTCAACAGACTGCACTTTCCAGGCTCAATCTTGGCACGCGTAAGTAAAGGACTAACGGTTGAGGGTAAACTGCATTTCCTGCATTTCTGGAGGTAAACATGTATCTTCAGCTGATTATAAAGCTGTCTTATGTGTATTTACGGGTGATTGCCCGTTAAATGCGTATTTTAAAATGTACACATTGCAAATCTCAGGAATGGAAACTGCACCACAACCCCTGCCTTCGTGCAGATGACAGCATACATTGAGTGCACGCAACATGTATAGTCTTATACACTTTTGGTACGCATTTATTATGGTGTCTTTTTATAATGATAATGATATTCCTATTTTCAGCATAATCTCGCTTTATGGCATGTATTGAGTATTATCCGCGGCGATAGAGGGGTGGGGGATGGGAGGGGCGGGCTGCTACTGTTACAAGTATGGAAGAATTCAGTTTTAGCTATGCCCGCCAATCTCTAGCCCAGCTTCACCCACGTTTTGTAGGCTGATCCCTTCTCTCCCTGAATCCCAATTCCAGAAAACTCTACTGGTAAGCTGATGAATATTACTATTAAGCGTTTATGACCGACTAAATCGCGTCATTCATGACGTAATTGATTGTGACATCAGACTACATATGACGTAGTTGAACATGACGTCATATGATTGAGCGGTAAACTGGATTTCACTATTGTGGATGGGATTGTACAGGATATCTGAATACTCGAAAGATGCTACTATTAACAAATAAAAGGTAAATTTGTTCAGGAAAATCTAAATATTTGTTTGTATTGTATGTTCAGTTAAAGGCTAAGAGAAGACTATTATTGAACATGTACTGCTAGAATAACTAGCTCTGTTACCGAGCTAATTATTCCCGTTGTAAATTTCCAAAAGTAGTTAGCTCTTGGCCTGCAGATGGACATTCTTTAAGACAAGAGTCAAAGCCGGATTGGACTGGCTTGGACATGAAACGGTTAACGATAGAGCGCATGTTTACATTTCTATAAGAACCAGCTTCTTACAATGCTGGCGGCTTTCTAACGTCACGTGGCTGAAAGTCTCTGTCTTATTTCATATGGCGTAATTCTATTTTTGTATTATGGTCAAGCCGAGTAGAAGAGCGACGTTATGGGCAGCGATCTGATTGGTATGTGATATTGTACCGGCCTCCAGCTTGGTCTTTAGATACCTGGCTTTAGTTTGTTGTAGCGTCAGGTGGTTTTCCTGACAGGGATTACCCTGTATCTTCTCTGGCCTTGTCTAGTTTATCATGTGCTGCTTGTAGTTCTGTTGTCCAGTAGGGGCGATGGTTTTTCCTGAACCCTCGAGGAATCGCTTCGTTGGCAGCCTTGAGGATACTTGAATTAAATTCCTTGACCACATTGTTGATGTTTCTCCCTTCTACTGCTATATTGTGGGTAAGCTCATTGGAACGAATGCCGAACAGACTCCAATTTGCCTTTTTGTAGTGCCACCTTGGATGTTGAGGTGAATTTGTCGAAATACTTCCAGAAAGAGAGAGGAGGACTGGGCGGTGGTCGCTTCCTCCTAACTGCGATTCGACCACTCTACTGAGGTTTCTGTGAATGTTTTCTGTACAAAATGTCAAGTCCGGCGTTGTTGTCGAGGGCCACCGGCGTGAGTAGAAGGTAGGCTGATCTGTGGGATCGTTGACAAGTAAAAGGTACTTTTCATCTCGCCATGCTTCAATGTCTTCTCCTCGTTTATCAAGTGCTCTGTATCCCCAGCTCTGTGACTGGCTATTAAAGTCTCCCCCAATGAGGAAGTGGCAGTCAGGGACCTGGATTGTGTCAAGTGAGAGATTCTTGTCATTAGGGCAGTAATAATTGACAATGTCAATCACAGAGTTGCTGGTTGTTACCTTGATCTTGATATATTCTGCCTCTTCCATAAAGGTTTTGATCTGGCTGACGTTCACGCTGTTTCGGATCAAGGTGATCACCCCGCCTTTCTTTCTTCCTCTTCGATCACACCGGAAAATCTGGTAACCTCTGATCTTAAATGGTTTTCCTTCTTGCAGGTGTGTCTCTTGGATGCAGCAGATATGAATGATATTTTCGTACAGGAACTGTTCGAGCTCTGATTTCTTGTTGGTAACCCCTTCTGCATTCCAGTGCATGATGTTGATACTGGGGTTCTCTCTGGGTTTGGTCTTCTCTTTCGGTTGGCCAGTAGCTCTCCATCCTCGTCCCCTGGCTCCACCATTTCGGTTGATTCGATCTCCAAGTGTCATTTCATTAGCGTTGTGCATAATGCTCTGGTTAGCCCCTCCAAATGTCTGGATTGACACCCAGTGGGTTACACCCCTGCGCCACGTTGAGGCCGAGCATATAGTCTTAAACATGGGATTTCCTGGTAATCATGGAGAACCTTGCTCTTCTTGACCATATATTCACTGGGAAATCTTTCCATGGCAGCTTTGCTTTCGCCAAGATAAATAAAATGTTGTCCACACTTCAGGTAATGGCACATCACTTCTGTCAATAATCTTTCGTATTGGTTTCGTTTTAGGATGCGCTCGCTTGTTATGTGTTGGTTATCTACCTTACAGTCAAAGCAACTTCCACCCTACCTATGGATTTATTAAAATATCTAGACACATATGAATAGAATATATCTCCGCCATCTCTAATCGTTCTATAGGTTGTAGATTCCCCAAGGTATTGGAATAATGCCTGCCCATCAATGGTTCACACGTGATTGTCCATCGAAATGTGGTTGTGGGTCAGGTGGGTCAATGTCCTTAGATATGATATTGATCAAGTCTGACTTTAATATGTATATATATATAAGCTTTCTGTCTGCTTTAATAACGGTTGCTTCATTCTGCATTGTTCTGAAATTTCTCTTATATGGTGATGGAAATGCCTTTGAACTGCTTTTCTTTAGTGTGTTAAAGAATGGAATACTGCCTGTCACGAATCTTTCCTCGGCATTTTCCTTGTGCCTCATATGTTGTAGCAACATAAACCTTTTGTTGTTGAAATGTTATCAGTCTTCAAAGCTTTGCACTCCACAGTATCTCTGCCATCCTCTATTAATCTAAGCAGATCCTAGAATACACAAGTTCTTGGAACCACTGTAATATTGAATACATCGAATCATTTAAATTGTTGAACTAGACACCTATCCACTTCTTCGTTATTCTTTAGTCGTGTCGGCATTGCATCCTCATGAGTTGATATAGCCTGATCATCATTTTTGATCGCTAACAGAGCTTTGGTCTGCTGACTGACATCGGATCTCTTGTCCCAAGTTATACAGAATTTTTATCTTGCTGGATCATGTCTGATTTTTTCGATGATATCGCTAGAGAACTTGCATGTATGATTAACCCATCCAGTTGCTTGATCAAATGGGGTTTAGTTGAAACAACTATTGCTGCGCTTATCCACACATTTTCCATTTTCAAACTTATATATCTCTGTAGATGGTAACCGTAATGCCTGCTAAATACACACATCCCCATAATGTATACAGTTAGCCATTGAAGCATTGCAGTGGAAGCAACGATGAGGAGGTGCACGTTTCTCTCTCTACTGGCTCTAATAAAATTAAGAAGTGCTACCATATCCATATATATATTCTGCCTAGAACATAGCTATCATATCCATGTATATATATTCTGCCTAGAAATATATAAATATATATATATATATATATATATATATATATATATATATATATATATATATATATATATATATATATATATATATATATATATATATATATATATATTTCTAGGCAGAATATACTGTCAGAAAATTTGTTTGTTCAGCATACTTATTCTTAAACCCCCTTTCTATGGCATTGGCCAGCTGGGACAAATCGTCCTCAAGTTAATTACAAGTTTCCCTGTCTCTGAAATCAGCTATAGGTTTCCCCAATTTCTATTTCAAGTTGGATGCGCGGATTCCTGATGCTAAGCTACTCCACAATTATGTAAGATAATACTCTAAATAATGCTTCATAAGCTAATACGTGTGCTCGAACAGCCCTATGGTAAGCTTTGCCTTTCATCATCGCTTCTTAACTGTTTTACGCAAAAAGTTCTTCCTCAACCAATTCATCATGTAGGCCATAAGATTTCATATGTTGATCGGAGAGCATTGGACAGAATGTGAAGATGGCCTAGAAGTAGAATAACATCTTTGTATTTCTCTGAAGATGCTCATGTCAGTTCTTTATCCCTGCTGTAGAGTCGCTAAGCTACCACAATTACTGTTTGGCTGACCGAGATTTTGAGATATGGCCTGGAATATGTTCATAACTGTTGCTATCTTGTCCTTCGTATCAGCTGGTGATTCTAGGGTTGGCATCCTTCCTGCTATTGTTACAGATACATCATCCATACTAGCGGCCTCATTAAATGCCCTCCATCAATGAACTTGTTGGTTGGCCTGATCCAGCAGGTGTGCTAGAAGCTATGCTTGGTTTACGAACCCATCATTTACCCCTTTTGGACTCACAGTGAACAATCTTTCAATGGCAATATCTGCAACATTCGGAAATACGGGAGATGGCCACATACCTGATGATAAAACAGCATTGTACAGTTCATGTATATGCTGCTTGAGTGCTTTGTCCCTACCAATGTTGGGGTTGCCGTCATCTGTAGCCTCTGTAGAAGGACAATGCAGCCCCTAACCCATCTGAGTGACGGGTCTCTTTCCATGGCATATGTATTGATGCCAATGCTGATGAGTGCCCATTACATACGTTCCTGGCGGTGACAAGCTGTGAGTAGAACACCTGCTGGACGACGACATGGCATGTTGTTGGCGGCCAAACGGCGTCGGACCGTGTCTTCACCAATGAGTCGCTGGTGGGTGCCAATGGTCTGAAGAGCTGTTTCTGTTGCTCTAGCGAATCGGTCATGGAGGTGTTGATGCAGTTTGTAGCGATCCTGTCGTGGCGTTGTTAGCCTGGGCAACCACTGCGTGGATGATCGTTGGTGCTGTTAGTGACATTGCATCGCTGCTCCAGACGTTGCTTAGTGCGTACAGTGTAATTAAAGGCTTTTTCAATGACTTGAGGGCATTGCCTGGCGTTCAGACGCCCAGTGGCTTGTTCACGTTGTTTAGCACATGGCCCTGGCATGGCTGCTGTATCTAAATACAACTTGCAGCCTTTGGAGTATGGGTGTCTTTTATACCCAGAGCTACCATTAGGTGCACGTGCATTTCAATTTTTCCGTGATTGTTTGCATCCGCATCCCAATGACACGCACGAGACAGTGCTTTTTAACATATTTCAAGAAGTAATAATCCGGAAATTTGCGCACTTTAACTCTGGCCATTGTGTGATCGCCACAATAGAAAGAACTCGCAAAAATATATCCACAGACGATGGCGAGTATGCCTGCAACGAATTGGCTTCCTCCGATGTGTCTAGTCAAAATTGTGCACATTTAAAAAAAAGCTATAATAGCATTTGATATCCTCCATTGATACAACCTTTCTTTTCCGGTTCAGTATATTTCAATGGGTAGAACTGAGAGACAGCGTATTACCGTATGGCGGAAAGCAGAGGATTCCGCTAAAGTTGTGAAGATTCGTAGGTCTGTGTTGTTCACGGTCACATGGTCATCTATGGGCAAAATGGCAGCGCTACTTAGCTCTTTCAGTGAAACGGCGAATACAAGAACTAGAGGAAGATAACGTGTATGGCAAATTAGGCCTCTCGCTGTTGGGATCGTCTGTTGTCTTAGTCGCGGCTTCAGAAAAGTATACCGGGTCAATCCTTCATGATTCTTTACACGAAATTTCGTGACAAACACAGAATTCCATGAACACCACCCCATCAGAGCTAATTCAGGTTTACGATAGCGACAATAGGTACAGTGAGCAGTTCAGTCTTCCCCGTTGACTGGCGGAGATAGTGACAGTCACCATTTTTACTTTACTACTTTTTTACCACTTTACTATGTCGGCAGTCGATGATTGTGACTGCGCCATTTTACGCTCCCCCATTGACAGTCGACGATGGCGATGAAAGTGACTGTTGGCATTTCAGTATTCCCTGCCGGCCAGCGACAGTCGACGATAGTGCCAATGATAACTATCGACGTGGTACTCTACCCTGTCCACAGTCGTCGATTCAGTCTACCCTATAGACCAGCGACGATGGCGATAATGGCGACTGTTGGCATTTTATTCTTCCATGTCGAGAGTTCATGACAGCGGCAATAGCGGCGACGATAGCGGTGATGATAGCGCCAATGGTAACTGTTGAGATTTCACTCTACCCTGTCAACATCTGACAATGGCGATGATGGCAACGAAAACGACTGCTAGTATTTCAGTTGACCCTGTCACCAGTCTACGATGGCGATGATAGTGCCAATGATAACTGTCGTCATTTCACTCTACCCCGTTGATAGCCAAGAATGGCGAAGATAGCGCCAATGATAACTGTCAACATTTCACTTTACCTGGTCGATAGTCGACAATGACGATGAAGGCAGCACTCTACCCAGCCAATAGTTGACAATGGCGAAGATAGCGCCAATGTTAACTGTCGACATTTCACTCCACCATGTCGACAATGGCGACAATAGCGAATTTTGGCATTTCCGCCTTCCCCGTTGGCAGTCAATGATGGTGACGAAAGCGACAGTTAACATTTTACTACCCTGTTGACGATGGACACGATAGCGATTGTCGGCATATCAGTCTCCCTTGTCGACAGTTGATGATGGCGACGACAAGAGCGCAACTGATAACTGTCGCCATTTTACTCTACCGTGTCCACAGTCGACGAATCAATCTACCCTGACAACAGGCGACGATTGCGAGAGTCAGAATTTCAGTCTCCCCTGTCGGCAGTCGACGATGGCGACAGTCGCCATTTTACTCTACACTGTCGACAGTCGAGAGTCGACGATGGTGATGATAGCGACATTTAGGTATCCTCTATTGACAGGCGACAAAGGCAGCAATAGCTCAACACGGATTACTGGATTTTAACATATTAATGTATGTTTACAGCGTTTTCCATATGCCTAATTGTTCATAAATGACTACTGAATTGCACCTTTTCTGCGAGGTCTGTGCCATACAAAAGAAGCTACATTAAGCTATAATTACCGCTCAAATACTAATGGTACACATACTAATGGTCCAGGTGAGGGATAAGGCTCTATATCAATATAGTAGTGCCTCCTAATATAGTATAACATGTGTAATATAACAAGGTGAGCAGTTTTTAAACCTGTAATTAAAAAACTGGCCAAAACCAGCACTTGTATTGATCTTGAGATATTTGCAAATCAAGAGAAGACAGTTTTTGAAATGAGTACCACTGTAATGCCTGGCTTCATAATCCAGCCAGCCATTTCCGTTGTAAATTTTAAAAATACCTTCCCTTGATCTGCAAACTTTAAATGTACATTTTGTGTGAAAAATTGAAATTTTCTTAATGAAATTTGATCATTAAAGGGGAAATGGTCATGTTTGCCAAAAAAACTGTTTCTGTAGTGATATGTCTTTAAAGATGTCAAAGCAAAATGAAACGCCATCATGCACTAATGTCGCCATCGCCACTATTGTCGTCTGTCAACAGTGTAGAGTGAAAAGCCGACCGTTAGCATTGGCGCTATCACTGACTGTTGACAGGGTAAAGTGAAATGGTGAAAGCATTGGCGCTATCATCGTCATCCTCGGCCGAGAAGACTGAAATCCCGACAATCGCTATTATCACCATCGTCGCCATTGTCGACTATCGACACGGTAGAATGAAATGTCGAAGTATGAAATGACGACAGCATTGGCGCTATTGCCGCCATCGCCGAGTGTCGACATGAAAGCCGACAGTCGTTATCATCGCCATCGTTGACAGGGTATAGTGCAATGCAGACAGTCACTGTTGTTGTTATCGTCGCCATCATCGACTGTTGCCAGGGTAGTATGAAAGGTGACAGTTAGCATTGACGCTATTGTCACCATCGGTGACTGTCGACAGGGTAGGGTGAAATGGTGGCATTTTATCAGTGATCATAAAATCAAAACACGGATTTGCAATGAATATTTGCAAGTAATATCTAATTGACTGAGCGAAAATAGCGTGGTTAGGCGGTTTGAAAAGGGGCATTGCAATCTCGTATTAAGCTATTTCTGTATGGCTAATTGTTCACATATGACTATTAGATTTCACCTTTTTCTGTAAGGTGCGTGCCATGCGAAAAGCTACATTAAGCTATAGTTACAGCTTTTTCCGTATGGCTACCTGTTCATAAATGACTATTGGATGGCAACATTTTCTGCAAGGTGCATGCCATACGAATAAAGCTACATTAAGCTATGAGTACAGCCCTTATGGTATGGCTAATTGTTCACAAATGACTACAGGATCGCAACCTTTTCTGCAAGGCGCTTGCCAGACGAAAATGTCTACATTTAGCTAAGATTACAGCTCAAATGCTAATGGTGTGAAATGCTAATGGTGCAAATGCTAATGGTCCAGGTGTGGGCCAAGGCCTATATCAATATAGTTTTCTCTACTGACATAGTATAACACATGCAATATAACAAAGTGAGTATTTCTAACCATATAAATGTCAAAACAACCCAACTCCAGTATTTGTATTCATCTTAAGAAATTTGCAAATCAAGAAGACAGTTTTTGAAAGTTGAACCACTGTAATGCCTGACTCCATAATCAAGCCAGCCATGTCAGTTGCAAAATTTTAAAATTACCTTTTCTTGATCTGCAAAGCGTAAATGTACATTTTGTATGAGAAAATTGAAATTTTCTTAATGAAATTTGATCATTAAAGGGGAAGTGGTCATGTAGTGACGTCTCGAAAGATGTCAGAGAAGGCAGTCGCGTTTGTTGCCATCGTCACCATTGTCGACCGCTGACACGGAGACAGTTAGCCTTGGTGAAATCGTCCCATCGCCGACTGTCGACAGGGAAGACTGTAATGTTGACTGTCCCTATTGTCGCCATCGTCACCATTGTCGACTGCCGACAGCGTAGAGTGAAATGCCAACATAAGCGTTGGCGCTATTGTCGTCATCATTGACTGAAATGCCGACAGTCCCCAGTTTCGCCATCATCGCCATTGTCGCCACTTGACAGGGAAGACAGAACTGTCGACAGTCGCTATTGATACAGTAAATAAGTTAAACTGTTTCCAAAAACCCAGCAACATTCAATTATGAACAGGATGTAAGAAATGGTATGTTGAGTACGTTAAACACAACTGGATTGGAAGAAACTACTGTCTTGTCTTCCAATCCAATTATGTTCAAAATATTCATGTTGTATTTTGCTTTCGATCCATCTTAAGGAATTTCTGAGCTGTACTGTATCCTGATCATCTCTTTAAATGATCACTTATTAACGTTTTAACCCTTGAGATTTCAGTGTCTAAATGAAATCTCTTAAATAAATTGAAACAACTCGTAATCAAATTACGGAGCTTTATGGAGCTGAATTATACTATTATTAATCACCATTATCTATGACTGAAAATAGCGCTGTAAGGTGGATTTTATTTTCAAGATTGTAACATATAGGCAATATCGTTTTTCTGACATACTGAACGAGTTTTTTAATTCGAATATAACGTTTGCGTAGAGCACATTTTGCCGCCCCCCCCCCCCCCTGCAAGTGGATGAAGCCTACATTTACTCTACGGAAACAACCCAGTTGAATACAGCCATTTTATCCTGTTGTTAAAGAAAGTTATCCAGGCTTTATTGACTAAGTGTTGCCACATTTCTCCAGCCTATGCAGTTTGCCATGATCTGCATTTCAATCAATCAGAGAAAACATTGGCTGTCTGCCTCGGTATGTACGCCTAATCATCGAGGCGCCATCTATTATAGTTCGCAATGTGGTGTTGTAAAAGGAATCATACATGTCAGCTGTCGAATATTTTTTAACTACTTTGACTAGAAGCTGTTGCTGCCTTAGGCAATAACAACTTCCACTCAAATTACTTTCAAAATATTCGACATAACAATAATTACATAATACAGAATGCGTTGTATTGGTACTTATATTACGTCACACCTTATCGCTTGATGAGACAAAATGACGACGATCACAGTTTAACATTAACACATTGCTAACCCATTTTCTGTCAGCTTAACTGTTTAAGCGTCAACTTGCTCAAACCATGTCTCTACAGAGTTCTTGAGTAATGCCCATTTGTAGGCTATTGGACACTACTTTTTTAGAATTTACCACTGTAATGACTGGCTCGGATACCGAGCCAGTCATTCCAGTGGTCAATTAAAAAACATGTCTTCTCTTGACCTGCAAATGGATACTGACTAAGCAAACATGTAGATTTTCTAGACCATTAACCATTTACTTGCCAAGTCTGACAAAACGACATGCGCAGGTCTTGAGAAAGTCCATTTGGTGGCAAATAGATAGCGGTATTTTTGTAAATTTCACATGTAAATTAAACTTTAGTCTTTTTATTGAAACGTCTCTAATAGTAAATGGTTAACTGATATACGTATAAGCATACAGAGCTCTTTGAGGCGCTGTCGACACAACATGGGTGAAAAGCAAATCATTGCCATAGAGAGAAATTAATGTACCAAGGAAACCAATGATATGAAATCGATATACTATAATCTATCAGATCTAGCATTTGCATCATTTGAGCTTCACTGAGGCGAAATACCCATTTTCAAGGGATACGTGCTGATGGAGTTGATACGCTGGTAAAGGTATCCCAGTATGTCGATGATACAACAGATTTTGCTGGATCAAATAACGATTTCAAGATTTTGAAAACATTATTGACAGAATTTCAACACGCACCAGGGCTTAAAATTAATAAAGAGAAATCAAAAGGACTATTTCTGAACAGATGCAATAATGGACATTGACTGGTCAAGTGATGTAATCAAAATTTTAGCCATCTATTTTCGTAGGAAATCAGGCATAACGATAAATTGGGAAGAACGGTTGTCCAAGTGAAAGAACATATTGGGCAATTAGCAAAGACAACGCCTTTCTATTTTTGGCAGAGCCTTTGTTCTAAATAATCTAGCTTAATCTGTGGTACACGCTTCCGTCACACAGATGCCTCAAATTGTAGAGAATGAGAATAAAGAAAAACCCTCTCCTTTAAGACAAACCCCATTTAGTATCACAACCAGTTTCAAATAATGTAAAGTATGAAGGTGGGCTTGATTTGGTTAACATTCCAGTCAAACATGCTTTTTTTAAATTGAAGTTTTTTAATCAGCTAATTCAACCCTGCGCACCATGGGCTTGCCTTTCTCGACCGCTTATAAAGAGATACATAGAGCCCTTTTCTATTGACTGACTGTTCATGTCAAATACAGCTCCACCAAATTACAATAAAATTCCTACTGTTTATAAAGAGGAATGTGGAGCCTTACACCACATCTACATGAGGAATACCTCCATCGGAATGCTTTAAAGCAACAACTCTGGGGAAATGATAATATTATTTTTAATAATTCTGTTTTATATTTACACTCTCTAGCCAAACAGGGCATTCGGTTTCTAAGTGATTTGTTAAATCAGACTTCCAGAAAATGGATCTCTTCTATGAATGAACTTTCACAAAAAACATCCTGGTCCTGAATGATGAACATGATGCACGTTATTTAACATGGCATCTGTTGCACCGACGTTTGTGAGTCGGACACTTGACACACAAATGCGCCATTACAGTGTCTGACAGATGTTGCATATGCCACATTGAGGAAGAGACAATATAATATTTAGTCACTCAGTGTTCTGTACCTACTGTTTTTTGGGAATTCACTAAAAGGTTTCTTGCGCAATTTAGCATCACATTAACACCGGGTAATTTATCGAAGGAAGCAATTTTATTTAGAGATTTATCTACTCTGAAATGCAAGATCGAACTAGAATGACCAGTTGATGGCATGCCATCGCAAATTCCCACGCATTCACCACTTCGAGCTTTACCCTCACTTTGACCCAAAACACAATACATTCCTTGAAATGTAGTTTCAATGGGTAATGGGTTTCAAAATGAAAAGCAATGATCCCCATGTCAAGTTTCAAGTTTCTATCTGAGATGGTGTGTGCGTAGTTCAAGGACAATAGGCTGATGCCCAATTTTCCCATTTGACCCGTGGCACTGCCCTCAGATTGACTCGAGAGCAGAATAATTTGTTGTGCTGTAGTCTACTAACTACAAGCTTCAGAATGATATGTAGCATGACCACATTTGATCAAATTTATTTTGTGCCCACCATTTCCCCCACCCGTGCCCCTGGGGTTGATATCAAAATTCCAATGTGTCATGAACATCCTTGCCCATAGGTGTAATTATCCCCAATGTTTCAAATTTCTATCTGAAATGGTGTGCGCAGAGTTGCGTTACAATGTATTGGTGCCCAATTTTAACCCTGTGACCCCCGCCCTTGCACTCGGTTTGACCCAAGATCAAAATAATTCCTAATAATAATGTACTGTAGTCTACTACTCACTGGCCTCAAAATGATATCTGACATGACCACCTTTGGATAAATTTAATTTTTTACCCACAGTCCACGCCCCCTAGGTCCCACCGCTGGGGTTCATAACACAATTTCAAAAGTGACATGCACATTCATGGCCATTTGTGTAATCATACACAAAATTTCAAGTTTCTATGTGAAATGGTCTAGGAGGAGTTACGTTACAATCGATAGGTGCCCACTTTTGACCGCGCCGCCCTACCCTCAGTTTGACCCAAGATCAAACTAATTCCTTGTACTCAGCTACTCATCATTGGCTTGAGAATGATATGCGAAATAACAACTTTTGGACAAATTGTATTTTTACCCCACATTTCCCACCCCATGGCAGTACCCCTGGGGTCATGCCAAAATTCCAAAAGTGTCATGCACATCGGTGTCCATATGTACAGTCATCCCCAAGGTTTCAAGTTTCTATCTGAAATGGTCTAGGATGAGTTGCATTACAATCGATTATTTCTGGCCAATTTTGACATTTTGACGCCCTGGGCCCATAATCTAAATTTACACAGCCCTATTGTGTTATAATCGTTTAGCTTTGTTAGGTATTCTTCTCTGTCCATGTAGATTAAACTATTCTGTATGTTACACATCTCACTGGTGTATTTAACCAATGTCTGGTACACTAACAATGCTCAATAGTGACTGCGTAAGCGATTTCTTCAAGGAAGCAAAATTTCAAGTTTGAGAAGAATTTGACTAAAAGGTGTTGTTGCCTAAAATAGCAACGGTTTTTACTAATTTTGTAAAACAATTTAATCATTTGGTTGCTTTAAAAACAAGAAGTAGGTAAACATATTCAAACATCCTTATCGCACAGCATGATATTGGTGTAGTGCGTACAAATAGTTTAATGTCCGCCTAAGATATCTGCAGATAATCGACGCTTGAGTAAGTTTGCGGATTACGATATACGATATGTTACTATTGTGTCCATCATAGAATACGGGGTTCTGGTCTATTTCCTTATTGCGCATATGTATTTAGATTCATAGCTAACTCATAGCAAGATATATATTCATATTCCAGTCTCAAAGAAGTGGATAGAGCCTCTATTAAAACATCTCTTCAAATATAGAAGGTAGGTTTCAATAAGCTCATGATTGAGTTCAAGTTTCCAAAACAAATACAGAAAGATGTTAGTTAGTAAGAAATATTCTGTTGAATATTTTGAACACGATTGGCTAGGAAGACATTGTTTACTTCGTCAGCAATATCTTCCAATCCAATTACGTTCAGCATATTCAACAGTGTGCTTTATTTTGTTTTGAGAATACATTAAGTTGTTTTTCAGCTGCACTGTAGAAAAGTTCCTGGTTAAAAGCTCCGTAACGTAAGATTTAACCATTAATCCCATATACGGTGTGTCAAAAATGGGCGGGTTCTGATGGGTGTTTTGTACAAACACGCCCTCTAGAACCCGCCCCTTTTTGTCACTCCATTTATCGGCAATTAACACCGCGCCCGAAAAATCACGTGACATTTATGTTCTAATTATTGATTTTTTTGATTTTAAAAATAGGCAATGTGGTCTTATACTATTTCTTTCTAAGATATAAAATACACTCTAAAAATACAAATTTTCGCAGTTTCCTCTTCGTCTTCTTCCGAATCCTCTAAATCGATGGATGCACCAGTAAAATATGTCTTGCTATACTTACACATTGCCACTATCAATAGGAGAAGATCTATTACTACTAGTACTAGTTCTAAAAATACTATATGTATAATGATAACATCCATTCCTAACATGTGCGTCGTGCAAGACTCAAATATTGGAGATCACAGATGAGAACTAGTCTTGGTGGTACAGTTGTCATGTGAAGATCAAACCCAATCTGAATGGTTAACTAACACTATAAATTGCTATAACAATCTGAGAAAGCTAAAACTACAAATCTTCAGTGAAATAAACAAGAAGCATGTTAGCAAGGCAGGCGCCAAAGAAGTTGTCATCAACCCAACTTGTATCAACTTAACCATTTAATGGTAAAACTGGCCAAAGCAGTCTCTTTAGTGATGGTGAGGAATATCCATTTGCAGGCCAAGAGAAGACTATTTTTTTTAATTTACCACTATAATGACTGGCTCCGTGCCAGTCATTCCAGTGATAAATTTTCAAAAATAGACTCCTTTTGGCCCACAAATGGATACTGAGCATGCACAAATTTGAATCTTCTTGACCATATAATGTTCAAACTGCCTTCATGTACAGGACAACTGAAAGACCTTTTTGTAAATTCCATTGGAAAACTTTAAAAAATTGTCTTCTCTTGGCTTGCAAATGGATTGCATTCAATGAGCAAGACTTTCTTCCTTTTTCTACAAATCCTGACAGTTAAATGGTTAATTAATAGACCTATAAAATTGGTATATTGAGCACTTTGAGGTGCTGGTGACACAAGAGGGGTTACAGCCGATCGGTAATTAATTGTGCATATGATCATTGTTGCCCACAGCAGACAGCTACACATGAGTGACGTTCTAGCACACCAATTACAGCTTCTGTCACGGGCACTCTCAAATTACAATGAGTCGCTATATAATACCAACAAGGAAGTACAGGCCAGCACACTGCAGAAGATTGTATCACCAACAGAAAACATTCCAGACCAATCAACATGCATCATTGACGGAATGAACTTGGTCCAGAAAATGAATTCTAACAAGATGATATTTGCATATCTGGCAGAAAATGTTTTTGTCTCTGGACTTGCTTGAGGGTACACGTAGTCAGCGGATTGATGTTGTATTTAATGTATATATGGAAACAACCATGAAAGACACTAAAACATGCAATCATTAGTCAAGCTCTGGTTTTCAGCTTAAAAGCATTGCACCAGGCCGCACCATCCGGCAATAGAGGAAATATCTCTGTAGCTTTCTCACCAAGGCTATTCCCATCAGATTCCTGGTCGCGGAATGGAAGTCGTCCAACATAAACGGGCGAACTCCAAGACAAACTGCTATAATTGACCTCTGAATTGTTTGTTACAATATCACCCAAGATCACTTGAATGAGATCAAAGAGCGAAGATGTTCTTTGTTTCGAGATATATCCTGCGCTGTGCACAAGAAGTGTGGGACCCAACACCGGAAGAGGTTGACAAACTTACTAAATAATTGGTTGCCAGTAGATGTAGATTTCTGGTTGGTATACACCGATTTACGGTTTGTGATAGTGTTAGTGCTTTAGCTCAATGCCTTAAAACAAATGAAAGAAGACCAAGACTTTCAGAATTCATTCAGCCAACTCGGGGACTCTTCGGAGGTGTGACATAACCTGTTGCAAAGTTGCAACAATTCACATGCCGCATGTTGTATCTTCCACAAATACTTGTATGGCTAACCAACTTCGTTATCAACTCTTCTGTGACAAACGAGGAGAGATGAGATGTAATCTATTCCAACCACATGAAGACAGCTCCGTCATACATGCAGGTTTCGATCTGAAAGCACTGCATTAATGCTAACTACGTGTACTTAGTCCAAATAGATGCGGATGGAGCACTGACAATGAGAAGAAACGAACCATTGAGGGGATACGTGCAGTGTCGGCTTAAACTGGTGCGAGTTCCTATGTTGGAGGCACTAAGGGGTCGATTTTTACATCTACAGTATATGATCTGAGATGCAATCTGATGTCTATGTGGCATAATTTTATTGATTATTAATTGGTCAAGATTTTTCAAGAGAATTATAATTTTTGTAAATTTACTAGTGAAATTTAAGAAAATAGCATTCTGTCGTCCTGCAAATGGACATTTCTCAACACCACTGTAGAATTCTTTTGACCATGAAAGTGGTATTAAATTAACCATAATATGCACGGCTTTGCATAGCCAATTCCCATTTGCAGGCCAAGAGAAGAATATTTTTGAAAATTTACGACTGGAATGACTGGCTCGGTTACCGAGCCTGTCATTCCAGTCATAATATTTCAAAAATACTCTTTTTTATATTTTTTGTTTTAAAACCCGAGCCACATCCCCACCCTTAAGTGCGAGGCCCTAGGCTGTTGACTAAGTAGTCGAGTGTGTAATCCGGTCCTGGATATGTGATCCACCCGCGTCTGATATCCTGTAAATGTCAATGGTTTTGCAAACTACCAGATTGTGAGGGTCTTGAAAATGGATTGAAGGGTACGAATATGTGTAACCAACAAGAATGTATGAATCAAAAGATGGATGAGGACATTCCAATTGAGCTGTAAGACTCTGATGACGACGATTTTGCCAATGCTAGTTAGAATTCACCTTTCCAGAGTACCCACCCATCACATGACGTCATAATGAACTGTACGATGTGTACAATGATATCATAATGAATGACGTCATGAATGACGTCGATAAGTACGTCACGAACGCATATTTGAAGACGGTATATGCGTTGTTGTACAAATCGTTTGCTTTTACTATTTAATAAATATTCTGTTGAATATTTTGAAACTAATTTGACTGGGCGCAGTAGGCAGCAACAGCACCCAGTCAAATTAGTTTCAAAATATTCAACAGCTTCCCTGTATAGTTTTCAGGAAATTGATAGCTAGGGCATTTGGGAATCGATCGGTCCCAACACGGCGATGTGTGGGTGGAGCTTAGCTAGTGATGGGCGGGGCATAGCTAAAATGGAAAGGTCCATTGGGTTTAAAGGTCAACAATTCAACCTCTAGATAATTAAACGTAGTTATTCTTATACTTAAAGCACGCGTGCAACCACCTTTTGGAGCCATCTATCAGACATTCCATTTCGACTGATGTACAAATCATTGAATATGCCGGACCATTCAATGGCTATGCAAATAATCTGGCCTTTAATTCAAATCATACCAGCGTTTTATATCTCTTACTGATTATGTTAAAAGACAGATTCCTCATTTACACATATTTAGAACAATTTACTCAAACTGTGACATCGTCGCGATATTACAAAGTTAGTCAACTGTTGTGCTTATTGTCTATGGATTATCTGCGTGATATTATTCATTTAATATAGATCGCCATGATGAAATAAATATGAAGAAGATGTATATATGCTAAAATCAAGCAGGACATTGACATCGTTTAAGCTATTTTACCCATTCTCTGTCAATGGCATTTGACATAAGGTGAAATTCAAACAGTAGAGGTTTATCTGTCTACAATTTCTACCGATTATGTATGTGACACGTAGGCAAATCTCTACCACGGATTTCTCTGTGATTAATGAAAAAATTAAAAAACACTTTGATCGCAATATTTCAAAATTTCAGAAAATTGTGGAAAAATGGCATATTTTCGACTCTATATAGTATGACCATTACGGTCGCTCCGACCGACTCAAGTTCAGCTTTGAGCATGCACATTGTTTGCCGGAAGTTGAGCTACATGCGATTTCAGTAGTCACGTGTAAATTATTTAAATTACTAAACCCTGCAAGACGACCTTACGGTAGCCGTGATATGTTTATAATTCTCTTAGACTTGCTTAGGAGCCGGAAAGTGATCGCATCGTAGCGAAAAATCGTAATGTGTAACTCCGGGTTTATTTGTATGAATGTGCACATGTCTTTGGATCGTATACCGCATTGTACAGTAATCTCAGTAATCTGACCGTAAAACCCAGCCTTACATGAAGAGAAACATGACCCTATAATACATACATTCCGACACAATTCGCCGGTCTCGTCGTCAGAACTGTCATAGGCTAGATAGAATATATATATATATATATAGGCCTATTGATAATTTGCTTAGAATTTAACACTTTGAACACGTATGACCGAATTAAAAAAAGGATATACAATTTAATAAATATTCAGTTGAATATTTTGAAACTACTATGTCTGGGAGCTTATGATAGTAACACGTTGCTGTGACATTGGAGTCAAAATATTCAAGAGCTTGCCTGTATAATTATTTTGAATTTCAGATTCTGTGGATTAATGTTTCAAATGGTTATTGTGTTTGCGTGTGTTTATATGTGGCTGCGTGCATGAGAGAGAGAGAGAGAGAGAGAGAGAGAGAGAGAGAGAGAGAGAGGGAGAGAGAGAGAGAGAGAGACGCCTAAGACCATCAAGAACAGAAAACATACATAAGTAGGTATATATTCATAACGTTGCATAAAATAGCCCAGAATTTGGAACACACTCCCCTCATGTTATCGAACCCATTCTATATACAGTCCAGTCGATCTAGCGGTTAATCCACCATTAATTGAAACAGTAATGAGATAACACTTTTATTTTGTGTATTTAGGTCTCAGAAATGATGGATAAAATATCTAATAAAACCTTTTGAGTAGAACATTCAAAATGGTTGCTAAGATGGCCGCCAAATCCGGTGTAATATGGCAAAAATCTCGAAAGCGGTTTATTTTAGACCACATAAATGTCTTACGAGTAGATAGAAACATGCCTCCAATCTACTGAAAAGTTATATATTCTGCACCCCATGACTATTCTATGACGTCAGAACTCAACAGTTGACACTGAAATTAGATGTTTGCAAACCATTTCTATATTTACTTGCAATGTTTCGTTCTTATTATCATCCGACTCATTATTTGACATACATCTTACTGGAGTAAACACAGGTGACATCTATTCCACCTTGAACCTAAGAAAGACGCAGCTCTCAAATGTTTCAGTGTCAGTTCAATCATGCACATACAACGGAAGAAGGTCTACATTAGTATTCTTTGTCACGCGCTTTCCTCGGGTGCATTTGGAATAGGCAAAACTGTTAGACTGAGGCTCGTCCATGAGAAGTTATTCTTTGTCCAGGCCAAACTCTTCGGAAGTGCGTAAACATCTAAGGATGAGGTCATAGCAATTGGTTAGAAGGCCACGGCTATCTTGTAAAAAGAAACGCAGAAAGACCATCTTGATACGATGAGGTATCGGGGATTCTAGGAGCTTGTTACCATCAGCAAAAAGGCCATCCACCCAAACATGTTGCCACCAACGTCTGCGACCATGACGTACCACAGCCTCCGAGTGTTCCATCAGAACAGTGGAAGCGGAATAACTTGGTGGTCGTGGAATGCGGCTGAAAGGTTTCTGAATGATCACTGGCACCCGTATACTCGGACTTGGATCCTGCACCGTAGTCACATCTCTAAATAGTAAGATACATCTGCAAGTCAGCGTGTGATACTATGTGCGGGTGCCATCGTCATCGTCCTGATTGTTCGTCGGCTTGTTCTGTGTGCATAGGCATTTGTCACGACATGCCAAATAATAGTTACAGTATTTCGCATGGCATCTAAATTTGGTGGGTTCTACGGACCCCAAGCCCTGAAATCTGGGGATCTCATGCTAAGATCTGAAGTACCCAAGCTGAAATTCGTGGGATCCCAAGCAGTATTTCTCATCCATGCTAAAATTAGAAGGTACCATGGACTTACACCTATGAATTATGGCGGGTCCACTGCTAGATTTTGTGGGTAGAATTTATTTTCTGCAAAGAACCTACAAAACTAATTAATATTTAATAATCATACATGATTTTCGGCGGTCCAATGGGACCCGCTGCCGCTATTTGTTTAACATAATCAGTAAGTATGAGAATCCCTGCTTAGTTATATAGTTGCATAGTTACATAGTCCTTTTCTGTTCATTATGCTAGATACCATGTAGCAGATCTTCATCGTCTTCTTCCATGCCTTCAATTGGTTCTTCTTGTACGTGTAGTACTTGGTGTGAAAATCAGTTGTGAAAATCTGGCCTCTGTAGAACTTGGCGAGTCTTCCCTTGAAGGTGTTAAGCGTATGAGCTGTAACAACCCACTCAGGTAGGCCATTCCAGTAACTTGCCACATGAATACTGAATATTCCTTTTCATGTGTTGCCTTAAAAGCTTTGCTTTAGTAGTTTATAGCTGTGGCCTCTTGTGTGATTTGCGTCGTCGGATAGCAGCAGATCCTCGCGATTTACATCATAGATGCCATGGAAATACGTGTAGGTCTCGATCAGGTCAACGTACAAGCGCCAGTATATCAAACTGTATTGCCTTCAGGTGGTCTTCATAGAGGTTGGCTTTTAATCCTGCTATCAGTTGTGTTGCTCGACGCGAGACCTGTGTGATTAGATAGATATTTTTCTTGTACAAAGTGGACCATATGGCATTCCCATATTCTAGATGTGGTCTCGCTAGCTGTTTGTATATCAGCACAAGCGTGTTGACCTCTAGGCAAACAAAGGATCTTTGTATCATGCCAAAGATCATGCTGGCTTTGTTGACAGCTGTCTCAACATGTCTTAATTTTAGACTATCGTCAACGCAAACGCCCTTTTCACAGGTTGTATCTTCTAGAGTGATCTCATGACAGTTCTCATATTTGATCTCCCCAAGTGCATTACTTTGCCTTTGGACGCAATAAATCACATTCGGTAGGTGTCTGCCCATTCATTTAGGCTGTTGACGTCTGATTGGAGCTGGTCGTTGTCTTCTTTTGTAGCGATTAATGAAACTAACTTAGTACTGTCGGCGAAAATCTTGACTAAGTTGTGGGAAAATTGTGGCATGTCGTTAATAAATATACAGATAGTACTAGCCGCAAGACACTTCCCGGGGTGTCCCACTAATCATTGGTGACCAGCTTGAGCAGGGACCATTAACTGCTACGCTTTGTCTTCTGATGTTGACTTGGATGACAATGAGAACTAAGCACTGCCAGTGAATGTAGAAATCGGTTGCAAACCTCGAATGTTAGTGTCAACTGTAGGGTTGTGACAGTATAGATTGGTCATGTTGTGCAGCCGACATAATTTTTCGTTGGATTACGGGCTACTCATAATACATTTATGTGGGCTAAAATGAACCGTTCTCGAGATATACGCTGTATTATAGTTGATTGGCAGCCATCGTGTCAGCCATCTTGAATTCAACATGTTCCACTCAAAAGATTTTGTTAAATTCTTTTATATATCACTTAGGGGACCCTAATGAGCAGATTCTAGGTGGTATCATCTCTGTTTCAATTAGTGGTAGGTTTGTGCTATTTTGACTGGACTAATACTTAATGGTTAGTTCTTCATCCACATGGTCCGGTTAGTAAATAAGGAGCATCTCTTGTTAATATCCTTATAAGATCAAGTATAGATCGCTGATTCAAAGGATCAGAAAATCCATGAAATCTGCAAACGAAACTAACACCACT
This sequence comes from Chaetoderma sp. LZ-2023a, assembly GCA_034401795.1. NCBI lineage: Eukaryota > Metazoa > Mollusca > Caudofoveata > Chaetodermatida > Chaetodermatidae > Chaetoderma > Chaetoderma sp. LZ-2023a. Next base: position 121,851,465 of record CM067359.1, read on the forward strand.
CCACCCACTCTTGCCACAGGTCTCATGCAGCATCGAGACAGGTAAGTGATGACGTACTTCCGCGCCCATCTTTTTAAAAACCCATTTCCCCTTGAAATTTCAGTGTGTCAGCTTCATGGCACAGATACAGAAAAGATGTTGAATAGTTAAAAATTAATTTGACTGTAACCAGTTAGTCCCCAGTCAAGAAGTTTCCAACTATTCAACGCAATATTCCCTACATTATAAATAATATATCATTTCTTGTTTGTAGTGACTAATGTCAAAGCGTTGTTCTAAAAAAATAAAACTTGATTTTGGTCAACAACAATTGATGACGTAATGGAGTTTTTCAGTTTATCCACCAATCATATGACGTCATAATCAACTAAGTGATGTGTATGATGACGTCAAAATCAATTATGTTATGAATGGCGTAGATAAGTTCGTCAAGAACTCTTAATTTACGACGGACTAAGCGTTGTTGGACGAATTGTATGTCTTTAATTTAATAAACTTACTGTTGAATATTTTGAAACTAATTTGACTGGGCGCTGTTGCTGGCATAGGCAAATCAGTTTCGAAATATTCAAGAGCTTACCTGTATAGTTTTCTAGAAATTGATAGTCAGGGAGTTCAATAGATCTCAACACGAACGCGGTGTGGGTGGAGGTTAGCTAGAGGTGGACGGGTATAGCCAAAATGGATTCATCCA